>CM032160.1:25789480-25842934 GCA_018901935.1 Pugionium cornutum
CTTTGTAGTAGCTCTTTTATTCTCAAATATTGTCACAATATGGAAAATTGAGCTATCTTAACGTAGGCGTTGGACTCATGTCATTTTGAGCTCTAAATCAAAAGTTAAAAACGATTTATTGCAGACATGTCAAGTTGATCACCTAGTTAAAATGATCATTCTAATCTGATCATTGGTGCTCCTTGACCAAAGGCTTATAAATGAAGCATAATTTATGGCATCACAACGATTGGGATACATTGGATTATTTGGAGGCTTTGTCGAAGCTCGTTCCATCGTAAATATAGTTACAATATAGAAAATTGAGCTAGTTTAACGTATGTGTTGGATTCACGTCATTTTGAACTCTAAAAAAAATTACATACGATTTAGTGCCGATATGTCAAGTTTATCGGCCAGCTAAAATGATCATTTTAAACTGATAATTGGTGCTCCTTGAGTAAAGGCATGTAAATGAAGCATAACGAATGGGATCAAAAGTTGTCACAATGATCATTTTAAACTGATAATTGGTTACATTGGATTACTTGGAGGCTTTGTAGTGGCTCTTTCAGTCTCAAATGTTGTCACAATATGGGAAGTTGAGGAAGCTTAATGTGGACGTTGGACTCATGTCATTTTTAGCTCTAAATCAAAAGTTACGGACAATTTGGTGCAGACATGTCAAGTTGATCGACCAGTTAAAATGATCCTCCTAAACTGATCATTTGTGCTCCTCAAGTAAAGGCTTATAAATGAAGTATAATGCACCGCATCACGCCATTAGGGATACATTGGATTACTTGGAGTCTTTTTCCTAGCTCTTTCAATCTCAAATGTTGTCACAATATAGAAATATGAGCTAGCTTAATGTGGGCGTTGGATTTGTGTCATTTTGAACTCTAAATAAAAAGTTACGGATGATTTAGTGCGGACATTTCAAATTTATCGGCTAGTTAAAATGATCACTCAGAACCTATCATTGGTGCTCCTTGAGTAAAGGCGTATAAATGAAACATAATGCATGGAATCACCTAGTTTGGGATAGATTATATTACTTTAATGCTTTGTCATAGCTCTTTCAGTAACAAATAATTTTACAATATAGAAAATTGAGCTAGCTTAACGTGGGCATTGGATTTGTGTAATTCTAAACTCTAAATATACAGTAACGAGCAATTTAATGCGAACACGTCAAGTTGATCGTCCAGTTAACTGATCATTCTAAACTAATCATTTGTGCTCATTGAGTAAAGGATTATTTATGAAGCATAATGCATGGCATCATGCAGTTTTGGATACATTGGATTACTTGGCGGTTTTGTAGTAGCTCTTTTGATCTCAAATGTTGTCATAATATGGAAAACTGAGTTAGCTTAACGTGGGCGTTGGACTCATGTCATTCTGAACTCTACATCAAAAATTAAAGACGATTTAATGCAGACATTTCAAGTTGATCAGCTAGTAAAAATGATCATTTTAAACTGATCATTGGTGCTACTTAAGGAAAGTCTTATAAATGAAGCATAATGCATGGAATCAAAAAGTTTGGGATAGATTGGATTACTTGGAGGCTTTTTCGTAGCAATTTTGGTGTTAATTTTCGTCACGATATAGAAATCTGAGCTAGCTAAACACAGGCGTTGGATTCATGTCATTCTAAATTCAAAATGAAAAGTTACAGAAAAATTAGTGCGGAAATGTCAAGTTGATCGGCCTGTTAAAATGATCATTCAAAGCTGATCATTGGTGCTCCTTGAGTAAAGGCTTATAAATGAAGCATAATTCTTGGCATGCGCATTTTGGAATACATTGGATTACTTGAAGGTTTTTTCGTAGCTCTTTAAATCTCAAATACTGTCACAATATCGAATACTCAGCTACGTTAGCGTGGGCGTTAGACTCATGTCATTTTGAGCTCTAAATCATAAATTAAATCTGATTTAGTGCAGACATGTCAAATTTATCAGCCAGTTAAAATGATCAATCTAAATTGATTGTTGGTACTCCTTGAGTAAAAGCTGACAAATGAAGAGTAATGCATGGCATCACGCAGTTTGGGATACATTGGATTACTTGGAGGCTTTGTAGTATCTCTTTCTGTCTCAAATGTTATCACAATATGAAAAATTGATATAGCATAACGTGGGCATTTGACTCATGTCATTTTTATCTCTAAATGAAAAGTTAAAGACGATTTAGTGTGGACATGTCAAGTTGATTGGCTATATAAAATGATCATTCTAAACTGATCGTTGGTGCTCCTTGAGTAAAGGCTTATAAATGAAAAGCAACGCATGGCATCACGCCGTTTGGGATACATTGGATTACTTGGAGGCTTTGTAGAAGCTCTTTCAATCTCAAATATTGTAACAATATGGAAAATTGAGCTAGTGTAACATGGGTGTTGGACTCATGTCAATTTGAGCTGTAAATCAAAAGCTAAAGACCATTTAGTGCGGACATGTGAAGTTTATCAGCTAGTTAATATGATAATTCTAAACTAATCATTGGTTCTCCTTGAGTAAAGGCTTAGAAATGAAGCATAATGCATGGCATCACCCAGTTGGGATTGATTAAATTACGAGGAGGCTTTGTCGTAGCTATTTTGGTGTTAAATTTTGTCACAATATAGAAAATGCAGCTAGCTTAGCATGGGCATGGATTTCAGTCATTTTGAACTCTAAATATAAGTTACGTACGATTTAGTGCGGACATGTCAAGTTGATCGGCTAGTAAATGGTTCATTCTAAACATATAATTGGCGCTCCTTGAGTAAAGCCTTATTAATAAAACATAATGCATGGCGCCACACACTTTATGATACAATGGATTACTTGGAGGAATTGTCGTATATCTTTCAGTCTCAAATGTTGTTACAATATAGAAAATTGAGCTAGGTTAATGTGGGTGTTGCATTCGTGTCATCTTGAACTCTTAATCAAAAGTTACAGACGATTTAGTACGAACATGTCAAGTTGATAGGCCTATTAAAATGATCATTTTAAACTGATCATTGGTACTAATCATTGAGTAAAGGCTTATAAATGAAGGATAATGCATGGAATCACGGAGTTTGGGATAGATTGGATTACTTGGAGGATTTTTCGTAGCTCTTTCAGTCTGAAATATTGTCAAAATATAGAAAATTGAGTTAGCTTACCGAGAGCACTGGATTGGTGTCATTCTGAACTCAAAATCAAATTTATGGACGATTTAGTGCAGACAAGTGAAGTTGATCCGCCAGTTAAAATGATCATTCTAAATTGATTAGTAATGCTCCTTGAGTAAACACTTATAAATGAAGCATAATGCATGGCATAACGCAATTTCGGATATATTGGATTACTTGGAGGCTTTGTAGTAGCTCTTTCAGTGTCAAATGTTGTCACAATATCGAAAATTGAGCTACCATAAATTGAGCATTTGACTCATGTGATTTTGAGCTCTAAATCAATGTTAAATACGATTTAATGCGGAAATGTCAAGTTTATCAGATAGTTAAAATGATAATTTTAAACTGATCATTGGTGCTCCTTGAGTAGAGGCTTATAACTGAAGAATAATGCATTGCATCACGTAGTTTGGGATACATTGGATTATTTGGAGGCTTTTTCCTAGCTTTTTCAGTCTTAAATATTGTAACAATATAGAAAATTGAGCTTGTTTAAGGTGAGCGTTGGATTTGCGTCATTCAAAACTCTAAATCAAAAGATATGGACGATATAGTGCGGACATGTAACGTTTTTGATCAGCCAGTTAAAATGATTGTTCTAAACTGATCATTGGTGCTCCTTGAGTAAAGACTTATAAATGAAGAGTAACGCATGGCATCACGTAGTTTGGGATACATTGGATTATTTGGAGGCTTTGTAGTAGCTCTTTCAGTGTTAAATGTTGTCACAATATGAAACATTGAGATACCGTAACGTGGGTGTTTGACTCATGTCATTTTTAGTTCTAAATCAAAGTTAAAGAAGATTTAGTGCAGACATGTCAAGGTTATTGGCTAGTTAAAATGATCATTCTAATCTTATCGTTGGTGCTCCTTGACTAAAGGCTTATAAATGAAAAGTTAAGCATGGCATCACGCAGTTTGGGATACATTGGAGTACTTGGAGGCTTTGTAGTAGCTCTTTCAATCTCATATATTGTCACAATATGGAAAATTGAGCTACTGTAACGTGGGCGTTGGACTCATGTCATTTTGAGCTCTAAATCAAAAGTTATATATGATTTAATGCGGGCATGTCAAGTTTATCAACTAGTTAAAATGATCATTCTAAACTGATCTTTGGTTCTGCTTGAGTAAAAGCTTATAAATGAAGAATAATGCATAGAATCATGCAGTTTGGGATACATTGGATTACTTGAATGCTTTTTCGTATCTCTTTCAGTCTCAAATGTTGTCACAATATAGAAAATTGAGCTAGCTTAAGGTGGGCGTAGAATTCGGGTCATTCCAAACTCTGAATCACAAGTTACGTACGATTAAGTGCATGTCAAGTTGATCGGCTCGGCCATTTAAATTGATTGTTTTAAACTGATCATCGGTGCTCCTTGAGTAAAGGCTTATAAATGAAGAGTAACACATGGCATCACGGAGTTTGGGATACGTTGGATTACTTGGAGGCTTTGTAGTAGCTGTTTCAGTCTCAAATGCTGCCACAATAAGGAATTAAACTAGAGGCGTTGGACTCATCTCGTTCTGAGCTCTAGATCAAAAGTTGAAGACGATTTAGTGCGCACATGTCAAGTTAATCAGCTATTTAAAATGACTATTCTAAACTGATCATTGGTACTCCTTAAGTAAAGGCTTATAAATGAATCATAATGCATGGATTCAAGCAGTTTGGGATAGATTGGATAACTTGGAGGCTTTTTCGTAGCTATTTTGGTGTTAAATTTTGTCACGATATTGAAAATTGATCTAGCTAAACGTGGGAATTGGATTCGTGTCATTCTAAACTCAAAATGAAAAGTTACGGACGATTTAGTGCAGATATGTAAAGTTGGTCATCTAGTTAAAACGATAATTCGAAACTGATCGTTGGTGCTCCTTGAGTAAAGCATTATAAATGAAGCATAATGCATGGCATCAAGCAGTTTGGGATATATTGAATTACTTGGAGGCTTTGTAGTAGCTCTTTCATTCTCAAATGTTGTCATAGTATGGAAAATTAAGCTAGCTTAACGTTGGCATTGGACTCATGTCATTTTGAGCTCTGAATCAAAAGTTAAAGACGATATAGTGCGGACATATCAAGTTGATGAGCTAGTTCAAATGATCATTCTAAACTTTGATCATTTGTTCTCCTTGACTAAAGGCTTATAAATGAAGCATTGTGCATGACTTCACACATTTTGGGGTCGATTGGATTACATGGAGGCTTTGTAGTACCTCTTTTAGTCTCAAATAGTATGACAATATGGAAAATTGAGCTAGCGTAATGTGGGCGTTGGACTCATCTCATTTTGAGCTCTAAATCAAAAGTTACAGACGATTTAGTGCGGACATGATAAGTTTTTCTTAGTTAATATGATAATTCTTAACTAATCATTGGTGCTCCTTGAGTAAAGGCATAAAAATGAAGCGTAAAGCATGACATCATGCTGTTTGGGATAGATTAGTTTCTTGTAGGCTTTCTCGTAGCTAGTTTGGTCTTAAATTTTGTTACATTTTAGAAAATGTAGCTAGCTTAACGTGGGTGTTGGATTCCTGTTATTCTAAACTTTAACTCGAAAGATGAGGACGATTTAGTGCAGACATGTCAAGTTGATCAGCCAGTTAAAATTATCATTCAAAACTGATCATTGGGGCTCCTTCAGTCGCAAATGTTGTCACAATATTGAAAATTGAGCTAGCTTAAGCTCGGCATTTGACTCATGTCATTTTGAGCTCTAAATCTATATTTAATGACGATTTAATGTGGACATGTCAAGTTTATCAGCTAGATAAAATGATCATTCTAAACTGATCATTGGTGCTCCTTGAGTAAAGGCTTATAAATGAAGAATAATGCATTACATCATGTAGTTTGGGATACAATGGATTACTTGGAGGCTTTTTCCTAGCTTTTTCAGTCTCAAATGTTGTCACGATATAGAAAATTGAGCTTGCTTACGGTCAGCATTAGATTTGTGTCATTCTGTACTCTAAATCAATAGTTGTGGACGATTTAGTGCGGACATGTCAAGTTGATCAGCCAGTTAAAATGATCATTCTAACTGATCGTTGGTGCTCCTTGAGTAAAGACTTATAAATGAAGAGTAACGCATGGCATCACGCAGTTTGGGATACATTGGATTACTTCGAGGCTTTGTAGTATCTCTTTAAGTCTCAAATGTTGTCACAATATGAAAAATTGAGATACCGTAACATGGGCGTTTGACTCATGTCAGTTTTAGCTCTAAATCAAAAGTTAAAGACAATTTAGTGCGCACATATCAAATTTATCAGCTACTGAAAATGATAATTATAAAATAATCATTGGTGCTCCTTGAGTAAAACCTTAGAAATGAAGCATAACGCATGGCATCACACAGTTTGGGATAGATTGGATTACTTGGAAGCTTTCTCGTAGCTATCTTGGTCTTAACGTTTGTCACAATATAGAAAATTGAGCTAACTTAACATGGGAGTTGGATTCGTGTCATTCTGAACTCTAAATCAACAATTATAGACGATTTGGTCCGGACTTATCAAGTTGATCGTCCAGTTAAAATGATCATTCCAAACTTATCACTTGTGCTCCTTGAGTAAGGGCATATAAATGAAGCATAATGCATGGCTTCACACATTTTGAGATACATTGGATTATTTGGAGGCTTTGTAGTAGGTCTTTCAGTCTCAAATGTTGTTACAATATGGAAAATTGAGTTAGCTTAACGTTGGGATTGGAATCATGTCATTTCGAGCTCTAAATCACAATTTAAAGACTATATAGTGCGGACATGTCAAGTTGATCAGCTAGTTGAAATGATTATTCTAAACTGATCATTGGTGCTTCTAGACAAAAGGCTTATAAATGATGCATAGCGCATGGCATCACACAGTTTGGGATACATTGGATTACTTGGATGTTTTTTCATAGCTGGGCGTTTGACTCATGTCATTTTGAGCTCTAATTCATGGATTCACGCAGTTTGGGCTAGATTGGATGACTTTGGAGGTTTCTTCGTAGCTCTTTCAGTCTCAGTTGTTGTCACAATATAGAAAATTGAGCTAGCTTAGTGTGGGCACTGGATTCGTGTCATTCTGAATTCAAAATAAAATTAACAGACGATTTAGTGCAGACAGGTCAAGTTGATCCACCAGTTAAAAGGATCATTCTAAACTGATTACTAATGCTCCTTGAGTGAAGGCTTATAAATGAAGCATAATGCATTGCATCAAGCAGTTTTGGATACATTGCATTACTTGGAGGCATTTTCGTAGCTCTTTTAGTCTCAAATGTCGTCATCATATGGAGAATTGAGCTAGCTTAACGTGGCCGTTGTACTCATGTCATTTTCAGCACTAAATCAAACGTTAAAGACGATTTAGTGTTGACATATAAGTTGATCAGCTACTTATGATGATAATTCTAAACTGATCATTGGTGCTCCTTAAGTAAAGGCTAAAATGAAGCATAATGCTTGGCATCAAGCATTTTGGGATAGATAAGATTGCTTGGACGCTTTCTTCGTAGCTATTTTGGTCTTAAATTTCTTTACAGTGTAGAAAATTGAGCTAGCGTAACATGGGCATTGGATTCGTGCCATTTTGAACTCTAAATCAAAACGTTCAAACGATTTAGTGCACAAATGTCAAGTTGATCGGCCAGTTAAAATGATCATTCTAACCTGATCATTGGTGCTCCTTGAGTAAAGCCTTATAAATGAAGCATAATGCATGGAATCACGCTGTTTGGAATACATTGGATTACTTGGTGGCTTTTTTGTAGCTTGTTCACTAAAGGCTTATAAATGAAGAATAAAGTATGGCATCATGCAGTTTGGGATATATTGGATTACTTGGACGCTTTTTCGTAGGTCTTTTAGTCTCAAATGTTGTCACAATATAGAAAATTGAGCTACCTTAACATGGGCGTTGGATCCGTGTCATTGTGAACGCTAAATCAAAATGTATGGACGATTTAGTGAGGAAATTTCAAGTTGATCGGCCAGTTAAAATGATCATTCTAAACTGATCAATGGTGCTCCTTTAGTAATGGCTTATAAATGAAGCACAATGCATATCATGACGCAGTTTGGGATACATTAGATTACTTGGATGCTTTTTCATAGCTCTTTTATTCTAAAATGTTGCCACAATATGGAAATTTGAGCTAGCATAGCGTTGGCGTTGGACTCATGTCATTTTGAGCTCTAAATCAAAAGTTAATGACGATTTAGTGTGTACATGTCAAGTTGATCAGCTAGTTAAAATGATCATTCTAAACTGATCATTGGTGCTCCTTCACTAAAGTCTTATAAGATAAGCATAATGCATGGCATCACAAAGATTGCGATATATTGGATTACTTGGAAACACTTTTCGCTATTTTGGTCTTAAATTTTGTCACAATATAGAAAATGGAGAAAACTTCACTTTGGCGTTGGATTCATGTCATTTTGAACCCTATATCAAAAGTTATGGACGATTTAGAGCGGACATGCCAAGTTGATCAGCTAGTTAAAATGATCATTCTAAATTGATCATCGTTGCTCCTTGAGTAAAGGCTTATAAATGAAGTATAATGCATGACATCACACAGTTTGGGATAGATTGGATTACTTGGAGGTTTTTTCCTAGCTATTTCGGTCTTAAATTTGTTTACTGTATAGAAAATTGAGTTAATTTAACGTGGGCATTGGATTCGGATCATTATGAATTTTAAATTAGAAGTTGAAGAAGTTTTAGTGTGGACATCTCAAGTTGATCGGCCCGTAAAATGATCATTCTAAACTGATCAATGGTACTTCTTGAGTAAAGGCTGATAAATGAAGTATAATGCATGACATCTCGCAGTTTGGGATACATTGGTTTACTTGGAGTCTTTTCGTAACTCTTTCAGTCTCAAATATTGTCACAATTTGGACAATTGAGCTAGCATAGAGTGGGCGTTGGACTCATGTCATGTTGAGCTCTAAATCAAAAGTTAAAGACGATTTAGTGCGTACATGTCAAGAAGATCACCTAGTTAAAATGATCATTCTAAAGTGATCATTGGTGCTCCTTTAGTAAAGGCTTATAAGATAAGCATAATGCATGGCATCACAAAGATTGCGATATATTGGATTACTTGAAGACTTTTTAATAGCTATTTCGGTCTTAAATTTTGTCACAATATAGAAAATCGAGCAAGCTTAACTCGGGCGTTATATTCGTGTCATTTTGAACCCTATATCAAAAGCTATATACGATTTAGTGCGGACATGTCAAGTTGATAGGCCGGTTAGAAAGATCATTCTAAACTGATCATTGGAGCTCCTTGATTAATGGCTTATAAATGAAGTATAATGCATGGCATCACGCAGTTAGGGATAGGTTGGATTAGTTGGAGGCTTTGTCGTAGCTCTTTTAGTTTGAAATGTTGTCACTACATGCAAAATTGAGCTACCTTAACGGGGCGTTAGATTCATGTCATTCTGAACTCCAAATAAAAAATTAAATTCGATTTAGTGTGGACATGTCAAGTTGATAAGCTAGTTAAAATGATTGTTTTCAACTGATCATTGGTGCTCATTAAGTAAGGGCGTATAAATGAAACATAATGCTTAACATCACGAAGTTTGGGATAGATTGGATTACTTGGAGGCTTTGTCGTAGCTGTTTTGATATTAAATTTTGTCACAATATAGAAAATTGAGCTACCTTAACGTGGGTGTTGGATTCGTGTTATTTTGAACTATAAATCAAAAGTTACGGACGATTTAGTGTAGACTTGTCAAGTTGTTCAGCCAGTTAAAATGATCATTCTAAACTGATAATTGGTGCTCCTTGAGTAAAGGCTCATTCTAAACTGATAATTGGTGCTCCTTGAGTAAAGGCTCATAAATGAAGTATAATGTATGACATCACACAGTTTGGGATGGATTGGTTTACTAGGAGGCTTTTTCGTAGCTCTTTCAGTCTCATATATTTTCATAATATGGAAAATTGAGCTAGTTTAAAGTGGGCGTTGGAATTATGTCATTTTGATCTCTAAATCAAAAGTTAAAGACGATTTAGTGCGGACATAAAAGTTGATCGGCTACTTAAATGATAATTCTAAAGTGATCATTGGTGCTCCATAAGTAAAGGCTAAAAATGAAGCATAATGCATGGCATCACGTTGTTTGGGTTAGATTAGATTACTTGCAGGCTTTGTCGTAGCTATTTCGGTTTAAATTTGGTCACAATATAGAAACTTGAGCTAGCTTAGCGTTGGTGTTGGGTTCGTGTCATTTTGAACTCTAAATCAAAACTTACGGATGATTTAGTGCGGACATGTCAAGAGTATTGGCCAGTTAAAATGATCATTCTAAACTTATCATTGGTGCTCCTTGAGTATAACTTATAAATGAAGCATAATGCATGACATCACATAGTTTGGGATACATTGCATTACTTGGAGGCTTTGTCGTAGCTCTTTTAGTCACAAATGTTGTCAGAATATGGAAAATTTATCTAGCGTAACGTGGGCATTGGACTCATCTCATTTTGAGCGCTAAATAAAAAGTTAAAGACAATTTGGTGCGGACATGTCAAGTTTATCAGCTAGTTAATATGATAATTTTTAACTAATCATTGGTGTTCCTTGAGTAAAGGCTTAGAAATGAAGCATAAAGCATGACATCATGCTGTTTGGGATAGATTGGATTACTTGGAGGCTTTCTCGTAGCTGTTTTGGTCTTAAATTTTGTCACAATTTAGAAAATGTAGCTAGCTTAACATGGGCGTCGGATTCGTGTCATTCTGAACTCTAAATCAACAGTTACCGACGGTTTAGTCCGGACTTATCAAGTTGATCGTCCAGTTCAAATAATCATTCTAAACTTATCACTGGTTCTCCTTGAGTAATTTCTTATAAATGATGCATAATGCATGGCATCAAGCAGTTTGGGATACCTTAGATTACTAGAAGGCTTCGTAATAGCTCTTTCAGTCTCAAATGTTGTCACAGTATGGAAATTTGAGCTAGCATAATGGTGGCATTGGACTCATGTCATTTTGATCTCTAAATCAAAAGGTAAAGACAATATAGTGTGGACATGTCAAGTTGATCAGCTAGTTAAAATGATCATTCTAAACTGATCATTGGTTCTCCTTGACTAAAGGCATATAAATGAAGCATTGCGCATGGCATCACACAGTTTGGGACAGATTGGATTACTTGGAGATTTTGTATTAGCTTTCAGTCTCAAATGTTTTCACAATATGGGAAATTGGGCTACCTTAACCTAGGTGTTGGACTCATGTCATTTTGAGCCCTAATTCAAAAGTTAAAGACGATTTAATGCGGACATGTCAAGTTTATCAGCTAGTTAAAATGATCATTATAAACTGATCATTGTTGCTCCTTGAGTAAAAGCTTATAAACAAAGCATAATTCATGGTGTCATGCAGTTTGAGAAAGATTGGATTACTTGGAGGCTTCTTCGTAGCTATTTTGGCGTTAAATTTTTTCACAATATAGAAATTTGAGCTCGCTAATCGTGGGCGTTAGATTCGTGTCATTCAAAACTCTAAATCAGAAGTTGCGGACGATTTAATGCAGACATTTCAAGTTGATCGACCAGTTAAAATGATCATTCAAAACTGATCATTGGTGCTCCTTGAGTAAAGGGTTATAAATGAAGCATAATGCATGGCATCACGCATTTTGGGATACATTGGATTACTTGGAGGCTTTTTCATAGCTGTTTCAATCTCAAATGTTGTCACAATATAGAAACTGTTGCTAGCTTAGCATAGGCACTGGATCCGTGTCATTCTGAACTCCAAATAAAATTAACGGACCATTTAGTGCTGACAGGTCAGGTTGATCCGCCAGTTAAAATGATCATTCTAAACTGATTACTAATTCTCCTTGAGTAAAGGCTTTTAAATGAAGCATAATGCATGACATCACGCATTTTTGGATACAATGGATTACTTGGAGGCTTTGTAGTAGCTCTTTCATTCTCAAATGTTGTCACAAAATGGAAAATTGAGCGAGCTTAAGCTGGGTGTTGGACTCATGTCATTTTGATATCTAAATTAAAAGTTAAAAACGATTTAATGCCGACATGTAAAGTTTATCAGCTATATAAAATAATCATTCTGAACAGATCATTGGTGCTCCTTGAGTAAAGGCTTATAAATGAAGAATAATCCATTGCATCACGTAGTTTGGGATACATTTGATTATTTGGAGGCCTTTTCCTTGATTTTTCCCTCTTAAATGTTGTCACAATATAGAAAATTGAGCTTGATTAAGGTGAGCATTGAATTTTTGTCATTCTGAACTCTAAATCAAAAGTTATGGACGATTTAGTGCGGACATGTCAAATTTGTCAGCCACTTAAAATGATCATACTAAACTGATTGTTGGTGCTCATTGTGTAAAGGCTTATAGATGAAGAGTAATGTATGGTATCACGCAGTTTGGGATACATTGGATTACTTGGAGGGTTTGTAATAGCCCTTTCAGTCTTAAAGGTTGTCACAGTATGGAAAATTGAGCTTCTTAATGTTGGCATTGGACTCATGTCATTTTTAGCTCTAAATCAAAAGTTAAAGACGATATAGTGCGGGCATGTCAAGTTGATCAGCTACTTAAAATAATAATTCTAAACTGATCATTGGTGATTCTTGACTAAAGGCTTATAAATGAAGCATAGTGCATGACATCACACAGTTTGGGATACATTGGATTACTTGGAGATTTTTTCGTAGCTCTTTCAGTCTCAAAAGTTGTCAAAATATGGAAAATTGAGCTAGCTTAACCAGGGCGTTGGACCCATGTCATTTTGAGCTCTAAATCAAAAGTTAAAAG
The DNA here is from genome assembly GCA_018901935.1 of Pugionium cornutum. Taxonomy (NCBI): domain Eukaryota; kingdom Viridiplantae; phylum Streptophyta; class Magnoliopsida; order Brassicales; family Brassicaceae; genus Pugionium; species Pugionium cornutum. The sequence continues at coordinate 25,802,464 of CM032160.1, forward strand.
TGATTTAATGCGGACATGTCAAGTTTATCAGCTAGTTAAAATGATCGTTCTAAACTGGTCATTTTTGCTCCTTGAGTAAAGGCTTATAAATGAAGCATAATTCATGGCTTCACGCAGTTTGGGATTGATTGGATTTCTTGGAGGCGTCTTCATAGATATTTTGGTGTTAAATTTTGTCACAATATAGAAAATTGAGTTCGGTAAACGTGGGCGTTGGATTCGTGTCATTCTAAACTCTATACGATTTAGTGCAGACATGTAAAGTTGTTCGGCCTGTTAAAATGATCATTCGAAACTGATCATTGGCTCTCCTTGAGTAAAGGCTTATAAATGAAGCATAATACATGGCATCACGCATTTTGGGATACATTGGATTACTTGGAGGCTTTTTCGTTGCTCTTTTCAGTCTCAAATGTTATCACAATATAGAAAATTGAGCTAGCTTAGCGTGGGCACTGGATTCGTGTCATTCTAAACGAAAAATAAAATTTAAGGACAATTTAGTTCGGACTGGTCTAGTTGATCCGCCAGTTAAAAGGATCATTCTACACTGGGTACTAATGCTCCTTGAGTAAAGGCTTATAAACGAAGCATAAGGCATGGCATCATGCAGTTTTGGATACATTGGATAACTTAGAGGCTTTTTCATAGTTCTTTCAATCTCAAATATTTTCATAATATGGAAAATTGAGCTAGCATAACGTGGGAATTGGACTCATGTCATTTTGAGCTCTAAATTAAAAGTTAAAGACGATTTAGTGCAGACATGTAAGTTGATCAGCTGCTAAAAATGATAATTCTAAACTGATCGTTGGTGCTCCTTAAGAAAACGATATAAAGTGAAGCATAATGCATGGCATCACGCAGTTTAGGATAGATAAGATTACTTGGAGACTTTTTTCGTAGCTATTTTGGTCTTAAATTTCTTTACAATGTAGAAAATTGATCTAGCGTAACATGGGCGTTGGATCCGTGTCATTTTGAACTCTAAATAAAAAGTTCATCGTCGACTTAAAATGATGATTCCAAACTGATCATTTGTGCTCCTTGAGTAAAGGCTTATAAATGTAGCATAATGCTTAGCATGAAACAGTTTGGGATACATTGGATTACTTGGAGGCTTTTTCATAGCTCTTTTAGTCTAAAATGTTGTCACAATATGGAAAATTGAGCTAGCGTAACGTGCACATTGGACTCATGTCATTTTGGGCCCTAAATCAAAAGTTAAAGACGATTTAGTGCGTATATGTCAAGTTGATCAGCTAGTTAAAATGATCATTCTAAACTGATCATTGGTGCTCCTTCAGTAAAGACTTATAAGATAAGCATAATGCATGGCATCACAAAGATTGCGATATATTGGATTACTTGGAGACTTTTTCATAGCTATTTCGGTCTTAAATTTTGTCACAATATATAAAATCGAGCAAGCTTAGCTTGGGCATTGGATTCGTCTCATTTTGAACCCTATATCAAAAGCTACGGACAATTTAGTGCGGACATGTCAATTTGATCGGCCAGTTAAAAAGATCATTCTAAACTGATCACTGGAGCTTCTGGATTAAAGGCTTATAAATGAAGTATAATGCATGGCATCACACAGTTTGGGTAGATTGGATTACTTGGAAGCTTTGTCGTAGCTCTTTTAGTCTCAAATGTTGTCACAATATGGAAACTTGTGCTAGATTAATGGGGCGATAGATTCATGTCATTTTGAGCTCTAAATAAAAAGTTAAATTCGATTTTGTGCAGACATGTCAAGTGGATAAGCTAGTTAAAATGATTATTTTAAACTGATCATTGGTGCTCATTAAGTGGATAATGCATAACATCACGAAGTTTGGGATATATTGGATTACTTGGAGGCTTTTTCGTAGCTGTTTTGATATTAATATTTTTCACAATATAGAAATTTGTGATAGTTTAACGTGGGTGTAGGATTCGTGTTATTTTGAACTATAAATCAAAGGTTACAGCGATTTAGTGTGGACATGTCAAGTTGTTCAGCAAGTTAAAATGATCATTCTAAACTGATCATTGGTGCTCCTTGATTAAAGGCATAGAAATGAAGTATAAGCATTGGATCACGCTGTTTGGGAAACATTGGATTACTAAGAGGCTTTGTCTTTGCTCTTTTAGTCTGAAATATTTTCACAATATGGAAAATTAACCTAGCTTAACGTGGGGGTTAGATTCATGTCATTCTGAACTCTAAATCAAAAGTTACGGACGATATAGTGTGGACATGTCAAGTTGATCGGCCAGTTAAAATGATCGTTCTAAACTGATCAATGTCTCTCCTTAATGACATGAATCTAACGCCCCATTAATCTAGCACAATGCATGGCATCACACAAAATTTTGATACATTGGATTACTTGGAGGATTTGTCTTAGCTCTTTCAGTCTCAAATGTTGTCACAATATGGAAAATTAAGCTACCTTAACTTGGGCGTTAGATTCGTGTCATTTGAGCTCTAAATAAAAAGTTAAAATAGATTTAGTGTGGACATGACAAGTTGGTCAGCTAGTTAAAATGATCGTTCTAAACTGATCACCGCTGCTCCTTGAGTAAATGCTTGGAAATGAAGTATAATGCATGACATCAGACAGTTTGGGATAGATATGATTACTTGGATGTTTTGTCGTAGCTATTTCAGTTTTAAATTTGTTTACAGTATAGAAACTTGAGCTAGTTTTATCTGGGCGTTGGGTTCGGGTCATTCTGAACTCTAAATTAGAAGTTACGGAAGATTGAGTTCGGACATCTCAAGTTGATCCACCAGTAAAATGATCATTCTAAACTGATCAATGGTGCTTCTTGAGTAAATGCTTATAAATGAAGCATAATGCATGGTATCACGCAATTTGGGATACATTGGTTTACTTGGAGGCTTTGTCGTAGCTCTTTCAGTCTCAAATTTTGTCACGATATAGAAAATTGAGCTAGCTGAACGTGATATTGGATTCGTGTCATTCTAAACTCTAAAACAAAAGTTACGGACGATTTAGTGTGTACATGTCAAGGTTATCGGCCAGTTAAAATGATCATTGTAAAGTGATCATTGGTGCTCGTTGACTAAACACTCATAAATGAATCATAATGCATGGCATCACGCAAGTTTGGGATACATTGGATTACTTGGAGGCTTTGTCGTAGCTCTTTCAGTCTCAACTGTTGTCACAATATGGAAAATTGAGCTAGCTTAACGTAGGCGTTAGATTCATGTCATTTTGACCTCTAAATAAAGAGCTAAACTCGATTTAGTGCAGACATGTCAAGTTGATCAGCTAGTTAAAATGATCATTCTAATCGATCATTGGTGCTCATTTAGTAAGGGCGTATAAATGAAGCATAATGCATAACATCACCTAGTTTTGGATAGATTGGATTACTTGGAGGCTTTGTCGTAGCTATTTTGATCATAAATTTTGTCACAATATAGAAACTTGAGCTAGCTTAACGTGGGTGTTTGATTCGTGTTATTTTGAACTCTAAATCAAAAGGTATGAACGATTTAGTGTGGACATGTCAAGATCAGCCAGGTAAAATGATCATTGGTGCTCCTTGATTAAATGCTTATAAATGAAGCATAATGCCTGGTATCACGCAGTTTGGGATACATTGGATTACTTGGAAGCTTTTTCATAGCTCTTTCAGTGTCAAATGTTGTCACAATATGGTAAATTAAGCATGTTTAAAGTGGTGGTTTGATTTATGTCATTTGAGCTCAAAATAAAAACTTAAAGTCGATTCAGTGCGGACATGCCAAGTTGATCAGATACTCAAAATGATCATACTAATCTAATCATTGGTGCTACTTGAGTAAAGGCTAATAAATGATGCATAATGCATGTGATCACGCATTTGGGGATAGATTAGATTAGTTGGAGGCTTTGTCGTTCCTATTTCAGTTTAAATTTTTTCACAATATAGAAAGTTGAGCTAGGTTAACCTTGACGATTTACTTTGGATATGTCAACTTGTTTGGCCAGTTAAAATGATCATTCTAAACTAATCATTGGTGCTCCTTGAATAAGAGCTTATAAATTAAGCATAATGCATGGCATCATGAAGTTTGGGATAGATTGGATTTTCTTGGTGGTATTGTCGTAGCTATTTTGGTCTTAAATTTCCCTATAGTGTAGAAAATTAAGCTTGCTTAACATGGACGTTGGATTTGTTTCATTCAGAACTCTAAATTAGAAGTTACAAAAGATTTTGTGTAGACATCTCGAGTTGATGGGCCAGTAAAATGATCATTCTAAACTAATCATTTGTGCTTCTTGAATAAAGGGTTATAAATGAAACATAATGCATTGCATCACACAGTTTGGGATAGATTGGATTATTTGGAGTCTTTGTCGTAGCTATTTTAGTCTTAAATTTTGTCACAATATAGAAAATTGAGCTAGCATAACATGATTGTTGGATTCGTGTCATTTTGAATCCTAAATCAAAATTTACGGACGATTTAGTGTGGACATGTCAGGTTAATCGGCCAGTTAAACAAATTATTCAAAACTGATCATTCGTGCTCCATGATTAAAGGCTTATAAATGAGGCTTAAATCATGGCGTCATGCTGTTTTGGATACATTGGATTACTTGGAGGCTTTGTCGTAGCTCTTTCAATCTCAAATGTTGTCTCAATATGGAAAATTGAGCTAGCTTAACGTGGGCGTTAGATTGATGTCATTTTGAGCTCTGTCGGTTTAGTGCGACATGTCAAGTTGATCAGCTAGTTAAAATGATCATTCTAAACTGATCATTGGTGCTCATTAAGTAATGGCGTATCAATGAAGCATAATGCATAACATTACGAGGTTTTGTCGTAGCTATTTTGATCTTACATTTTGTCACAATATAGAAACTTGAGCTAGCTTAAAGTCGGTTTTTGATTCGTGTTATTTTGAACTCTCAATCAAAAGTTACATACGATTTAGTGTGGACATATCAAGATGATCAGCCAGTTACCATGATCATTCTAAACTAATCATTCGTGTTCCTTGATTAAATGCTTATAAATGAAGCATAATGCATGGCATCATGCAGTTTGGGATACATTGGATTACTTGGAGGCTTTCTCTTAGCTCTTGTAGTCTCAAATGTTGTCACAATATGGAAAATAATCTAGCTTAACGTGGGGGGTTAGATTCATGTCATTTGAGCTCAAAATAAAAAGTTAAAGTTGATTTAGTGCGGATATGCCAAGTTGATCATCTACTTAAAATGATCATTTTAATCTGATCAGTGGAGCTCTTTGAAGAAAAGGCTAATAAATGATGCATAATGCATGGGATCATGCATTTTGGCATATATTAGATTACTTGGAGGCTTTGTCATAGCTGTTTTGGTTTATATTTTGTCACAATATAAAAAATTGAGCTAGCTTAACCTTGGCGTTGGATTCATGTCATTCTGAACTCTAAATCAAAAGTTACGGACGATTTAGTGCGGACATGTCAAGTTGATTGGCCAGTTAAAATGATCATTCTAAACTGATCGTTGGAGCTACTTGAGTAAAAGCTTTTAAATTAAGCATAATGCATGGCATCATGGAGTTTGGGTTAGATTGGATTACTTCGAGGCTTTGTCGTAGCTCTATCACTCTCAAATGTTGTCACGCTATAAAAAATTGAGCTAGCTTATTGTGGTGTTGGATTCGTGTCATTCGGAACTCTAAATCATAAGTTACAGACGATTTATTGCGGACATGTCAAGTTGATCGGCCAGTTAAAATGATCATTCTTGCTCCTTGAGTAAAGGCTGATAAATGAAGCATAATTCCTGGCATAACGCCAGTTTGACATACATTGGATTACATGAAAGCTTTGTCTTAGCTCTTTCAGTCTCAAATATTGTCACAATATAGAAAATTAAGCTAGCGTAACGTGGGGGTAGATTCATGTCATTTGAGCTCCAAATAAAAAATTAATGTCGATTTAGTGTGGACATGCCAAGTTGATCAGCGAGTTTAAATGATCATTCCATACTGATCATAGATGCTCCATGAGTAAAGGCTTATAAATGAAGTATAATGCATGACATCACACAGTTTGGGATAAATTGGATTACTTGGAGGTTTTGCCATAGCTATTTTGGTCTTAAATGTGTTTACATTATAGAGAATTGAGCTAGCTTAACGTGGGGGTAGATTCGTGTCAAGTTGGGATTCGTGTCATTCGGAACTCTAAATCATAAGTGTCAAGTTGGGATTCGTGTCATTCGGAACTCTAAATCATAAGTTACAGACGATTTATTGCGGACATGTCAAGTTGATCGGCCAGTTAAAATGATCATTCTTGCTCCTTGAGTAAAGGCTGATAAATGAAGCATAATTCCTGGCATAACGCCAGTTTGACATACATTGGATTACATGAAGGCTTTGTCTTAGCTCTTTCAGTCTCAAATATTGTCACAATATACAAAATTAAGCTAGCGTAACGTGGGGGTAGATTCATGTCATTTGAGCTCCAAATAAAAAATTAATGTCGATTTAGTGTGGACATGCCAAGTTGATCAGCGAGTTTAAATGATCATTCCATACTGATCATAGATGCTCCTTGAGTAAAGGCTTATAAATGAAGTATAATGCATGACATCACACAGTTTGGGATAAATTGGATTACTTGGAGGTTTTGCCATAGCTATTTTGGTCTTAAATGTGTTTACATTATAGAGAATTGAGCTAGCTTAACGTGGGCGTTGGATTCGGGTCATTCCGAACTCTAAATTAGAAGTTAAGGGGGATTTAGTATGGACATCTCAAGTTGATCAGCTAGTAAAAGGATCATTCTAAACTGATCAATGGTTATTCTTGAGTAAAGGCTTATAAATGAAGCGTAATGTAGGGCATCCCGCTGTTTGGGATACATTGGTTTACTTGGTGGCTTTTTGTAGCTCTTTCAGTCTCAAATATTGTTATAATATGGAAAATTGAGCTAGCTTAACGTGGGTGTTGGACACATGTCGTTTTGACCTCTAAATCAAAAGTTAAAAACGATTTAGTGCGGACATGTAAGTTGATCAGCTACTTAAAATGATAATTCTAAACTGATCATTGGTGCTCCTTAAGTAAAGGCTAATAAATGAAACATAGTGCATGGCATCACGTAGTTTGGAATTGAATAGATTACTTGGAGGCTTTGTCGTAGCTATTTCGGTTTAAATTTTGTCACAATATAGAAAAGTGAGCTAGCTTAGCATTGGCGTTGGATTCTCTCATTTTGAATCTAAAGTTACGGATGATTTAGTACAGACATGTCAAGTTGATCGGCAAATGATCATTCTAAACTTATCATTGGTGCTCCTTGAGTATAAGCTTATAAATGAAGCATAATGCATGACATGACGCAGTTTCGGTTATAGTGGATTACTTGGAGGCTTTGTCGTAGCTCTTTCAGTCTCAAATGTTGTTAAAATTTGGAAAATTGAGATAGCTTAACGTGGAGTTGGATTCGTGTCATTCCGAACTATAAATCTAAAGTAACGGACGATTTAGTACGGACATGTCAAGTTGATCGGCCAGTTAAAATGATCATTCTAAAACAATCATTGGTGATCCTTGAGTAAAAGCTTATAAATTTAGCATAATGCATGGATTCATGGAGTTTTGCATAGATTGAATAACTCGGAGGCTTTGTCGTAGCTCTTTCAGTCTCAAATGTTGTCACGATATTGAAAATTGAGCTAGCTTAACGTGGCATTGGATTACTATCATTGTAAACTCTAAATCAAAAGTTGTGGATGATTTAGTGCGGAAATGTCAAGTTGATCGAGCAGTTAAAATGATAATTCTAAAGTGATCAGTGGTGCTCCTTGAGTAAAGGCTTATAAATGAAGTATAATGTTTGGCATCACGCAGTTTGGGGTACATTGTACTACTTGGAGGTTTTAAGTACCTCTTTTAGTCTCAAATGTTTTCACAATACATATAATTCAGCTAGCTTTCCATGGACGTTGGACTCATGTAATTTTTAGCTCGAAAAAAAAATTTAAAGACGATTTAGTGCGGATATGTAAGTTGACCAACAAGTTAAAATGATCATTCTAAGCCGATCATTGGTGCTCCCTGAGTAAAGGCTAATTAATGAAGCATAATGCATGACATCACGCAGTTTGGGATAGATTAGATTACGTGGTGGCTTTGTCGTAGCTTTTTCTGTCTTAAATTTTGTCACAATATATAAAATTGAGCTAGCTTAAGGTTGGCGTTGGATTCGTGTCATTTTGAATTTTAAATCAAAAGTTATGGATGATTTAGTGCGGACATTTCAAGTTCATCGGCCGGTTAAAATGATCATTCTAAACTGATAATTGGTGCTCCTTGAGTAAAGGCTCATAAATGAAGCATAATGCATGGCATCACGTAGTTTGGGATAGATTGGATAACTTGAAGGCTTTGTGGTTGCTCTTTCAGCCTTAAATGTTATCACACTATAGAAAATTGAGCTAGCTTATTGTGGCGTTGGATTCGTGTCATTCTGAATTCTAAATCATAACTTACGTACGACTTAGTGCGGATATGTCAAGATGATCGGCCAGTTAAAATGATCATTCTTAACTGATCATTAGTGATCCTTGAGTAAAGGCTCATAAAAGAAGCATAATGCATGGCATCATGCAAGTTTGAGATACATTGGATTACTTGGTGGCTTTGTCTTAGCTCTTTCAGTCTCAAATATTGTCACAATATGGAAAATTAATCTAGCTTAACGTGGGGGTTAGATTCATGTCATTTGAGCTCCAATTAAAAAGTTAAAGTCGATTTAGTGCGGACATGCCAAGTGGATCAACTAGTTTATATGATCATTCAAAACTGATCATCGATGGTCCTTGGGTAAAGGCTTATAAATAAGTATAATGCATGACATCGCACAATTTGGGATAGATTGGATTAATTGGAGGTTTTGACGTAGCTATTTCAGACTGAAATTTGTTTACAGTATAGAGAATTGAGCTATCTTAACGTGGGCGTTGGATTTGGGTTATTCCGAACTATAAATTATAAGTTACGGAGGATTTAGTGTGGACATCTCAAGTTGATCGTCTAGTAAGATGATCATTCTAAACAGATCAATGGTACTTCTTTAGTAAAGGTTTATAAATGAAGCATAATGCATGGCATCACGCAGTTTGGAATACATTGGTTTACTTGGTGGCTTCTTCGTAGCTCCTTCAGTCTCAAATATTGTTATAATATGGAAACTTGAGCTACATTAACGTGGGTGTTGGACGCATGTCGTTTTGAGCTCTAAATCAAAAGTTAAAGACAATTTAGTGTGGACATGTAAGTTGATCAGCTACTTAAAATGATAATTCTAAACTGATCATTGGTGCCCCTTGAGTAAAGGCTAATAAATGAAGCATAATGCATGGCAGCATGCAGTTTGGGATTGATTAGATTACTTGCAGGCTTTGTCGTAGCTATTTTGGTTTAAATTTTGCCGCAATATAGAAAACTGAGCAAGTTTAGCTTTGGCGTTGGATTCGTCTCATTTTGAACTCTAAATCAAAAGTTACAAATGATTTAGTGTGGACATGTCAAGTTGATCGGCCAATTGAAAGGATCATTCTAAACTTATCATTGCTGCTCCTTGAGTATAAGCTTAGAAATAAACCATAATGCATGACATCACGCAGTTTCGGTTACATTGGATTACTTGGAGGCCTTGTCAGAGCTTTTTCAGTCTCAAATGTTGTTACAATATGGAAAATTGACACATTCCGAACTATAAATCTAATGTAACGGACGATTTAGTGCAGACATGTCAAGTTGATCGGCCAGTTAAAATGATCATTCTAAACTGATCATTGGTGATCCTTGAGTAAAAGCTTATAAACTAAACATAATGCATGGTTTCATGGAGTTTGGCATAGATTGAATAATTCGGAGGCATTGTCGTAGCTCTTTCAGTCTCAAATGTTGTCACAATATTGAAAATTGAGTTAGCTTAATGTGGCATTGGATTGGTTTCATTCTTAACTCTAAATCAAAAGTTATGGACGATTTAGTCATGTCAAGTTGATCGACCAGTTAAAATGATAATTCGAAAGTGATCAGTTGTGCTCCTTGAGTAAAGCCTTATAAATGAAGTATAATACATGGCATCACACAGTTTGGGATACATTGTACTACTTGGAGGTTTTTCGTATCTCTTTCAGTCTCAAAATGTTCTCACAATACATATAATTCAGCTAGCTTACCATGGATGTTGGACTCATGTCATTTTTAGCTCGAAATAAAAATTTAAAGACGATTTAGTGTGGAGATGTAAGTTGATCAACTAGTTAAAATGATCATTCTAAGCTGATCATTGGTGCTCCTTGAGTAAAGGCTAATTAATGAAGCAAAATGCATGGCATCACACAGTTTGGGATATATTGGATTACTTGGTGGCTTTGTCGTAGCAATTTCGTTCTTAAATTTTCTCACAATATATAAAATTGAGCTAGCTTAAGGATAGCGTTGGATTCATGTCATTTAGAATTTTAAATAAAAAGTTACAGACGATTTGGTGCGGAAATTTCAAGTTGATCGGCCAGTTAAAATGATCATTCTAAACTGATAATTGGTGCTCCTTGAGTAAAGGCTCATAAATGAAGCATAATGCATGGTATCACGCGAGTTTGATATACATTGGATTACTTGGAGGCTTTTTCTTAGCTCTTTAAGTCTCAAATATTTTCACAATATGGAAAATTAAGCTAGCTTAACCTGGGGGTTAGATTCATGTCATTTGAGCTCCAAATAAAAAGTTAAAGTCGATTTAGTGCGGACATGCCAAGTTGATCAGCTAGTTTAAATGATCATTCTAAGCTGATCATTGATTGTCCTTGGGTAAAGTCTTATAAATAAGTATAATGCATGACATCACACTATTTGGGATAGATTGGATTACTTAGAGGTTTTGTCGTAGCTATTTCGGTTTTAAATTTGTTTATAGTATAGAGAATTGAGCTAGCTTAACGTGGGCGTTGGATTAGGGCCATTCTGAACTCAAAATTAGAAGTCACGGAGGATTTAGTGTGGACTTCTCAAGTGATCAATTGTGCTTCTTGAGTAAAGGCTTATAAATAAAGCATAATGCATGGCATCACGCAGTTTGGATACATTGGTTTACTTGGTGGCTTCTTCGTAGCTTTTTCAGTCTCAAATATTGTTATAATATGGAAAATTGAGCTAGCTTAACGTGGGTGTTGGAGACATGTCGTTTTAAGCTCTAAATCAAACGTTAAAGACGATTTAGTGCAGACATGTAAGTTGATCAGCTACTTGAGATGATAATTCTAAACTGATCATTGGTGCTCCTTGAGTAAAGGCTAATAAATGAAGCATAATGCAAGGCATCACACAGTTTGGGATTGAATAGATTACTTGGAGGCTTTGTCGTAGCTATTTCGGTTTAAATTATGTCACAATATAGAAAATTTAAATAGCTTAGCATTGGCGTTGGATTCGTCTCATTTTGAACTCTAAATCTAAACTTACGGATGATTTAGTGCAGACATGTCAAGTTGATCGGCCAATTAAAATGATCATTCTAAACTTACCATTGGTGCTCCTTGAGTATAAGCTTATACATGAAGCATAATGCATGACATCACGCAGTTTCGGTTACATTGGATTACTTGGAGCCATGTTGTTGCTCTTTAAGTCTCAAATGTTATTACACTATGGAAAATTGAGATAGCTTAACGTGGCGTTGGATTCGTGTCATTCCGAACTATAAATCTAAAGTAACGAACAATTTAGTGCGGACATATCAAGTTGATCGACAAGTTAAAATGATCATTCTAAACCGATCATTGGTGATCCTTGAGTAAAGCTTATAAATTAAGCATAATGCATGGCTTCATGGAGTTTGGCATAGATTGAATAACTCGGAGGACTTGTCGTAGCTCTTTCAGCCTCAAATGTTGTCACAATATTGAAAATTGAGCTAGCATAACGTGGCATTGGATTAGTGTCATTTTTAACTCTAAATCAAAAGTTATGGACGATTTAGTTCGGAAATGTCAAGTTGATCGAGCAGTTAAAATGATAATTCTAAAGTGATCAGTGGTGCTCATTGAGTAAAGGCTTATAAATGAAGTATAATGTATGGCTTCACGCAGTTTGGGATACATTGTACTACTTGGAGGTGTTTCGTACCTCTTTGTGTCTCAAATGTTCTCACAATACATATAATTCAGCTAGCTTTCCATGGACGTTGGACTCATGTAATTTTTAGCTCGAAATAAAAATTTAAACACGATTTAGTGCGAACATGTAAGTTCATCAACAAGTAAAATCATTATTCTAAGCTGATCATTGGTGCTCCCTGAGTAAAGGCTAATTAATGAACCATAATGCATGGCATCACACAGTTTGGGATAGATTGGATTATTTGGTGGCTTTGTCGTAGCTATTTCGGTCTTAAATTTTGTCACAATATATAAAATTGAGCTAGCTTAAGGTTGGCGTTGGATTCGTGTCATTTTGAACTTTAAATCAAAAGTTACGGATGATTTAGTGCGGACATTTCAAGTGTATCGGTCAGTTAAAATAATCATTCTAAACTGATAACTGGTGCTCCTTGAGTAAAGGCTCATAAATGAAGCATAATGCATGGCATCACGTAGTTTGGGATTGATTGGATAACTTGAAGGCTTTGTGGTAGCTCTTTCAGTCTCAAATGTTGTCAGACTATAGAAAATTGAGCTAGCTTATTGTGGCGTTGGATTCGTGTCATTCTGAATTATAAATCATAAGTTACGTATGACTTAATGCGAACATGTCAAGTTGATCGGCCAGTTAAAATGATCATTCTTAATTGATGATTGGTGATCCTTGTGTAAAGGCTCATAAATGAAGCATAATGCATGCATCCCGCAAGTTTGAGATACATTGGATTAGTTGGAGGCTTTGTCTTAGCTGTTTCAGTCTCAAATATTGTCACAATATGGAAAACCAAGCTAGCTTAACGTGGGGGTTAGATTCATGTCATTTGAGCTCCAAATAAAAAGTTAAAGTCGATTTAGTGCGGACATGCCAAGTTGATCAGCTAGTTTAAATGAGCATTCAAAACTGATCATCGATGGTCCTTGGGTAAAGGCTTATAAATAAGTATAATGCATGACATCGCACAGTTTGGGATAGATTGAATTACTTGGACGTTTTGCCGTATCTATTTTGGTCTTAAATTTGTTTATAGTGTAGAGAATTGAGGTATCTTAATGTGGGAGTTGGATTCGGGTCATTCCGAACTCTAAATTATAAGTTACGGAGGATTTAGTGTGGACATCTCAAGTTGATCGGCTAGTAAAATGATCATTCTAAACTGATCAATGATGCTTCTTGAGTAAGGCTTATAAATGAAGCATAATGCATGCCATCACGCAGTTTGGGATACATTGGTTTACTTGGTGGCTTTTTCGTATCTCTTTCAGTCTCAAGTATTGTCATAATATGGAAAATTGAACTAGTTTAACATGGGTGTTGGACTTATGTCGTTTTGAGCTCTCAATCAAAAGTTAAAGACGATGTAGAGGGGACATGTAGGTTGATCACCTAATTAAAATGATAATTCTAAACTGATCATTGGTGCTCCTTGATTAAAGGCTACTAAATGAAGCATAATGCATGGCATTACATAGTTTGGGATTGATTAGATTACTTGGAGGCTTTGTCGTAGCTATTTCAGTTTAAATTTTTTCACAATATAGAAAATTGAGTTAGCTTCACGTTAGCATTTGTTCGTGTCATTTTGAACTATAAATCAAAAGTTACGGCCAATTTAATGCGTACATGTCAAGTTGATAAGCTACTTAAAATGCTCATTTTAATATTATCATTGGTGCTCCTTGAGTAAAGGCTAATAAATAATGCATAATGCATGGGATCACGCATTTTAGCATAGATTAGATTTCGTGGAGGTTTTGTCGTAGCTATTTCGGTTTAAATTCTGTCACAATATAGAAAATTGAGCTAGCTTAACCTTGCCGTTGTATTCGTGTCATTATGAACTCTAAGTCAAAAGTTACGGAGGATTTAGTGTAAACATATCAAGTCTATTGGTCAGTTAAAATGATCATTCTAAACTGATCATTGGTGCTACTTGAGTTAAAGCTTATAAATTAAGCATAATGCATGGCATCATGCATTTTGGGATCGATTGGATTACATGGAGGCTTTGTCATAGCTCTTTCAGTCTCAAATGTTGTCACCAAAGAGAAAATTGAGCTACCTTAATGTGGCATTGGATTCGTGTTATCCTAAACTCTAAATCAAAAGTTGCGGACGATTTAGTGCAGAATGTCAAGTTGATCGGCCAGTTAAAATGATCATTCTAAAGTGATCACTAGTGCTCCTTGACTCAAGGCTTATAAATGAATTATAATGCATGGCATCACTTAAGTTGGGATACATGGTTTACTTGGAGGCTTTTTCATATCTCTTTCAGTCTCAAATGTTTTCACAATACAGATAACGATGGACTCATGTAATTTTGAGCTCTAAATCAAAATTTAAAAACGATTTAGTGATGACATGTAAGTTGATCACCTAGTTAAAATGATCATTCTAGACTGATCATTGGTGTTCCCTAAGTAAAGGCTAATAAATGAAGCATAATGCATGGCATCACACAGTTTGAGATAGATTGGATTACTTAGTGGCTTTGTCGTAGCTATTTTGGGCTTAAATTTTGTCACAATATATAAAATTGAGCTAGCATAACATTGGCATTGAATTCTTGTCACTTTGAACTTTAAATCCAAAGTTGCGGACGATTTAGTGCGGACATTTCAAGTTGATCGGCAAGTTAAAATGATCATTCTATACTGATAATTGGTGCTCCTTGACTAAAGGCTCATAAATGAAGTTTGGGATAGATTGAATTACTTGAAGGTTTTGTGGTAGCTCTTTCAGTCTCAAATGTTGTCACACTATAGAAAATTGAGCTATCTTATTGTGGTGTTGGATTCGTGTCATTCTGAATTCTAAATCATAAGTTACGGACGACTTAGTGCGGCCATGTCAAGTTGATCGGCCAGTTAAAATGTTCATTCTAAACTGATCATTGGTGCTCCTTGAGAAAAGGCTCATAAATGAAGCATAATGCATGGCATCACGCAAGTTTGAGATACATTGGATTACTTGGAGGCTCTTTCTTAGCTCTTTCAGTCTCAAATATTTTCACAATATGGAAAATCAATCTAGATTAATGCGGCGTTGGATTCGTGTCATTCTGAAGTATAAATCAAAAGTTACTAATGATTTATTGTGGACATGTCAAGTTGATTGACCAGTGAAAATGATAATTCTAAACTGATCATCGTTGCTCCTTGAGTAAAGGCTTATAAATGAAGTATAATGGATAACATCACACAGTTTGGGATAGATTGGATTACTTGGAGGTTTTGTCGTAGCTATTTCGGTCTTAAATTTTTTTTACAGTATAGAGAATTAAGCTAGCTTAACGTGGGCGTTGGATTCAGGTCATTCTGAACTCTAAATTAGAAGTTACGGATGATTTAGTGTGGACATCTCAAGTTGATTGGGTAGTAAAATGATCATTCTAAACTGATCTATGTTGCTTCTTAAGTGAAGGCTTATAAATAAAGCATAATGCATGACATCACATAGTCTAGGTTATATTGGTTTTCTTGGAGGTTTTGTCATAGCTCTTTCAGTCTCAAATATTGTCACAATATGGAAAATTGAGATAGCTTAACGTGGCGTTGGATTCATGTCATTCTGAACTATAAATCAAAAGTTAGGACGATTTATTGTGCACGTGTCATGTTGATCGGCCAGTTAAAATGATCATTCTAAACTGATCATTCGTGCTCCTTGAGTAAAAGCTTACAAATTAAGCATAATGCATGACATCATGGAGTTTAGGATAGATTGGATAACTTGGAGGCTTTGTCATAGCTCTTTCAGTCTCAAATGTTGTCACGATATTAAAAATTGAGCTAGCTATCGTGGCATCGGATTCGTGTCATTCTAAACTCTAAATCAAAAGTTATGGAAAATTTAGTGCGGACATGTCATCTTGATCGGCCAAATAAAATGATAATTCTAAAGTCATCATTGGTGCTCATTGAGTAAAGGCTTATAAATGAACTATAATGCATGGCATCACGCAGTTTGGGATACATACTTGGAGGTTTTTCGTAGCTCTTTTAGTCACAAATGTTGTCACAATATGGAAAATTGCTCTAGCTTAATGTGGCATTGAATTCGTGGGATTCTTAACTCTAAATCAAAAGTTATGGATGATTTACTGAGGAGAAGTCAAGTTGATCGGCCAGTGAAAATGATCATTCTATACTAATCATTGGTGCTCCTAAGTAAAAACTTATAATTTAAACATAATGCATGACATCACATAGTTTGGGATACATTTTATTTCTTGGAGGCTTTTTTGTAGCTATTTAAGTTTCAAATTTTCACGATATAAAATTGAGGTAGCTTAACGTGGCATTGGATTCGTGTCATTCTGAACTCTAAATCAAATGTTACGGACGATTTAGTGCGGACATGTCAAGTTGATCGGCCAGTTAAAATGGTCATTCTAAACTATTCATTGGTGATCCTTGAGTAAAGGCTTATAAATGAGGTATAATGCATGGCGTCACGCTGTTTTAATACATCGGATTACTTGAAGGTTTTATCGTAGCTCTTTCATTCTGAAATGTTGTCACAATACGGAAAATTCAGCTAGCTTAACGTGGGCGTTAGACTCATGTCATTTTGAGCTCTGAATCAAAACTTAAATAAGATTCAGTGCGGACATGCAAGTTGATCCGCCAGTTTAAATGATCATTCTAAAGTGATCAATGGTGCTCCTTGAGAAAAAGCTAATAAATGTAGCATAATGTATGGCATCACGCAGTTTGGGATATATTGGATTACTTGGAGGCATTGTCGTAGCTATATGGGTCTTAAATTTTGTAAAAATATAGAAAATTGGGCAATATTAATGTGGGCATTGCATTCGTGTCATTTTGAACTCTAAATCAAAAGTTACGAATGATTTAGTGCAGAAATATCAAGTTGATCGGCCAGTTAAAATGATCATTCTAAAATGATCATTGGTGCTATTTGAGTTAAGGCTTATAAATGAAGTATAATGCATGACATCACACAATTTGGGATAGATTGGATCACTTGTAGGATTTGTCGTATCTATTTTGGTTTTAATTTTTTCAAGATATAAAAAGTTAAGGTAGCTTAACATGGCTGGATTCGTGTCATTGTGAACTCTAAATCAAAATTTACAGGCGATTTAGTATAAACATGTCAAGTTGATCGGCGAGTTAAAATCATTATTCTAAACTGATCAATGGTGCTCTTTGAGTAAAATGTTATAAATGAGGTATAATGGATGGTATCACCAAGTTTGGAATACAATGGATTGCTTAAAGGCTTTGTGGAAGTTATTTCCGTCTTAAAATATTTCACGATTTAAAAAATTGAGGTAGCTTAACGTGGCGTTGGATTCATGTCATTCCGAACTCTAAATCAAAAGTTATGGACGATTTAGTGCTGACATGTCAAGTTGATCGGCCAGTTAAAATGATCATTGTAAACTGAATATTGGTGCTCTTTGAGTAAAGGCTTATCAATGAGGTATAATGCATGGCATCACGCAGTTTGGAATACATTGGATTACTTGGAGGTTTTATCGTTGCTCTTTCAGACTCAAATGTTGTCACAATACGGAAAATTCAGCTAGCTTAACGTGGTTGTTGGACCCATGTCATTTTGAGCCTATTTATTATGTGAATCAAAAAATACAGCCTATTTAGTGCGGACAAGTCAAGTTGATTGACCAGTTAAAATGATCATTCTAAACTGATCATTTGTGCTCATTGAGTAAAGGCTTATTAATGAAGAATAATGCATAGCATCACGCAGTTAGCGATAGATTCTATTACTTTGAGGCTTGGTCGTAGCTATTTAAGTATTAAATTTTCCCACAATAGAGAAAATTGAGCTAGCTTAACGTGGGTGTTGGATTCACATTATTCTGAGCTCTCAATCAAAAGTTATACACGATTTTGTGTGGACATGTCAAGGTTACCAGCGAGTGAAAATGATAATTCTAAACTGAACATTGGTTCTCATTGAGTAAAGGCTTATTAATGAAGCATAATGCGTGGTATAAAACATTTTGCGATAGATTTGATTTTTTGGAGGCTTTGTCATAACTAGTTCACTTCTAAATTTTTTTACAATATAGAAAGTTGAGCTAGCTTAACTTGGGCGTTGGATTTGTGTTATTCTAAGCTTTGAATCAAATGTTACAGCCTATTTAGTGCGGACCAGTCAAGTTGATCAACCTGTTAAAATGACCATTCTAAACTGATCATTGGTGCTCATTGAGTAAAGACTTATTAATAAAGCATAATGTGTGGCATCACGGATTTAGCGATATATTCAATTACTTGGAGGCTTTTTCGTAGCTATTTTTGTCTTCAATTTTGTAACACTAGAGACAATTGTGCTACCGTAACGTGGGCATTGGATTCGTGTCATTCTGAGCTCTGAATCAGATGTTACGGACGATTTTTTGTATACATGTCAAGTTGATAGGCCAGTTAAAACATTCATTCTAAACTTATAACAGGTGCTCATGGAGTAAAGGCTTATCATTTGTGCTCATTGAGTAAAGGCTTATTAATGAAGAATAATGCATAGCATCACGCAGTTAGCGGTAGATTCTATTACTTTGAGGCTTGGTCGTAGCTATTTAAGTATTAAATTTTCCCACAATAGAGAAAATTGAGCTAGCTTAACGTGGGTGTTGGATTCACATTATTCTGAGCTCTCAACCAAAAGTTATACACGATTTTGTGTGGACATGTCAAGGTTACCAACGAGTGAAAATGATAATTCTAAACTGATCATTGGTTCTCATTGAGTAAAGGCTTATTAATGAAGCATAATGTGTGGTATCACGCATTTTGTGATAGATTTGATTAGTTGGAGGCTTTGTCATAACTAGTTCAGTTTTAAATTTTTTTACAATATAGAAAGTTGAGCTAGCTTAACTTGGGCGTTGGATTTGTGTTATTCTAAGCTTTGAATCAAACGTTACAGCCTATTTAGTGCGGACCAGTCAAGTTGATCGACCAGTTAAAATGATCATTCTAAACTGATCATTGGTGCTTATTGAGTAAAGACTTCTTAATGAAGCATAATGTGTGGCATCACGGAGTTAGCGATATATTCAATTACTTGGAGGCTTTGTCGTAGCTATTTTTGTCTTAAATTTTGTAACACTAGAGAAAATTGTGCTACCTTAACGTGGGCATTGGATTCGTGTCATTCTGAGCTCTGAATCAGATGTTACGGATGATTTTTTGTATACATGTCAAGTTGATAGGCCAGTTAAAATATTCATTCTAAACTTATAACAGGTGCTCATGGAGTAAAGGCTTATCATTTGTGCTCATTGAGTAAAGGCTTATTAATGAAGAATAATGCATAGCATCACACAGTTAGCGATAGATTCTATTACTTTGAGGCTTGGTCGTAGCTATTTAAGTATTAAATTTTCCCACAATAGAGAAAATTGAGCTAGCTTAACGTGGGTGTTGGATTCACATTATTTGGAGCTCTCAATCAAAAGTTATACACGATTTTGTGTGGACATGTCAAGGTTACCAGCGAGTGAAAATGATAATTCTAAACTGATCATTGGTTCTCATTGAGTAAAGGCTTATTAATGAAGCATAATGCATGGTATCACGCATTTTGCGATAGATTTGATTATTTGGAGGCTTTGACATAACTAGTTCAGTTCTAAATTTTTTTACAATATAGAAAGTTGAGCTAGCTTAACTTGGGCGTTGGATCTGTGTCATTCTAAGCTTTGAATCAAACGTTACAGCCTATTTAGTGCAGACCAGTCAAGTTTATTGACCAGTTAAAATGATCATTCTAAACTGATCATTGGTGCTCATTGAGTAAAGACTTATTAATGAAGCATAATGTGTAGCATCACGGAGTTAGCGATATATTCAATTACTTGGAGGTTTTGTCGTAGCTATTTTTGTCTTAAATTTTGTAACACTAGAGAAAATTGTGCTACCTTAACGTGGGCATTGGATTCGTGTCATTTTGAGCTCTGAATCAGATGTTACGGACGATTTTTTGTATACATATCAAGTTGATAGGCCAGTTAAAATATTCATTCTAAACTTATAATAGGTGCTCATGGAGTAAAGGCTTATTAATGAAGCATAATGTGTGGCATCACGCAGTTAGCAATAGATTCGATTACTTCCATGCTTTGTCGTAGGTATTTTATTTTTAAATTTTGTAACAATAGAGAAAATTGAGCTAGATTAACGTGTGCATTGGATTCGTGGTATTATGAGCTCTTAATCAAAAGTTACGGACGATTTTGTCGGATATGTCAAGTTGAGCGGCGAGTTAAAATGATCATTATAAATTGATCATTGGTGCTCATTGACTAAAAGTTTATTGATGAAACATAATGCATGGCAGAAAGTAGTTTGTGATAGATTGGATTACTTGGATACTTTGTCATAGCTATGTTAGTCTTTAATTTTTTCAAAAAATAGAAAATTGAGTTAGCTTAACATGGGTGTTGGATTCGTGTCATTCTGAACTCTAAATGAAAGTGACAGACTATTTAGTGCAGAAATGTCAAGTTGATCGGCCAGTTACAATGATCATTTCAATCTGATCATTGGTGGTAATTGAGTAAAGGCTTATCAATGAAACATAATGTATGGCATCGTAGTATCCAATTTAATATTTTATTGGATACTTCACGCACCGCTCGAACCTAGGCACGTGACATTCTCCACTGTGCTCGCTTGAATCAAAAGTGAAACCACGTGACACGTACGCGGAGTCCACTGCTGCCGCCCCCACGTGGCATCTGGCAAAGGTAGGTTAGTTTAGGATCAAATCAAATGATAATGACTAATTAGTTGATAATTACTTACCAATGATATAAGAGAATAAAGCAAAAGGCGCTTTTTGTTTTCAAATGTTTTTCAAAGCTTGTCTTTTTCCTCCTTCCTTGTCCGTGTTTTCGCAGCCTTTTCCACTGCAAAAAACACCACAACATCTTTACCTTTCTCAGAACGGATGACCGATCTCTCCAGTTCCTCTGTAGTTTTTGTCTGATTTCATAAGAGTTGGAGAACACTTATAGACTGAAGCCCTTATTTCAGCAATTTGGTTCTCTAGGTTTGTCTCAGATTTTGCTCCTTCGGTCGATATTTTCTCTACATTTGAATAGTCTAATACAGTAAGCTATAGGTAAAGATTTCATTGTAAAAAAAAGAGACGTTACTGCAAAACTTTCTTTTTCATGATTTTGGGTCTCTTAGTTAGAGATATTGATCAAAAGAGATTAATTCAATTTATTTCGTATATGTTGTAGTTTCTCGATTAATAATTTAAAAAGTCTCTAACTTTAATTTTTTTTCTTATATTTTTACGAGCACAACTTATTTCTTATGTCACTGTTATATTAAGTTCATCATATATTGGAATATGAGAATGAAAGTAACAAGACGCTTATTAAAGGAGTGGAATTTAAATATATTGGTATGCTGTGAATTTTCTTTTACCAATTCTTATATATCAATTTCCTTTTCTTGAATTTATCATTTTATTATAAATGTTAGACAAAGAAATTTCCATATACCACATGCCATTTGAATGAATTTAGGACTGGATTTTTTGTAGGTGAAGCAGTTTGCGATAGATTCAATGACTTGAAAGATTTGTCGTAGCTATTTCAGTTTTAAATTTTGTCACAATATAGATATTGATCTAGCTTAATGATGAGGACACCAGATCAAATGGCCGGCCACATCGTGAACCTGGCCGACCAGATCGTGAAAAAGGTTTCCCCGAGACTGCCGGACAGATTGGAAGCTTGGCCTGGCCAAGCGGTACCGCCAGCCCGATGAGCAATAGGGCCGGGCCGACCAACTCTGCTGGTGAAGCAGCCCAAATGTACGGCCCAATAGGCGGCGATGTGGCCAACACTGCTGGCTTGGCTGGTGACAAGGCCAGCTCAACACGCAGCATAGCCGGGTCACGCGATAACACGGCCAGCTCAGGCTCCACACAAGGAGACTCGGACCAAATCACCAGCCAGTTTCAGGGCGTGGAACTAGAGGAAAGTTCTGCCCCAATGGTACTACCAGGAGCCATGACAAGAAGTAGAACAAAGACACTCTTCCACAAGTTCAGCTTGTGGGTGGAAAAGCTTTTAGAAGACCAAAGACAAGAAATGGGCCAATAGTGCAACAATGAAGTCAAGGGCTTCTCAACTTATCAAGGTGCTCCAGAAGCTTGGGCTCTCGTGGCAAAGGAGGTCAAGGTCCAGCACTACATTACCCTACTTCAACTCCAAGACTAGGCGCATGCAAGCAAGGTCGGCCACCTTCCATTTCTTGGCCGAAAGGTAAGAAGGTAAGTTTTCAAATTATAAATTGCCTTTTCTGTTTTGCGGGGTAGCAACTAGTAGTTTTCCTTTCTGTTCAGTCAAGAACAATTAAGTAGTTGTCCTTTTTTGGTTATTTCCATTTTTCATTTTCCTTTATACACTTTTGTATACGGCCGTGACAAAAGCCTCACAGTTGACCCAAGAGTCTACGGGTCTCAACCTCCTTCTCCTACGGTCAGAAGCCTCACGATCCAACCATATGAGGGCATTATCCATGAGTTGTGCTACTGCCATGGAGACTCTCTGATGGGGACATCAGGTCGTACCAGACTGGCCGACCAGGGAGCTTGACCGAGACAGCCGGGCCATTTGGCACGTCTGCCGGCCCAAGCGGTACCGCCGGGCCTTCGACCAGCCGGGCCTTCGACCAGCCGGGCCGGACCGACCAACATTGCCAACGGAGAGGCCCAAACCCCCGGCCCAACTGGTGGCGACGTGGATGACACCGCCGGTCCAATTGGTGACACCGCCGGCTCCGGGATCAACTTGGCCATCTCAAATGACATTTCGGCCAGTACCTTGCACAGTCCAGCCGGTACAGCCGATCCAGCCGAGTGCACCACCATTTCAACGTCTACACAAGGAGACTCGGACCAGATAAGCTACCAGATTCAAGACATGCATCTAGAGGAAATCTCTACACTAGTGGTGCCACCAGGAGCAATGACAAGGAGCAGATCAAGGGCACTCTTCCACAAATTCAGCTTGTGGGTCGACAAGCTCCTAGGGGATGATCGACGAAGGACATTGGGCCAAGAGTATAAAGAAGAGTCCAAAGGCTTCTAAACAATGCAAGGGACTTCAGATAGTTGGGCTTTAGTGGCAAGAGAGGTCCGGGCCAAAAGATTCCTAACCCGACTCCAAGTCGAAGACTAGGAGCAAGGTGCGTGCATGCCACAAGGTCGGCCACCTTCCATTTCTTGGCCGTGAGGTAAGAAAGGTAAGTTTTCAAATTATATACTTGCCTCTTTCTGTTTTTGCAGGGTAGATTTATATTATTTACATTTTTGAGTCAAAGACATTTTAGGAATAAATCCTTTTTCGGTTATGCACTTTTGTAAGTTTTCCATTTGTGCACTTTTGTAAGTTTTCCATTTCTTTCTTGAGTCGACCCTAGAAGATCAAGCTGTCGAGCATATTAATAAGGCTCCTTCCAGTATTGTAGTTCGACAACCTTTTTGATAATTAATAAAGATCGAATTTTCTTTCTACAAGTTATTTTCTCAAGAGACTTGTACGCTGATTACCTAGTTGAGACCAGCCCTCCTAGCTCTAAGTTTGTGATTGATCACGAGGTTCATCACCCCTCGTGTGGTTCACTTCACCTTCCATCTTTTACCAACCAGAAAACCCCCATCCAGAAGTCTAAGGTTGAGTTTCTCACCAAATCTTCTCCACACAGCCAACGCGCATACAGCCTTGAATCGAGGCTTGTATCATTTTGGTATCGGAACTTAAAGCTCCTAAACCAGGTTGTTTCTATCCTTTAATTAGTTTTATTTCTAGTTCTTGCATTAGTTTAAGTCGCATTCAAGAAAAAAAAAATAACATCAAACTCCACACCGAGTGCATCTAGCTTCTACGTGCATCACTAGTGCTTAGATTCATTCTTGCATTGCAAATTACGTTTCTTCTTTCAGCTTAAATCATATTTCCATTATTATTAAGTTAAATTAACAAGAAAAAAAGAAAATAGGAAAAACACCAAAAGAAATAGACCAAGACAGCTAGCATTAGTTGTTAGAAAGTTTCCATTTTTTTCAAATCTTCCATTTTTTTGAATTTCCTTTTTCCCAGTTTTTCCTTTTTGCATTTTTTCAAATTCTTCTATATAAGGAACCCTCCTAATCAATTCTAGGAGCAGAGTAACTTGTTCCTGTCTTTTGTAGTACGCAATGGCAGAAGAAAATAGAGATGCAGCTGAGGCCATGATGGCCATGTTCACCACCCTCCAAACACAACTCGCATCAATCGGCGAGAGGTTGGAGCGCGTGGAGAGGCCTGTGAGATTCCAGGCCATAAGGCACGTGAGGGATGAGCAAGACCGTTCTGAGGGTCCTGAGCACCCTAGGACATGGCACGAATAGGAGGAGCCCCAGCCGGATGGAGATGAGGACGCACAGCCTCATGGCTATCACCCTAGGCCGAGAGGACCTCCATGGCAACCAGAAGCAGAAGGCGATGGCTTCGAGCCATATGGTCATCACCAGAAACCAAGAATGCCTCTTAGACATCATGAGGATTGAGATGAATACACCTACAACCGGGTTACTCATCCTGATGTCAAATTAACACCTCCTAGTTTTGCAGGAAAAGTAGACCCCAAAGCCTATCTCTATTGGGAGAGGAGGATGGATCACATCTTCGATCACTACAACCAACCAGGCCCTAGGAGAGTCTCCATGGCAGTAGCACAACTCACGGGCAATGCCCTCATCTGGTGGGATCATGAGGTTTCTGGCCAAAGGAGGAAACGATTGAGGCCCGTAGACTTATGGGTCGACATGAAAGACCTCATGAGACAAAGGTTTGTTCCACCTTATTTTCATAGAGATTTACAACGACGTTTTCGTACTCTTGAGCAGGGCACCAGATCAGTAGAGGAGTACTATGAAGAGTTTGAGAGACTAAGGAACAGGCTGGAGCTCAATGACGATGAGGAGGCTTTGATGGCACAATTCTTGGATGGACTGCAAGAAAGGATCAACCGCAAGGTGGAGAGGCAAATCTACAATGACTTCAAGGATTTGTTCCACCTATCTGTCCAGGCTGAGCAGCACATCAAGCGTAAGAGCCAAGACATCCGCAGCAAGCCTAAAATGCCTTCGGCACCAAGCAACATTCCCAAGCCCGTAGACAAAGGCAAAAGCATAGTGATCGAGTCACGGATCAAGAGCAAGCCTCCTGAGCCAACCCATGACCAGAGGGAGCCTAGTAAGACCTCTAACCCTCAAAGATCACGTGACATCACTTGTTTCAAGTGTAGGGGTCGCGGACACATCTCAAGGGAGTGCCTAAACAACCGGGTCATGCTGATTACGGAAGCTGGAGAGTATGAATCCCAAGATGAAGAAGACTATGAACCAGAAGGAGAATACGGTGACATTGAGTAGCCTGATGTGGCGGAAGTGCTGGTCACTAGACGCATTCTCAGTGCAACGGTGGATCCCTGAGAGACCATTCAGAGGGAGAACATCTTCCACAGCCGTTGCACCATCAAGGGCAAGGTATGTAACCTCATCATAGATGGTGGTTCTTGCACTAACGTTGCTAGTGCGTACATGGTTGATAAGCTAAGTCTAGAGAAGACAAGGCACCCTCGACCGTATAGACTGAGATGGCTCGATGACAAAGTGGAGCTCAAGATCCATGAGCAAGTCACTGTGCCATTCAGTGTGGGCAAGTACCAGGACCAGGTAGTGTGCGACGTGGTGCCAATGCAAGCTGGCCATCTTCTGCTAGGAAGACCATGGCAGTTTGACAAGGAGACCAGGCATGATGGTCGCACCAATCTCTACACTTTTGTGCATGACAAGAGAAAGGTCAGCCTAGCTCCTCTCACACCTGCCCAGGTACATGAGCTTCAACAGCAAATGAGTAAGGAAAAGAAGCTCATTAAATCTAACTTTCTCATTCAACCGAGTCATGTCCGGAGAGCATTAGTCTCGAAGGATTTAATGCTACTAATGGTTTTCAAAGAAGTTTTGAATGTAGAGAAAGAACAGGTAGAGCTACCTCCTGAACTAGCAGCTCTCCTCAACAAATTCCAGGATGTGTTTCCTGAGGAGATACCAGCAGGCTTGCCTCCCCTACGTGGCATAGAGAACCAGATCGACCTCGTGCCCGGAATAGCCCTGCCGAACCGGCCAGCCTACCGGATGAGTCCAGAGGAGTCTAAGGAACTTGAGAAGCAAGTCAAGGAGCTCCTGGAGAAAGGCTATGTTCGAGAGAGCCTCAGTCCATGTGTTGTGCCAGTGCTGCTAGTGCCCAAGAAGGATGGGACTTGGCGAATGTGCGTGGACTGCCGAGCAATCAACAACATCACAGTCAAGTAACGGCATCCGATACCACGGCTCTATGACATGCTAGATGAGCTGAGTGGAGCCACGGTCTTCTCCAAGATAGACCTCAAGAGTGGATACCACCAGGTCAGGATGAAGGAAGGTGATGAGTGGAAGACAGCTTTCAAGACAAAGCAAGGGCTCTACGAGTGGACAGTCAAGCCATTCGGCTTGACTAATGCCCCAAGCACCTTCATGCACCTTATGAACCAAGTTCTTAGGGCGTACATCAGTAAGTTCGTTGTAGTTTATTTCGATGACATTTTAGTTTACAGAAAATGCTTAAGGAATCACCTCACACATCTTGAGTTGGTGCTTAAAACCCTTCGACAAGAAGAGCTTTATGCCAATCTCAAGAAATGCATTTTTTGTACTGATAAACTTGTCTTCTTAGGTTTTGTTGTAAGTTCACTGGACTTACAGGTTGATGAAGAGAAGATTCGAGCCATACAAGAATGACCAACGCCAAGCAACATCAGCCAAGTGAGGAGTTTCCACGGCGTGGCCAGCTTCTACAGAAGATTCGTGCCCAACATCAGTAGTATTGCCTCACCATTGACGGCATTAGTGAAGAAGAACGTGGGATTCAGCTGGGGAGAAGCTCCGGAGAAGGCGTTCCAGGTCTTGAAGGACAACCTCACACATGCACTAGTGCTAGTCCTGCCTGACTTCAACAAGACATTTGAAGTGGAGTGCGATGCCTCTGCAATAGGCATAGGAGGGGTGCTAGCTCAAGGAGAAAGGCCAGTGGCATACTTCAGTGAGAAGCTAGGTGGTGCCTCACTGAATTACCCCACTTATGACAAGGAGCTTTATGCCCTAGTCCGAGCCTTGGAGACTTGGCAGCATTAATTGCTGTCCAAGGAGTTTGTGATCCACACTGATGACGAGACTCTCAAACACCTCAGAGGGCAAACCAATCTCAAGAGGAGACATGCCAGGTGGATGGACTTCATAGAGACCTTCCCGTACGTCATCAAGTACAAGAAGGGCAAGGACAATGTGGTAGCCGATGCACTATCAAGGAGGTTTTCCTTAATATCCAGCATGGAGGCAAAGGTCTTAGGATTCGAGCACATCAAGGACCTATATAAGGATGATCCAGACTTTGCTGGGAGCTACAAGGAGTGTGGCACAGAGAGTCATGGAAAGTTTTACATCCATGAAGGATTCTTGTTCCGAGAGAGAAGGATGTGCATACCACAAGGATCATTACGAGAGCTTATCATCCGAGAAGCTCATGGAGGAGGACTCATGGGCCACTTTGGTGTCGACAAAGACTCTAGCAGTGGTCAAGGAGCACTTCTACTGGCCACACATCAAAAGGTCAGTAGAAGCCCATTGTGCAAGGTGCATCACTTGCAAAAAAGGCGAAATGCCGAGTGCACCCTCACGGGTTGTATCTCCCACTGCCCATACCTACACATCCATGGGTGGACATCTCAGTGGACTTCGTTCTAGGTCTGCCCAAGATCAACCAAAAAGATGCAATCTTTGTAGTGGTGGACAGATTCTCCAAGATGGCACATTTCATTCCGTGTGCCAATGTTAATGATGCCAGGCAAACAGCCGAGCTGTTCTTCAGGGAGATAGTACGGCTTCATGGAGTGCCAAGGACCATCATGTCAGACAGGGACACCAAGTTCCTCAGCCATTTTGAAGGACCCTTTGGAGGAAGCTAGGCATGAAGCTGCTTTTCTCTACCACCTGCCATCCTCAAACCGATGCCCAAACTGAAGTAGTCAACCGGACATTGTCAACTCTTCTCAAGACTACACAGGAAGAACCTCAAGACTTGGGTAGAGTGCCTGCCATTCATAGAGTTCGCATACAACCGAGCCGTGCATTCAGCAACTAAGAAGACCCCCTTTGAAGTAGTCTATGGCTTCAACCCCCTCACACCATTGGAGCAAACGCCACTGCAACCAGCAGAGATGACCAACCTCAACGGAGCATACAAGGCGGAGTTCATAAGGAAGATACACCATAAGGTAGCAGAGAATTTGGAGAAGAGGACCAGGCAGTACGTGACTCATGCAAACAAGGGAAGAAAGGAGGAGATTTTTCAACCAGGCGATATGGTGTGGCTACACCTACGGCAGGAGAGGTTCCCCAACCTAAGGAGTTCCAAGCTAGCACCAAGAGGAGATGGACCATTTAGAGTGCTGGAGAGAATCAACAACAATGCCTACCGGATCGAGCTCCCAGGTGAGTTTAATTTGTCTAACACGTTCAACGTAACTGACTTATCCCCTTTCCATGCAGATGAACCAGTTTCGAGGTCAAAACCTACTGATGATGGAGGGGATGTGATACAAGCCTCGATTCAAGGCTTATATGCGTGTGGGCTGTTTGGAGAAGGCTAGGTGAGAAACTCGACCTTAGACATCTTGGATAGGGGTTTTTGGGTTGGTATTTGATGGAAGGGTGAAGTGAACCACAGAGGGGTGATGAACCTCGTGATAAATCACAAACTTAGAGCTAGGAGGGCTGGTCTCAACTAGGTTCTAAGCGCACAAGTCTCTTTTGAGAGAAAACTTGTAGGAAGAAAGTTCTACTTTATTAATATCAAAAGGTTGTCGAACTACAATGCTGGAAGGAGCCTTATTAATATGCTTGACAGCATGAACTTCTAGGGTCGACTCAAAGAAAGAAAAGGAAAGTTTACAAAAGTGCACAAATGGAAAATGTACAAAAGTGCATAATTGAAAAAGGACCGATTCCTAAAATTTCTTTGACTCAAAAATGTAAACAATCTAGATCCTACCCTACAAAACAGAAAGATGTAATTCGAATTGAAAACTTACCTTTCTTACCTCACGGCCAAGAAATGGAAGGTGGCCGTCCTTGTGGCATCCATGCGCCTTGCTCCTAGTCTTCAACTTGGAGTAGGGTTAGGAATCTTTGGGTCCTGACCTCTCTTGCCACTAAAGCCCAAGTCTCTGAAGTCCCTTGCATTGTTGAGAAGCCCTTGGACTCTTCTTTGCACTTCTGGCCCACTGTCCTTAGTCGATCTTCCTCTAGGAGCTTGTCGACCCATAAGCTGAACTTGTGGAAGAGTGCTCTTGATCTGCTCCTTGTCATTGCTCCTGGTGGCACCACTGGTGTAGAGACTTCCTCTAGATGCATATCCTGAAGCTGGTAGCTTATCTGGTCCGAGTCTCCTTGTTTAGATGCTGAAATGCCCGTGTACTCGGCTGGATCGGCTGTACCATCTGGATTGTGCGAGGTGCTGGCCAGAATGCCTTCTGGACCAGCCAAGTTGATCCCGGAGTCGGCGGCGTCACCAATGGGAGGTTCATCCACGTCGCCACCTGTTGTGCGGGAGGTTTGGGCCTCTCCGCCGGCAATGCTGATCGGTCTGATCCTGTTGGTCGAGGGTCCAGCAATACCGTTTGGGCCGGCAGTCGTGCCAAATGGCCCGGCTGTCTCAAGCAAGCTCCCTGGTCGGCCAGTCTGGTCTCCTGGCCGGCCAGTCTGGTCTCCTGGCCGGCCATACGACCTGATGTCCCCATCATCCCCTCCCTCTTCAGTAGGTTTTGACCGCAAAACTGGTTCATCTGCATGGAAAGGGGCTAAGTCAGTTACGTTGAACGTGTTGGACACATTAAACTCACCTGGGAGCTCGATCCAGTAGGCGTTGTTTTTGATCCTCTCCAGCACTCTGAATGGTCCATCTCCTCTTGGTGCTAGCTTGGAACTCCTTAGGTTGGGGAACCTCTCCTGCCATAGGTGTAGCCACACCCAATCGCCTGGTTGAAAGATCACCTCCTTTCTTCCCTTGTTAGCATGAGTCATGTACTACCCGGTCCTCTTCTCCAAGTTCCCTGCTACCTTCTGGTGTAACTTCCTTATGAACTCTGCCTTGGATGCTCCGTTGAGGTTGGTCATTTCTGCTGGTGGTAGTGGCGTTTGCTCCAATGGGGTGAGAGGGTTGAAGCCGTATACTATTTCAAAGGGTGTCTTCTTGGTTGCTGAGTGCACGGCTCGGTTGTAAGCAAACTCTATGAATGGTAGGCACTCCACCCAAGTCTTGAGGTTCTTCCCTAGTGTAGTCCTGAGAAGAGTTGACAGTGTCCGGTTGACAACTTCAGGATGGCCATCGGTTTGAGGATGGCAGGTGGTAGAGAAGAGTAGTTTCGTGCCTAGCTTCCTCCAAAGGGTCCTCCAGAAATGGCTGTGGAACTTGGTGTCCCTGTCTTATACGATGGTCCTTGGCACTCCATGAAGCCGTACTATCTCCCTGAAGAACAGCGTGGCTGTTTGCATGGCATCATTGACATTGGCACATGGAATGAAATGTGCCAATGTCAACCCATGAGGGTGCACTCGGGACTTCGCCTTTTTGCAAGTGATGCACCTTGCACAATGGGCTTCTACTGACCTTTTGATGTGTGGCCAGTAGAAGTGCTCCTTGACCACTGCTAGGGTCTTGTCGACACCAAAGTGGCCCATGAGTCCTCCTCCATGAGCTTCTCGGATGATAAGCTCCCTTAATGATCCTTGTGGGATGCACAACCTTCTCTCTCGGAACAAGAATCCCTCATGGATGTAAAACTTACCATGACTCCCTGTGCCACACTCCTTGTAGCTCTCAGCACAGTCAAGATCATCCTTGTATAGGTCCTTGATGTGCTCGAATCCTAGGACCTTTGCCTCCATGGTGGATATCAAGGCAAACCTCCTTGATAGTGCATCGGCTACCACATTGTCTTTGCCCTTCTTGTACTTGATGACGTACGGGAAGGTCTCTATGAACTCCATCCACCTGGCATGTCTCCTCTTGAGATTGGTTTGCCTTCTGAGGTGTTTGAGAGTCTCGTGAACAGTGTGAATCACAAACTCCTTGGACAGCAAGTAATGCTGCCAAGTCTCCAGTGCTCGGACTAGGGCATAAAACTTCTTGTCATTAGTGGGGTAGTTCAGTGAGGCACCACCTAGCTACTCACTGAAGTATGTCACTGGCCTCCCTCCTTGGGTTAGCACTGCTCCTATGCCTATTCCAGAGGCATCACACTCCACTTCAAACGTCTTGTTGAAGTCGGGCAGGACTAGCACTGGTGCATGTGTAAGGCTGTCCTTCAAGGCCTGGAATGCCTTCTCCTGAGCTTCTCCCCAGCTGAATCCCACGTTCTTCTTCACTACTGCCGTCAATGGTGAGGCAGCACTGCTGAAGTTGGGCACGAATCTCCTGTAGAAGCTGGCCAGTCCATGGAAGCTCCTCACTTGGCTGATGTTGCTTGGTGTTGGCCATTCTTGAATAGCTCGAATCTTCTCTTCATCAACCTGTAGGTCCTGTGAACTTACAACAAAACCTAAGAAGACAAGCTTATGAGTACAAAAGATGCACTTCTTGAGATTGGCATAAAGCTCTTCTTGTCGAAGGGTTTTGAGCACCAACTCAAGATGTGTGAGGTGATCCCTTGAGCATTTACTATAAACTCAAATGTCATCGAAATAAACTACAACAAACTTACTGATGTTTGCCCCAAGAACTTGGTTCATAAGATGCATGAAGGTGCTTGGGGCATTAGTCAAGCAGAATGGCATGACTGTCCACTCGTAGAGCCCTTGCTTTGTCTTGAAAGCAGTCTTCCATTCATCACCTTCCTTCATCCTGACCTGGTGGTATCCACTCTTGAGGTCTATCTTGGAGAAGACCGTGGCTCCACTCAGCTCATCTAGCATGTCATCCAGCCGTGGTATCGGATGCCGGTACTTGACTGTGATGTTGTTGATTTCTCGGCAGTCCATGCACATTCGCCAAGTCCCATCCTTCTTGGGCACTAGTAGCACTGGCACGGCACATGGACTGAGGCTCTCTCGAACATAGCCTTTCTCCAGGAGCTCCTTGACTTGCTTCTCAAGCTCCTTGGACTCCTCTGGACTCATCCGGTAGGCTGCCTGATGAGGACATCAGGTCGTACATCCAGCCAGGAGACCAGACTGGCCAACCAGGAAGCTTGCCCGAGACAGCAGGACCATCTGGCGCGCCTGCCGGACCAGACAGTACCGCCGGACCTTCGACCTATAGGACCAGACCGGTCAACATCGCCGGCGGAGAGGCCCAAGCTTCCGGCACACTTGGTGGGGACGTGAATGACACCGCCGGTCCCCCTGATGACACCGCCGACTCTGGGATCAACTTGGCCGGTCCTGAAGTCATTCCGGCCAGTACCGCGCACAATCCAGCCGGTACAGGCCATCCAGCCGAGTACACGCACACTTCCACTTCTACACAAGAGGACTCGGACCAAATGAGCTACCAGCTCCAGGACATGCACTTAGAGGAAGTATCTACACCAGTGGTACCTCCAGGAGCAATGACAAGAAGCAGATCAAGAGCACTCTTCCACAAATTCAGCTTATGGGTCGACAAGCTTCTAGAGGAAGAGCAGCTAAGGACAATGGGCCAGAAGAGCAAATTAGAGTCCAAAGGCTTCTCAACAACACAAGGAACATCAGAGACGTGGGCTTTAGTGGCAAGAGAGGTCAAGGCTCAAAGATATTTAACCCTACTCCAAGTCGAAGACTAGGAGCAAGGCGCGTGCATGCCACAAGGACGGCCACCTTCCATTTCTTGGCCGTGAGGTGAGTTAAGGTAAGTTTACATTCAAATATATGCCTCTTTCTGTTTTGCAGGGTAGGATCTAGTTGCTTTACATTTTTGAGTCAAGAACATTTTAGGAATAGGTCCTTTTTCGGTTATACACTTTTGTATTTTTCCTTTTGTGCACTTTTGTAAACTTTCCTTTTCTTATTTGAGTCGACCCTAGTAGGTCAAGCTGTCGAGCATATTAATAAGGCTCCTTCCAGCATTGTAGTTCGACAACCTTTTTGCTAATTAATAAAGATCGAATTTTCTTTACAAGTTATTCTCTCAAAGAAGCTTGTGCGCTTAGAACCTAGTTGAGACCAGCCCTCCTAGCTCTAAGTTTGTGATTTATCACGAGGTTCATCACCCCTCGTGTGGTTCACTTCACCCTTCCACCGTTTACCAACCAGAAAACCCCTATCCAGAAGCCTAAGGTTGAGTTTCTCACCTAATCTTCTACAAACAGCCCACGCGCATACATCCTTGAATCAAGGCTTGTATCATTTTGGTATCAGAGCTTAAAGCTCCTAAACCAGGTTGTTTCTATCCTTTTTCTTGTCTTATTTCTAGTTCTTGCATTAGTTTAAGTCGCATTCAAGAAAAATCAAAAAAGAACATCAAACTCCAAACCGAGTGCATCTAGCCTCCTACGTGTATCACTAGGGTTTAGATTCACTTTTTGCATTGCATACACGTTTTCCTTTTTGTTTAATTCATATTTCCATTAGTTTTAAGTTAAATTAAAAAGAAAACAAAAAGAAAAGAAAAGAAAATAGGAAAATACACAAAAGAATTCGAATTGGACAGCTAGCACAAGTTGTCTAGGAAGTTTCCTTTTTTTCAAATTTCCTTTCCTTAGGATTTTCCTTTTGCATTTTTTTTCAAATCCCATATAAAAAGAAACTCTCCTAATAATTTAGGAGAACCCTAATTGTCTTCTTTCTTTGTAGCACACATGGGAGAAGAGAATAGAGACGCAGCTGAAGCCATGATGGCCATGTTCACCACACTCCAAACACAACTCGCATCCATAGGCGAGAGGTTGGAGCGCGTGGAGAGACCAGTAAGATTCCAGGCCATAAGGCACGTGAGAGCTGAGCCAGACCGTCCTGAGGGTCCTGAGTACCTTAGGACACGGCACGAACAGGAGGAACCCCAGCCAGAGGGAGATGAGGACACGCAACCTCATAACTATCACCATAGGCCGAGAGGACCTCCACGGCAACCAGAGGCAGAAGATGATGGATTTGAGCCATATGGTCTTCACCAGAGACCAAGAATGCCTCCTAGACGTCATGAGGATGGAGATGAACACACCTATAACCGGGTAATTCATCCTGATGTTAAACTAACTCCTCCAACTTTTGCAGGAAAAGTAGACCCGAGGCTTACCTAGATTGGGAGGAATGGATCATATCTTTGATCACTACAACCAACCAGGACCTAGGAGAGTCTCAATGGCAGTAGCACAACTCACGGACAATGCCCTCATCTGGTGGGATCGTGAGGTATCTGACAGAAGGAGGAAGAGAATGAGACCAGAGACTCATGGGTCGACATGAAAGACCTCATGCAAAGGTATGTTCCACCTTACTTTCATAGGGATTTGCAACGACGTTCAGATTTAAGCAGGGTACCAGATCAGTAGGAGTACTATGAAGAGTTCGAGAGGTTAAGGAACAGATTGGAGCTCAATGATGATGAAGAAGCATTGATGGCACAATTCTTGGATGGACTCCAAGAAAGGATCAGCCGCAAGGTGGAAAGGCAAATCTACAATGACTTCAAAGACTTGTTCCACCTATCTGTGCAAGCTGAGCAGCACATCAAACGGAAGAGCCAAGACATCCGCAGCAAGCCTAAGACACCTTGGGCACCAAGCAACATGCCCAAGACAGTGGACAAAGGCAAAAGCGTAGAGATCGAGTCAAGGTTCAAGAGCAAGCCTCCTGAACCCACCCGTGACCAGAGAGAGCCTGGTACGTCTTCTAACCCTCAAAGATCACGTGACATAACTTGTTTCAAGTGTAGGGGACGTGGACACATCTCAAGGGAGTGCCCAAACAACCGAGTCATGCTGATTACGGAGGCAGGAGAATATGAGTCCCAAGATGAAGAGGAATATGAACCAGAAGGAGAATATGGTGACATTGAGTACCCTGATGTGGGGAAAGTGCTGGTCACTAGACGTATCCTCAGTGCAATGGTGGATCCTTCAGAGACCATCCAAAGGGAGAACATCTTCCACAGCCGTTGCACCATCAAGGAAAGGTATGTAACCTCATCATAGATGGTGGTTCTTGCACTAACGTTGCTAGTGCGTATATGGTTGATAAGCTAGGTCTAGAGAGGACACGGCATCCTCGACCATATAGACTGAGATGGCTCGATGACAAAGTGGAGCTCAAGATTCATGAGCAAGTCATTGTGCCATTCAGTGTGGGCAAGTACCAAGACCAGGTCGTATGCGACGTGGTGCCCATGCAAGCTGGCCATCTTCTGCTAGGAAGACCATGGCAGTTTGACAAAGAGACCAGGCATGATGGCAGAACCAATCTCTACACCTTCGTGCATGACAAGAGAAAGGTCAGCCTAGCTCTTCTTACACCTGCCCAAGTACATGAGCTACAACTCCAAATGAGTAAGGAAAAGAAACTTGTCAAATCTAACTTTCTTATTCAACCAAGTCATGTCCGGAGAGCTTTAGCCTCAAGGACTTAATGTTACTAATGGTTTTCAAGGAAGTGTTGAGTATAGAACAGGGACAGGTAGAGCTACCTATGAAGTAGCAAACTCCTCAACAAATTCCAGGATGTATTTCCAGAGGAGATACCAGCAGGCTTGCCTCCTTTACATGGCATAGAACACCAGATTGATCTAGTGCCCCGAGCAGCCCTGCCCAACCGGCCAGCCTACCGGATGAGTCCAGAGGAGTCCAAGGAGCTTGAGAAGCAAGTCAAGGAGCTCCTGGAGAAGGGATATGTTCGAGAGAGCCTCAGTCCATGTGCTGTACCAGTGCTACTAGTTCCCAAGAAGGATGGGACTTCGCGCATGTGCGTGGACTGCCGAGCAATCAACAACATCACAGTCAAGTATAGGCATCCAATACCACGACTGGATGACATGCTAGATGAGCTGAGTGGAGCCACGGTCTTCTCCAAGATAGACCTCAAAAGTGGATACCACCAGGTAAGAATGAAGGAAGGTGATGAGTGGAAGACTGCTTCCAAGACAAAGCAAGGACTCTACGAGTGGACAGTCATGCCATTCGGCTTGACTAATGCCCCAAGCACCTTCATGCGCTTTATGAACCAAGTTCTTAGGGCGTACATCAGTAAGTTTGTGGTAGTTTACTTTGATGATATACTAGTTTATAGTAAGTGCCTACGGGAACACCTCTCACATCTTGAGATGGTACTTAAAACCCTTCGACAAGAAGAGCTTTATGCCAATCTCAAGAAGTGCACCTTTTGTACTGATAAACTTGTCTTTTAGGTTTTGTTGTGAGTTCACAGGGCCTACAGGTTGATGAAGAGAAGATTCGAGCCATACAAGAATGGCCAACACCAGGAAACATCAGCCAAGTAAGGAGCTTCCACGGACTGGCCAGCTTCTAGGAGATTCGTGCCCAACTTCAGCAGTATTGCCTCACCACTGACGGCAGTAGTGAAGAAGAACGTGGATTCAGCTGGGGAGAAGCCCAGGAGAACGCATTCCAGGCCTTGAAGGACAGCCTTACACATGCACCAGTGCTAGTCCTGCCCGACTTCAACAAGACATTTGAAGTGGAGTGTGATGCCTCTGGAATAGGCATAGGAGCGGTGCTAACTCAAGGAGGAAGGCCAGTGGCATACTTCAGTGAGAAGCTAGGTGGTGCCTCACTGAACTACCCCACTTATGACAAGGAGCCTTATGCCCTTGTCCGAGCATTGGAGACTTGGCAGCATTACTTGCTGTCCAAGGAGTTTGTGATCCACACTGATCATGAGACTCTCAAACACCTCATAGGGCAAACCAATCTCAAGAGGAGACATGCCAGGTGGATGGAGTTCATAGAGACCTTCCGCATCATCAAGTACAAGAAGGGCAAAGATAATGTGGTAGCCGATGCACTATCAAGGAGGTTTGCCTTGATATCAACCATGGAGGCAAAGGTCCTAGGATTCGAGCACATCAAGGATCTATACAAGGATGATCCTGACCTGCTGAGAGCTACAAGGAGTGTAGCACAGGAGTCATGGCAAATTCTACATCCATGAGGGATTCTTGTTCCGAGAAAGAAGGCTGTGCATACCACAAGGATCACTAAGGGAGCTTATCATCCGAGAAGCCCATGGAGGAGGACTCATGGGCCACTTTGGTGTGTACAAGACTCTAGCAGTGGTCAAGGAGCACTTCTACTGGCCACACATCAAGAGGACAGTAGAAGCTCATTGTGAAAGATGCATCACTTGCAAGAAGGCAAAGTCCCGAGTGCAACCTCACGGGTTGTATCTCCCACTGCCCATACCCACACATCCATGGGTGGACATCTCGATGGACTTTGTTCTAGGTCTGCCAAGATCAACCACAAAGATGCAATCTTTGTAGTGGTGGACAGATTCTCCAAGATGGCACACTTCATTCCATGTGCCAATGTCAATGATGCCTTACAAACAGCTGAGCTGTTCTTCAGGGAGATAGTACGGCTTCATGGAGTGCCAAGGACCATCGTATCAGACAGGGACACCAAGTTCCTCAGCCATTTCTGGAGGACCCTTTGGAGAAAGCTAGGCACGAAGCTACTTCTCAACCACTTGCCATCCTCAAACCGATGGCCAAACTGAAGTTGTCAACAGGACACTATCAACTCTTCTCAGAACACACTAGGGAAGAACCTAAAGACTTGGAGTGCCTGCCATTCATTGAGTTCGCCTACAACTGAGCCGTGCACTCAGCAACCAAGAAGACACCATTTGAAGTGGTATACGGTTTCAACCCTCTCATCCCATTGGAGCAAACACCACTGCCACCAGCTGAGATGACCAACCTCAACGGAGCATCCAAAGCAGAGTTCATAAGGAGGTTACACCAGAAGGTAGCAGAGAACTTGGAGAAGAGGACCGACAGTACGTGACTCATGCCAACAAAGGAAGAAAGGAGGTGATCTTTCAACCAGGCGATTGGGTGTGGCTAAACCTACGGCAGGAGAGGTTCCCAAACCTAAGGAGTTCCAAGCTAGCACCAAGAGGAGATGGACCATTCAGAGTGCTCTAGAGGATCAACAACAACGCCTACCGGATCGAGCTTCCAGGTGAGTTTAATGTGTCCAATACGTTTAATGTTACTGACTTGGCCCCTTTCCATGCAGATGAACCAGTTTTGAGGACAAACCTACTGAAGAGGGAGGGAATGATGAGGACATCAGGTCGTACATCCAGCCAGGAGACCAGACTGGCCGACCAGGAAGCTTGCCCGAGACAGCCGGACCATCTGGCACGCCTACCGGCCCAAGCAGTACCATCGGACCCTCGACCACAAGGACCAGAGCAACCAGCATTGCCGGTGGAGAGGCCCAAGCTTCCGCACACTTGGTGGCGACGTGGGTGACACCGCCGGTCCCTCTGATGACACCGCCGACGGGGATCAACTTGGCCGGTCCTGAAGTCATTCCGCCAGTACTGACAATCCAGCCGGTACAGCGATCCAGCCGAGTACACGCGCACTTCCACTTCTACACAAGAGGACTGGACCAAATGAGCTACCAGCTCCAGGACATGCACTTAGAGGAAGTCTCAACACCAGTGGTACCTCAAGGAGCAATGACAAGAAGCAGATCAAGAGCACTCTTCCACAAATTCAGCCTATGGGTCAACAAGCTCCTAGAGGAAGATCGACTAAGGACAATGGGCCAAAAGTACAAGGAAGAGTCCAATAGCTTCTCAACAACACAAGGGACATCAGAGACTTGGGCTTTAGTGTCAAGAGAGGTCAGGCCCAAAGATTCTTAACCCTACTCCAAGTCGAAGACTAGGAGCAAGGCGCGTGCATGCCACAAGGACGGCCACCTTCCATTTCTTGGCCGTGAGGTGAGTTAAGGTAAGTTACATTCGAATATATGCCTCTTTCTGTTTTGCAGGGTAGGATCTAGTTGCTTTACATTTTTGAGTCAAAAACATTTTAGGAATAGGTCCTTTTTCGGTTATGCACTTTTGTATCTTTCCTTTTGTGCACTTTTGTAAACTTTCCTTTTATTTGTTTGAGTCGACCCTAGAAGGTCAAGCTGTCGAGCATATTAATAAGGCTCCTTCCAGCATTGTAGTTTGACAACCTTTTGATTATTAATAAAGTAGAACTTTTTCCCTACAAGTTTTCTCTCTAAGAATCTTGTGCGCTTAGGACCTAGTTGAGACCAGCCCTCCTAGCTCTAAGTTTGTGATTTATCACGAGGTTCATCACCCCTCGTGTGGTTCACTTCACCCTTCCACCGTTTACCAACCAGAAAACCTCTATCCAGAAGCCTAAGGTCGAGTTTCTCACCTAATCTTCTACAAACAGCCCACGCGCATCCAAGCCTTGAATCGAGGCTTGTATCAGTACGGCAGAAATAGCGAGGACAAGGTGAGTAGGTCATCGGCACAACCCCCGGCCAACTGCCCAGCCCGGCTGGCCCAAGGAACACAAAGGCGGCCAAATACGCGCAAAAGGATACATGGGTGTATCTTCATGAATCCAAGCTTAACCAAGAAGCGGCCAGCCAAGATCAAACCTGGCCTATAATCCTGACTCACAGAGGACACGCGGCGACATGGAGCTCACCCCAAACAAGGCCAGATCAAGTCATGCACCATACATCAAATTGGATTTTTTGAAACTTACCATATTTGGAATTTTCCTAATATGAAAGTCTCCAAACGTTTGTTTGGCGAACAGGAGACTTTTTGGTACTTCTAGGAGCTCCCTTAAGCACTTCTAGAAGCTCAAACACTCCTTGACCAGGCGGGTCCATCCGTGCCTTCAAATGAACCGATTGGAGCCGTTTATAGCAAGTGAGATGGGCAACTGGTTTATTCACTTGCAAACCAAAACATGGCGTCCAGGAGATATTATTAAGGCCCTACGGAAGCCCAAAATAAACCTACCATGTACCAGCCACCAGAGGATCAGGCGAATCCCTTTCCTCCAAGACTTGCCATATATGGACCGAAGTGCACTTAATGTGTTTAGATTGCAATATCTCTATTCCTTGCAACTTAGGCACGTATTGAAGACTTTCCAAAGCATCCAGGATGTACCTAGACACCTTACATTTGCCCCAAAGCTCTCAAGATTCAAGCATAT
>CM032160.1:25843434-25957831 GCA_018901935.1 Pugionium cornutum
GACTCAAAATGTAAAGCAACTAGATCCTACCCTGCAAAACAGAAAGAGGCATATATTCGAATGTAAACTTACCTTAACTCACCTCACGGCCAAGAAATGGAAGGTGGCGTCCTTGTGGCATGCAGCGCCTTGCTCCTAGTCTTGACTTGGAGTAGGGTTAAATATCTTTGGGCCCTGACCTCTCTTGCCACTAAAGCCCAAGTCTCTGATGTTCCTTGTGTTGTTGAGAAGCCTTTGGACTCTAATTTGCTCTTCTGGCCCATTGTCCTTAGCTGCTCTTCCTCTAGAAGCTTGTCGACCCATAAGCTGAATTTGTGGAAGAGTGCTCTTGATCTGCTTCTTGTCATTGCTCCTGGAGGTACCACTGGTGTAGATACTTCCTCTAAGTGCATGTCCTGGAGCTGGTAGCTCATTTGGTCCCAGTCCTCTTGTGTAGAAGTGGAAGTGTGCGTGTACTCGGCTGGATGGCCTGTACCGGCTGGATTGTGCGTGGTACTGGCCGGAATGACTTCAGGACCGGCCAAGTTGATCCCGGAGTCGGCGGTGTCATCAGGGGGACGGCGGTGTCATTCACGTCCCCACCAAGTGTGCCGGAAGCTTGGGCCTCTCCGCCGGCGATGTTGTCCGGTCTGGTCCTTTAGGTCGAAGGTCCGACGGTACTGTCTGGTCCGGCAGGCGCGCCAGATGGTCCTGCTGTCTCGGGCAAGCTTCCCTCCTGGCTGGATGTACGACCTGATGTCCTCATCATCACCTCCCTCTTCAGTAGGTTTGTCCTCAAAACTGGTTCATCTGCATGGAAAGGGGCTAAGTCAGTAACATTGAACGTATTGGACACATTAAACTCACCTGGTAGCTCGATCCGGTAGGCGTTGTTGTTGATCCTCTCGAGCACTCTGAATGGTCCATCTCCTCTTGGTGCTAGCTTGGAACTCCTTAGGTTTGGGAACCTCTCCTGCCGTAGGTGTAGCCACACCCACTCGCCTGGTTGAAAGATCACCTCCTTTCTTCCTTTGTTGGCATGAGTCACGTACTGTCCGGTCCTCTTCTCCAAGTTCTCTGCTACCTTCTGGTGTAACCTCCTTATGAACTCTGCTTTGGATGCTCCGTTGAGGTTGGTCATCTCAGCTGGTGGCAATGGTGTTTGCTCCAATGGGGTGAGAGGGTTGAAGCCGTATACCACTTCAAATGGTGTCTTCTTGGTTGCTGAGTGCACGGCTCGGTT
Organism: Pugionium cornutum; assembly: GCA_018901935.1. NCBI lineage: Eukaryota > Viridiplantae > Streptophyta > Magnoliopsida > Brassicales > Brassicaceae > Pugionium > Pugionium cornutum. The sequence goes on from CM032160.1 coordinate 25,844,657, forward strand.
GTTGGCGAACTCAATGAATGGCAGGCACTCCACCCAAGTCTTTAGGTTCTTCCCTAGTGTAGTTCTGAGAAGAGTTGATAGTGTCCTGTTGACAACTTCAGTTTGGCCATCGGTTTGAGGATGGCAGGTGGTTGAGAAGAGTAGCTTCGTGCCTAGCTTTCTCAAAGGGTCCTCCAGAAATGGCTGAGGAACTTGGTGTCCCTGTCTGATCGATGGTCCTTGGCACTCCATGAAGCCGTACTATCTCCCTGAAGAACAGCTCAGCTGTTTGTGTGGCATCATTGACATTGGCACATGGGATGAAGTGTGCCATCTTGGAGAATCTGTCCACCACTACAAAGATTGCATCTTTGTGGTTGATCTTGGGCAGACCTAGAACAAAATCCATCGAGATGTCCACCCATGGATGTGTTGGTATGGGCAGTGGGAGATACAACCCGTGAGGTTGCACTGGACTTTGCCTTCTTGCAAGTGATGCATCTTGCACAATGTGCTTCTACTGTCCTCTTGATGTGTGGCCAGTAGAAGTGCTCCTTGACCACTGCTAGAGTCTTGTCGACACCAAAGTGGCCCATGAGTCCTCCTCCATGAGCTTCTCGGATGATAAGCTCCCTTAGTGATCCTTGTGGTATGCACAGCCTTCTTTCTCGGAACAAGAATCCCTCATGGATGTAGAACTTGCCATGACTCCTGTGCCACACTCCTTGTAGCTCTCAGCAAAGTCAGGATCATCCTTGTATAGATCCTTGATGTGCTCGAATCCTAGGACCTTTGCCTCCATGGTTGATATCAAGGCAAACCTCCTTGATAGTGCATCGGCTACCACATTGTCTTTGCCCTTCTTGTACTTGATGATGTCGGAAGGTCTCTATGAACTCCATCCACCTGGCATGTCTCCTCTTGAGATTGGTTTGCCCTCTGAGGTGTTTGAGAGTCTCATGATCAGTGTGGATCACAAACTCCTTGGACAGCAAGTAATGCTGCCAAGTCTCCAATGCTCGGACAAGGGCATAAAGCTCCTTGTCATAAGTGGGTAGTTCAGTGAGGCACCACCTAGCTTCTCACTGAAGTATGCCACTGGTCTCCCTCCTTGGGTTAGCACTGCTCCTATGCCTATTCCAGAGGCATCACACTCCACTTCAAACGTCTTGTTGAAGTCGGGCAGGACTAGCACTGGTGCATGTGTAAGGCTGTCCTTCAAGGCCTGGAATGCCTTCTCCTGAGCTTCTCCCCAGCTGAATCCACGTTCTTCTTCACTACTGCCGTCAGTGGTGAGGCAATACTGCTGAAGTTGGGCACGAATCTCCTATAGAAGCTGGCCAGTCCGTGGAAGCTCCTCACTTGGCTGATGTTTCCTGGTGTTGGCCATTCTTGTATGGCTCGAATCTTCTCTTCATCAACCTGTAGGCCCTGTGAACTCAAAACAAAACCTAAAAGACAAGTTTATCAGTACAAAAGGTGCACTTCTTGAGATTGGCATAAAGCTCTTCTTGTCGAAGGGTTTTAAGTACCATCTCAAGATGTGTGAGGTGTTCCCGTAGGCACTTACTATAAACTAGTATATCATCAAAGTAAACTACCACAAACTTACTGATGTACGCCCTAAGAACTTGGTTCATAAGGCGCATGAAGGTGCTTGGGGCATTAGTCAAGCCGAATGGCATGACTGTCCACTCGTAGAGTCCTTGCTTTGTCTTGAAAGCAGTCTTCCACTCATCACCTTCCTTCATTCTTACCTGGTGGTATCCACTTTTGAGGTCTATCTTGGGGAAGACCGTGGCTCCACTCAGCTCATCTAGCATGTCATCCAGTCGTGGTATTGGATGCCGGTACTTGACTGTGATGTTGTTGATTGCTCGGCAGTCCACACACATGCGCCAAGTCCCATCCTTCTTGGGCACTAGTAGCACTGGTACGGCACATGGACTGAGGCTCTCTCGAACATATCCTTTCTCCAGGAGCTCCTTGACTTGCTTCTCAAGCTCCTTGGACTCCTCTGGACTCATCCGGTAGGCTGGCGGTTGGGCAGGGCTGCTCCGGGCACTAGATCAATCTGGTGTTCTATGCCACGTAAAGGAGGCAAGCCTGCTGGTATCTCCTCTGGAAATACATCCTGGAATTTGTTGAGGAGTGTTGCTACTTCATGAGGTAGCTCTACCTGTCCCTGTTCTATACTCAACACTTCCTTGAAAACCATTAGTAACATTAAGTCCTTGAGGCTAAAGCTCTCCGGACATGACTAGGTTGAATAAGAAAGTTAGACTTGACAAGTTTCTTTTCCTTACTCATTTGGAGTTGTAGCTCATGTACTTGGGCAGGTGTAAGAGGAGCTAGGCTGACCTTTCTCTTGTCATGCACGAAGGTGTAGAGATTGGTTCTGCCATCATGCCTGGTCTCTTTGTCAAACTGCCATGGTCTTCCTAGCAGAAGATGGCCAGCTTGCATGGGCACCACGTCGCACACGACCTGGTCTTGGTACTTGCCCACACTGAATGGCACAGTGACTTGCTCATGAATCTTGAGCTCCACTTTGTCATCGAGCCATCTCAGTCTATATGGTCGAGGATGCCGTGTCCTCTCTAGACCTAGCTTATCAACCATATACGCACTAGCAACGTTAGTGCAAGAACCACCATCTATGATGAGGTTACATACCTTTCCTTGATGGTGCAACGGCTGTGGAAGATGTTCTCCCTTTGGATGGTCTCTGAAGGATCCACCATTGCACTGAGGATACGTCTAGTGACCAGCACTTCCCCACATCAGGGTACTCAATGTCACCATATTCTCCTTCTGGTTCATAGTCCTCTTCATCTTGGGACTCATATTCTCCTGCCTCCGTAATCAGCATGACTCGGTTGTTTGGGCACTCCTTGAGATGTGTCCACGTCCCCTGCACTTGAAACAAGTTATGTCACGTGATCTTTGAGGGTTAGAAGACTTACCAGGCTCTCTCTGGTCACGGGTGGGTTCAGGAGGCTTGCTCTTGAACCTTGACTCGATCTCACGCTTTTGCCTTTGTCCACTGTCTTAGGCATGTTGCTTGGTGCCCAAGGTGTCCTAGGCTTGCTGCGGATGTCTTGGCTCTTACGTTTGATGTGCTGTTCAGCTTGCACAGATAGGTGGAACAAGTCCTTGAAGTCGTTGTAGATTTGCCTTTCCACCTTGCAGCTGATCCTTTCTTGGAGTCCATCCAAGAATTGTGCCATCAATGCTTCTTCATCATCATTGAGCTCCAATCTGTTCCTTAACCTCTCGAACTCTTCATAGTACTCCTCTACTGATCTGGTACCCTGCTTAAGAGTACGAAAACGTCGTTGCAAATCCCTATGAAAGTAAGGTGGAACATACCTTTGTCGCATGAGGTCTTTCATGTCGACCCATGAGTCTACGGGTCTCATTCTCTTCCTCCTTCTGTCAGATACCTCACGATCCCACCAGATGAGGGCATTGTCCGTGAGTTGTGCTACTGCCATTGAGACTCTCCTAGGTCCTGGTTGGTTGTAGTGATCAAAGATATGATCCATTCGCTTCTCCCAATCTAGGTAAGCCTCGGGGTCTACTTTTCCTGCAAAAGTTGGAGGAGTTAGTTTAACATCAGGATGAATTACCCGGTTATAGGTGTGTTCATCTCCATCCTCATGACGTCTAGGAGGCATTCTTGGTCTCTGGTGAAGACCATATGGCTCAAAGCCATCATCTTCTGCCTCTGGTTGCCGTGGAGGTCCTCTCGGCCTATGGTGATAGTTATGAGGTTGCGTGTCCTCATCTCCATCTGGCTGGGGTTCCTCCTGTTCGTGCCGTGTCCTAAGGTACTCAGGACCCTCAGGACGATCTGGCTCAGCTCTCACGTGCCTTATGGCCTGGAATCTTACTGGTCTCTCCACGCGCTCCAACCTCTCGCCTATGGATGCGAGTTGTGTTTGGAGTGTGGTGAACATGGCCATCATGGCTTCAGCTGCGTCTCTATTCTCTTCTCCCATGTGTGCTACAAAGAAAGAAGACAATTAGGGTGCTCCTAAATTATTAGGAGAGTTTTCTTTTTATATGGGTTTGAAAAAATGCAAAAAGGAAAATTCTAAAGAAAGGAAATTCAAAAAAGGAAACTTCCTAGACAACTTGTGCTAGCTGTCCAATTCGAATTCTTTTAGTATCTTTTCTATTTTCTTTTTCTTTTCTTTTTAATTTAACTTAAAAATAAAGGAAATATGATTAAACAAAAGGAAAACGTGTATGCAATGCAAAAGTGAATCTAAACCCTAGTGATACACGTAGGAGGCTAGATGCACTCGGTTTGGAGTTTGAGGTTATTTTTTGATTTTTCTTGAATGCGACTTAAACTAATGCAAGAACACAAAACAAAACAAGCAAAAGGATAGAAACAACCTGGTTTAGGAGCTTTAAGCTCTGATACCAAAATGATACAAGCCTTGATTCAAGGATGTATGCGTGGGCTGTTTGTAGAAGATTAGGTGAGAAACTCAACCTTAGGCTTCTGGATAGGGGTTTTCTGGTTGGTAAGATGGAAAGGTGAAGTGAACCACACGAGGGGTGATGAACCTCGTGATAAATCACAAACTTAGAGCTAGGAGGGCTGGTCTCAACTAGATTCTAAGCGCACAAGACTCTTGAGAGAAAACTTGTTGGGGAAAAAGTTCTATCTTTATTAATATCAAAAAGGTTGTCGAACTACAATGCTGGAAGGAGCCTTATTAATATGCTCGACAGCTTGACCTTCTAGGGTCGAGTCAAATAAGAAAAGGAAAGTTTACAAAAGTGCACAAAAGGAAAAGATACAAAAGTGTATAACCGAAAAAGGACCTATTCCTAAAATGTTTTTGACTCAAAAATGTAAAGCAACTAGATCCTACCCTGCAAAACAGAAAGAGGCATATATTCGAATGTAAACTTACCTTAACTCACCTCACGGCCAAGAAATGGAAGGTGGCCGTCCTTGTGGCATGCACGCGCCTTGCTCCTAGTCTTCGACTTGGAGTAGGGTTAAATATCTTTGGGCCCTGACCTCTCTTGCCACTAAAGCCCAAGTCTCTGATGTTCCTTGTGTTGTTGAGAAGCCTTTGGACTCTAATTTGCTCTTCTGGCCCATTGTCCTTAGCTGCTCTTCCTCTAGAAGCTTGTCGACCCATAAGCTGAATTTGTGGAAGAGTGCTCTTGATCTGCTTCTTGTCATTGCTCCTGGAGGTACCACTGGTGTAGATACTTCCTCTAAGTGCATGTCCTGGAGCTGGTAGCTCATTTGGTCCGAGTCCTCTTGTGTAGAAGTGGAAGTGTGCGTGTACTCGGCTGGATGGCCTGTACCGGCTGGATTGTGCGCGGTACTGGCCGGAATGACTTCAGGACCGGCCAAGTTGATCCCGGAGTCGGCGGTGTCATCAGGGGGACCGGCGGTGTCATTCACGTCCCCACCAAGTGTGCCGGAAGCTTGGGCCTCCCCGCCGGCGATGTTGACCGGTCTGGTCCTATAGGTCGAAGGTCCGGCGGTACTGTCTGGTCCGGCAGGCGCGCCAGATGGTCCTGCTGTCTCGGGCAAGCTTCCTGGTCGGCCAGTCTGGTCTCCTGGCTGGATGTACGACCTGATGTCCTCATCACTTTGTCATCCAGCCATCTCAGTGTATATGGTCGAGGATGCCTTGTCTTCTCTAGACCTAGCTTATCAACCATATATGCACTAGCAACGTTAGTGCAAGAACCACCATCTATGATGAGGTTACATACCTTGCCCTTGATGGTGCAACGGCTGTGGAAGATGTTCTCCCTTTGGATGTTCTCTAAAGGATCCACCATTGCACTGAGGATGCGTCTAGTGACCAGCACTTCCCCCACATCAGGGTACGCAATGTCACCATATTCCTCTTCTTGTTCATAGTCCTCTTCATCTTGGGACTCATATTCTCCAGCCTCCGTAATCAACTTGACCCGGTTGTTTGGGCACTCCCTTGAGATGTGTCCACGACCCCTACACTTGAAACAAGTGATGTCACGTGATCTTTAAGGGTTAGAAGACTTACCAGGCTCTCTCTGGTCACGGGTGGGTTCAGGAGGCTTGCTCTTGAACCTTGACTCGATCTCTATGCTCTTGCCTTTGTCTACGGGCTTGGGCATGTTGCTTGGTGCCCAAGGTGTCTTAGGCTTGCTGCGGATGTCTTGGCTCTTACGTTTGATGTGCTGCTCAGCCTGGACAGATAGGTGGAACAAGTATTTGAAGTCATTGTAGATTTGCCTTTCCACCTTGCGGCTGATTCTTTTTTGGAGTCCATCCAAGAATTGTGCCATCAATGCTTCTTCATCATCATTGAGCTCCAATCGGTTCCTTAGCTTCTCGAACTCTTCATAGTACTGCTCTACTGATCTGGTACCCTGCTTAAGAGTACGAAAACGACGTTGCAAGTCTCTCTGAAAGTAAGGTGGAACAAACCTTTGTCGCATGAGGTCTTTCATGTCGACCCATGAGTCTATGAGCCTCATTCTCTTCCTCCTTCTGTCAGATACCTCACGATCCCACCAGATGAGGGCATTGTCCGTGAGTTGTGCTACTGCCATTGAGACTCTCCTAGGTCGTGGTTGGTTGTAATGATCAAAGATATGATCCATTCTTCTCTCCCAATCTAGGTAAGCCTCGGGGTCTACTTTTCCTGCAAAATTTGGAGGAGTTAGCTTAACATCAGGATGAGTTACCCGGTTATAGGCATGTTCATCTCCATCCTCATGATGTCTAGGAGGCATTCTTGGTCTCTGGTGAAGACCATATGGCTCAAAGCCATCATCTCCTGCCTCTGGTTGCCGTGGAGGTCCTCTCGGCCTATGGTGATAGTTATGAGGTTGTGTGTCCTCATCTCCATCTGGCTGGGGTTCCTCCTGTTCGTGCCATGTCCTAAGGTGCTCAGGACCCTCAGGACGGTCTTGCTCAGCTCTCACGTGCCTAATGGCCTGGAATCTCACTGGTCTTTCCACGCGCTCCAACCTCTCGCCTATGGATGCGAGTTGTGTTTGGAGTGTGGTGAACATAGCCATCATGGCTTCGGTTGCTTCTCTATTTTCTTCTGCCATTGTACTACAAAGAAAGAAGACAAGTTATGATATCCTAAATTATTAGGAGTGTTTTCTTTTATAAGGGGGGGATTCGAAAATGCAAAAAGGAAAAAATCTGAGAATTGGAAATACAAAAATATGAAGATTTGAAAAAAAGGAAACTTTCTTGACAACTATTGCTAGCTTTCCAAATCGAATCCGTTAGGTATTTTTCCTATTTTCTTTTTTTTCTATTTAATTAGACTTAAAAATAATGGAAATGTGATTCTAACAAAAAGGAAAACGTGAATGGCAATGCAAAAGTGAATCTAAACCCTAGTGATACACGTAGAAGGCTAGATGCACTCGGTTTGGAGTTTGATGTTATTTTTTTTATTTTTCTTGAATGCGACTTAAACTAATGCAAGAACTGAAAATAAAACAAGCTAAAGGATAGAAACAACCTGGCTTAGGAGCTTTAGGCTCTGATACCAAAATGATACAAGCCTTGATTCAAGGATGTATGCACGTGGGCTGCTTGGAGAAGTTTAGGTGAGAAAATCGACCTTAGACTTCTTGGATAGGGGTTTTTGGATTGGTATTCGATGGAAAGGTGAAGTGAACCACACGAGGGGTGATGAACCTCGTGATAAATCACAAACTTAGAGCTAGGAGGGCTGGTCTCAACTAGATTCTAAGCGCACAAGATTCTTGAGAGAAAACTTGTTGGGAAAAAAGTTCTATCTTTATTAATATTAAAAAGGTTGTCGAACTACAATGCTGGAAGGAGCCTTATTAATATGCTCGACAGCTTGACCTTCTAGGGTCGACCCAAATAAGAAAAGGAAACTTACAAAAGTGCACAAAAGGAAAAGATACAAAAGTGTATAATCGAAAAAGGACCTATTCCTAAAATGTCTTTGACTCAATAAAAGTAAATATTCTAGACCGTACCCTGCAAAACAGAAAGAGGCATATATTCGAATTGAAACTTACCTTAACTTACCTCATGGCCAAGAAATGGAAGGTGGCCGTCCTTGTGGCATGCACACGCCTTGCTCCTAGTCTTCGACTTGGAGTAGGGTTAAGAATCTTTGGGCCCTGACCTCTCTTGCCACTAAAGCCCAAGTCTCTGATGTCCCTTGTGTTGTTGAGAAGCCATTGGACTCTTCCTTGCACTTTTGGCCCATTGTCCTTAGTGGATCTTCCTCTAGGAGCTTGTCGACCCATAAGCTGAATTTGTGGAAGAGTGCCCTTGATCTGCTTCTTGTCATTGCTCCTTGAGGCACCACTGGTGTAGAGACTTCTTCTAGGTGCATTTCCTGGAGCTGGTAGCTCATTTGGTTCAAGTCTTCTTGTGTAGAAGTGGAAATGCGCGTGTACTCGGCTGGATCGGCTGTACCGGCTGGATTGTGCGAGGTACTTGCCGGAATGCCTTCAGGACCGGCCAAGTTGATCCCGGAGTTGGTGGCATCACTAGAGGGACCGGTGGTGTCATCCACGTCGCCACCAAGTGTGCCGGAAGCTTGGGCCTCTCCGCCGGCAATGCTGGTTGCTCTGGTCCTTGTGGTCTAGGGTCCGGCGGTACTGCTTGGACCGGCAGGCATGCCCGATGGTCCGGCTATCTCGGGCAAGCTTCCTGGTCGGCCAGTCTGGTCTCCTGGCTGGATGTACGACCGATGTCCTCATCAGCGTTGGACTCATGTTAGTTTGAGCACTAAATCAAAAGTTAAAGACGATTTAGTGCAGACTTACCAAGTTTTAGCGGCCAGTTCAAATGATCATTCTAAACTGATAATTTTGCTCCTTAAGTAAAGGCTTATAAATGAAGCATAATGCATGGAATCACGCTGTTTGGGATACATTGGATTACTTGGAGGGTTTTACACAGCTCTTTCACTCTCAAATATTGTCGCAATATGGCAAATGAGCTAGCTTAACGTGGGCGTTGGATTCGTGCCATTTTGAATTGTAAATCAAAAGTTACAGATGATTTAGTGGGGACATGTCAAGTTGATCGGCTAGTTAAAACGATCATTCTTAACTGATCGTTGGTGCTCCTTACGTAAAGGCTTATAAATGAAATATAATGCATGACATCACACAGTTTGGGATACATTGGATTATTTGGAGGCTTTTATGTACCTCTTCCAGTCTCAAATGCTGTCACAATATGGAAAATTGAGCTAGCCTAACGTGGGCGTTGGACTCATGTCATTTTGAGCTCTAAATCAAATGTAAACACGATTAAGTGTGGACATGTCAAATTGATCAGCTAATTAAAATGATCATTCTAAACTTATCATTGGTGCTCGTTGAGGAAAGGCTTATAAATGAAGCATAATGAATTGCATCTCGTAATTTGGAGTAGATTGGATTACTTAGATGCTTTGTCGTAGCTATTTCCGTCTTAAATTTTGTCACTCTATAGAAACTTGAGCTAGCTTAACATGGGTATTGGATTCGTGTAATTTTGAATTATAAATCGAAAGTTACAGACGATTTAATGCGGACATGTCAAGTTGATCAGCCAGTTACAATGATCATTCTAAACTGATCCTTGGTGCTCCTTGAGAAAAGGCTTATAAATGTAGCACAAGGCGTGGATTCACGCACTTTGGAATTCATTGGATACTTGGAGGCTTTGTAGTAGCTCTTTCAATATCAAATGTTGTCACAATATAGAAAATTGAGCTAGCTTAACGTGGTTGTTGGACTCATGTCATTTTGAGCTCTAAATCAAAAGTTAAAGATGCTTTATTACGGACATGTGAAGTTGATCAATTAGTTAAAATGCTCATTCTAAACCGATCATTGGTACTCCTTGAGTAAAGGCTTATAAATGAAGCATAATGCAAGGCATCTCGCAGTTTGGAATAGATTAGATTACTTGGTGGGTTTTACATAGCTCTTTGACTCTTAAATGATGGAAAATGATCTAGCTTAACGTGGGCGTTGGATTTGTGTCATGCTTGAGTAAAGCTTTATAAATGAAGCAAAATGCAGGGCATCTCGCAGTTTGGAATAGATTGGACTACTTGTACGCTTTGTCGTAGCTATTTCCGTCTAAAATTTTGTCCCTATATAGAAAATTAAGCTAGCTTACGATGGGATTGGATTCATGTCATTTTGAAATCAAAATCAAAAGTTATTAACGATTTAGTGCTGACATGTCAAGGATTTTGACCAGTTAAAATAATCATTCTAAACTAATCATTGGTGCTCCTTGAGTAAATGCTTATAAATGAAGCATAATGTAGGGCATCACGAAGTTTGAGATACATTGTATTACATGGAGGCTTTGTCGTAGCTCTTCCAGTCTCAAATATTGTCACAATATAGAAAATTGAGCTTGCTTTTCGTGGGTGTTGGATTCGTGTCTTTCTGAACTCTAAATAAAAAGTTAAAGAAGATTTAGTGCTGACATGTCAAGTTGATCGGCCAGTTAAAATGATCATTCTAAACTGATCATTTGTACTCCTAAAGTAAAGTTTATAAATGAAGCATAATGCATGGCATCTCGTAGATTGGGATACATTGGATTACTTGGAGGCTTTTCCCTAACTCTTTCACTTTTAAATATTGTCACCTTAACGAAAATTGAGCTACCTTAGCATGGGTGTTGGGCTCATGTTATTTTGAACTCTAAAACAAAAATTAAAGACGATTTAGTGCGGACAAGTCAAGTTGATCAGCTAGTTAAAATGATCATTTTAAACATATCATTGGTGCTCCTTGAGTAAAGGCTTATAAATGAAGAATAATGCATGACATCTCGTAGTTTTGGGATACATTGGATTACTTGGAGGCTTTTTCATAGCTCTTTTAGTCTCAAATGTTGTCACATTAAGGAAAATTGAGCTAGCTTAACGTGGCCGTTGGACTCATGTTATTTTGAACTCTATATCAAAAGTTAAAGAAGATTTTGTGCGGACTCGTCAAGTTGATCAGTTAGTTAAAATGATCATTCTAAACTGATCACTGGTGTTCCTTGAGTAAAGGATTATAAATGAAGCATAATGCATGGCATCGCACAGTTTGTGATACATTGGATTATTTGGAGGGTTTAACGTACCTCTTTCAGTATGAAATGTCGTCAAAATATGAAAAATAAGCTCGCTTCGCGTGGGAGTTGGATTGGTGTCATTCTGAACTCGAATTCAAAAGTTATAGACGATCATTCTAAATTGATCATTGATGCTTCTTGTGTAAATGCTTATATAATCACGATGCTTGGGATACATTGGATTATTTGGAGGCTTTGTCGTAGCTCTCTCAATCACAAATGTTGTCACAATTTGGAAAATTGAGCTAACTTAACGTGGGCATTGGACTCAAGTTATTTTGTGCTCTAAATTAAAGTTAAAGACGATTTAGTGCGGACATGTCAATTTAATCGGCCAGTTAAAATGATCATTCTAAACTAATCATTTGTGCTCCTTAAGTAAAGGCTTATAAATGAAGCATAATGCATGGCATCACGCAGTTTCGGATACATTAGATTACTTGGAGGCTTTTTTGTAGCTCTTTCAGTCTCAAATATTGTCATGTTATGAAAAATTGAGCTAGATTAACATGGGCATTGGACTCATGACATTTTGAGCTCTAAATCAAAAGTTAAAGACGATTTAGTGCAGACATGTCAAGTTGATCAGTTACTTAAGATGATCATTATTAACTTATCATTGGTGCTCCTTGAGTAATGGCTTATAAATGAAGCATAATGCATGACATCTCGCCGTTTGGAATAGATTGGATTACTTGGATGCTTTGTCGTAGCTATTTCCATCTTAAATCGTTTCACTATATAGAAAATTGAGCTAGCATAAAGTGGGCGTTGGATTCGTGTCATTTTGAACTCCAAATCAAAAGTTACGGACGATTTAGTGCAGACATGTCAAGTTGATCGGTTAGTTATAATGATCATTCTAAACTGATCATTGGTGTTCCTTGAGTAAAGGCTTATAAATGAAGCATAATGCATGGAATCACACAGTTTGGGATATATGGATTACTAAGGGGCTGTGCCGTAGCTATTTCAGTCTCAACTTTTGTCACAATATAGAAAACTTAGCTAGCTTTACATGGGCATTGGATTCGTATCATTCTGAACTCTAAATCAAAAGTTACATACGATTTAGTTTGGACATGTCAAATTGATTGACCAGTTAAAATGATCATTTTAAACTGATTATTGGTGCTCATTGCGTGAATGCTTATAAATGAAGCATAATGCATGGCATCACACTGTTTGGGATACATTGGCTTTCTTGGAGTGTTTTACATAGCTCTTTCACTCTCAAATATTGTTGCAGTATGGCAAATGAGCTAGCATAACGTGGGCGTTGGATTCGTGTCACTCTGAACTCTAAATCAAAAGTTAGGGATGATTTAGTCGGGGCATCTCAAGTTGATCGGCCAGTTAAAACGATCATTCTTAACTGATTACTGGTGCTCCTTAAGTAAAGGGTGATAAATAAAGTATAATGCATGACATCATACAGTTTGGGATACATTGGATTATTTGGAGGCTTTTACGTACCTCTTTCAGTCTCAAATATTATCACAATATGGAAAATTGAGCTGGCTTAACGTGGGCGTTAGACTCATGTCATTTTGAGGTCTAAATCAAACACTAAAGACGATTTAGTGCGGAAATGTCAAGTTGATCAGCTAGTTAAAATGATCATTCTAAACTGGTCATTGGTGCGCCTTGAATAAGGGATTATAAATGAAGCACAATGCTTGGTATCACGCAGTTTGGGATACATTGGATCACGTGGAGGTTATGTCGTGGTTCTTTCAGTCTAAACTATTGTCACAATATAGAAAATTGAGGTACCTTTACATGGGCGTTGGATTCGTGTCATTCTGAACTCTAAATCAAAAGTTACATACGATTTAATGCGGACATGTTAGGTTGATCGGCCAGTTAAAATGATCAATAGAAACTGTTTATTGGTGCTCCTTGCATAAAGGCTTAAAAATGAAGCATAATGCATGGCATCACGCTGTTTGGGATACATGGGATTACTTGGAGGCTTTTTAATAGCTCTTTCAGTCTCAAATGTTGTCACATTATGGAAAACTGAGCTAGCTTAACGTGGGCATTGGATTCGTGTCATTCTGAACTCTTAATCAAATGTTACGAACAATTAAGTGTGGACATGTCAAGTTGATTGGCCACTTAAAATGATCATTCTAAACTGATCATTGGTGCTCCTTGAGTAAAGGCTTATAAATGAAGCATAATGCATGGCATCAAGCAGTTTGGAATACATTGGAGCACTTGGAGGCTTTTTCGTAGCTCTTTCAGTCTCAAATGTTGTCACATTATGGAAAATTGAGCTAGCTTAACGTGGGCGTTGGACTCATATCATTTTGTGCTCAAAATCAAACGTTAAAGACAATTTAATGTGGACATGTCAAGTTGATCAGCTAGTTAAAATGATCATTCTAAACATATGATTGGTGCTCATTGAGGAAAGGCTTATAAATGAAGCATAATACATGGCATCTCGCAAGTTGGAATAGATTGGATTACTTGGACGCTTTGTCGTAGCTAATTCCATCTTAAATTGTTTCACTATATAGAAAATTTAGCTAGCTTTACGGGGGTGTTGGATTCGTGTCATTCTGAACTCCAAATCAAAAGTTACAGACGATTTAGTGCGGACATGTCAAGTTGATCGGCTAGTTAAAATGATCACTCTAAAATGATCATTGGTGCTCCTTGCGTAAAGGCTTATAAATGAAGCATAATGCATGGTATCACGGTGTTTGGGATACATTGGATTACTTGGAGTTTGTCGTGGCTCTTTCAGTCTCAAATATTGTCATAATATTAAAAATTGACCTAGCTTAGCGTGTGCATCCGACTCATGTTATTTTGATTCTAAATAAAAACTTAAAGACGATTTAATGCAGAATGTCAAGTTGATCGGCCAGTTAAAATGATCATTCTAAACTGATCATTGGTGCTCCTTGCGTAAAGGGTAATAAATGAAGCATAATGCATGGCTTCACGCTGTTTGGGATACATTGGATTACTTGGAAGCTTTTTCGTAGCTCTTTCCGTCTCAAATGTTTTCACATTATGGAAAATTGAGCTAGCTTAGCGTGGCAATTGGACTCTTGTTATTTTAAGCTCTAAATTAAAGTTAAAGACGATTTAATGTAGACATGTCAAGTTCATCAGTTAGTTAAAATCATCATTCTAAACTTATCATTCGTGATCCTTGCATAAAGGCTTATAAATAAAGCATAATGCATGGAATCTTGCTGTTTGGAATAGATTGGATTACTTGGACTCTTTGTCGTAGCTATTTCCGTCTTAAAAATTTTCAATATATAGAAAATTGAGCAAGTTTAACGTGGGCGTTGGATTCATGTCAATTTAAACTTTAAATGAAAAGTTACGGACAATTTAGTGCGGACATGTCAGGTTCATAAGCTAGTTAAAATGATCATTCTAAACTGATCATTGTATCTCCTTGAGTAAAGGCTTATAAATGAAGCATAATGCATGGCATCACGCAGTTTGGGATACATTGAATCACGTGGAGGCTGTGTCATAGCGCGGATACATTGAATCACGTGGAGGCTGTGTCATAGCGCTTTCAGTCTCAACTATTGTCACAACATAGAAAATTGAGCTACCTTTACGTGGGCGTTGGATTCGTGTTATTCTGAACTCTAAATCAAAAGTTATATACGATTTAGTGCGTACATGTCAAATTGATCGGCTAGTTAAAATGATCATTTTAAACTGATCATTGGTGCTCCTTGTGTAAAGGCTTATAAATGAAGCATAATGCATGGTATCACGTAGTTTGGGACACATTGGATTACTTGGAGGCTATGTCGTACCAGTTTCAGTCTCAAATGTTTCCCCAATATAGAAAATTGTGGAAGCTTACCGTGGGCGTTGGATTCGTGTCATTCCAAACTCTAAATCAAAAGTTACTGACGATTTAGTGCGTACATGTCAAGTTGATCGGCCAGTTAAAATGATTATTCGAAACTGATCATAGGTGCTCCTTGCGAAAAGGCTTATAATAAAGCATAATGCATGGCATCACGCTGTTTGGGATACATTGGGTTACTTGGTGGCTTTTTCGTAGCTCTTTCAGTCTCAAATGTTATCACATTATGGAAAATTCAGCTAGCTTAATGTGGCCATTGGACTCATGTTATTTTGAGCTCTAAATCAAAAGTTAAAGGCGATTTAGTGTGGACATGTCAAGTTGATCACTTAGTTAAAATGACCATTTTAAGCTTATCATTGGTGCTCCTTGAGTAAAGGCTTATAAATGGATGGCATCACACAGTTTAGAATAGATTGGATAACATGGACGCTTTGTCGTAGGTATTTCCATCTTAAAGTTTGTCATGATATAGAAAATTGAGCAAGCTTAACGTGGGTATTGGATTCATGTCATTCGGAATTCTAAATCAAAAGTTACGAACGATTTAGTGTGGACATGTCAAGTTAATCAGATAATTAAAAGGATGATTCCAACCTGATCATTGGTGCTCCTTAAGTAACGGCTTATAAATGAAGCATAATACATGGCATCACGCAGTTTGGGATACATTGGATTACCTGGAGGCTTTTTCGTAGCTCTTTCAGTCTCAAATGTTGTCACTCAACGTGAGCATTGTACTCATGTGATTTTGAGCTCCAAATCAAAAGTTAAAGACTATTTAGTGCGGACATGTCAAGTTGATCAGTTAGTTAAAATGATCATTCTTAACTTACCATTGGTGCTCCTTGAGTAAAGGCTTATAAATGAAGCATAATGTATGGCATCTCGCAATTTGGAATAGATTGGACTACTTGGACACTTTGTCGTAGCTATTTCCACCTTAAAATTAGTCACTATTTATAAAATCGAGCAAGTTTAGCGTGGGCATTGGATTCGTGTCATTTGGAACTCTAAATCGAAAGTTATGGACGATTTAGTGCGGACATGTCATGTTGATCGGATAGTTAAAGTTATCATTCTAAACTGATCATTGGTGCTCGTTGAGGAAAGCCCTATAAAGAAGCATAATGCATGCCATCACGCAGTTTGGGATACAATGGATTACTTGGAGGCTTTTTCGTAGCTCTTTCAGTCTCAAATGTTGTCACATTATGGAAAACTGAGCTAGCTTAACGTGGGCGTTGGACTCATGTTATTTTGCACTCTAATTCCAAAGTTAAAGACGATTTAGTGCGTACATGTGAAATTAATTGGCCAGTTAAAACGATCATTCTAAACTGATCATTTGTGCTCCTTAAGAAAACGCTTATAAATGAAGCATAATGCATGGCATCACGCTGTTTGCGATACATTGGATTACTTGGAGGGTTTTACATAGCTCTTTCACTCTAAAATATTGTCGCAATATGGCAAATGAGCTAGCTTAATGTGGGTGTTGGATTTGTGTCAATCTGAACTTTAAATCAATAGTTTGGGATGACGTAGTAGGGGCATGTCAAGTGGATCGGCCAGTTAATCCGATCATTCTTAACTGATCATTGGTGCTCCTTGAGTAAAGGCTTATAAATGAAGCATAATGCATGACACCATACAGTTCGGGATACATTGGATTACTTGGAGGCTTTTACGTACCTCTTTCACACTCAAATATTGTCACAATATGGAAAACTGAGCTAGCTTAACGTGGGCGTCAGACTCATGTCATTATGAGGTCTAGACTCAAACGTTAAAGATGATTTAGTGCGGACATGTCAAGTTGATCAGCTAGTTAAAATGATCATTCTAAACTGATCATTGGTCCTCCTTGAGTAAAGGCTTATAAATGAAGCATAATGCATGGCATCACACAGTTTGGGATACATTGGATCACGTCGACGTTGTGTCATTGTTCTTTCAGTCTAAACTATTGTCGCAACATAAAACATTGAGCTACCTTTACGTGGGTGTTGGATTCGTGTCATTCTGAACTATAAATAAAAAGTTACAGATGATTTAGTGCGAACATGTTAAGTTGATCGGCCAGTTAAAATGATCATTTTAAACTGATTATTGGTGATCCTTGCATAAAGGCTTATAAATGAAGCATAATGCATGGCATCACGCTGTTTGGGATACATTGGATTACTTGGAGGCTTTTTCATAGCTCTTGCAGTCTCAAATGTTGTCAAATTATGGAAAACTGAGCTAGATTAACGTGGGCACTCGACTCATGTTAATTTTGGCTCTAAAGCAAAAGTTAAAAACTATGTAGTGCGGATATGTCAAGTTGATCAAGTAATTAAAATGATCATTCTAAACTGATCATTGGTGTTGCTTGAGTAAAGGCTTATAAATGAAGCATAATGAATGACATCATGCAGTTCAGGATAGATTGGATTACTTGGAGGCTTTTTCATAGCTATTTTGGACTTAAATTTTGCTACAATATTGAAAATTGAGCTAGCTTTGCGTGGGTGTTGGATCTGAGCTCTAAACAAAAAGTTACAGACGATTTAGTGCGGATATGTCAAGTTGACCAACCAGTTAAAATGATCATTATAAACTGATTATTGGTGCTCATTCCATAAAGGTTTATAAATGAAGCATAATGCATGGCATGACATAGTTTGGGATACAATAGATTATTTGGAGGCTCTGTTGTAACTCTTTAATTCTAAAATATTGCCACAATATGGAAAAGTGACCTAGCTTAACCTAGGTGTTGGACTCGTGTTTTTTGCGCTCTAAATCCAAAGTTAAAGACGATTTAGTGCGGAAATGTCAAATTGATTGGCCAGTTAAAATGATCATTTGTGCTACTTAACTAAGGCTTATAAATGAAGCATAATGCATGGCATCAAGCTGTTTGGGATACATTGGATTACTTGGAGGGTTTTACATAGCTCTTTCACTCTTAAATATTGTTTCAATATGGCAAATGAGCTAGCTTAACGTGGGCGTTGGATTCGTGTCATTCTGAACTCTAAATCAAAAGTTAGGGATGATTTAGTGGGGACATATCAAGTTGATCGGCCAGTTAAAACGATCATTCTTATCTGATCATTGGTGCTCCTTAAGTAAAGGCTTATAAATGAAACATAATGCATGGCATCATACAGTTTGGGATACATTGGATTATTTGGAGGCTTTTACGTACCTCTTTCAGTCTCAAATATTATCACAATATGGAAAATTGAGCTGGCTTAACGTGGGCGTTAGACTCATGTCATTTTGAGGTCTAAATCAAACACTAAAGACGATTTAGTGCGGAAATGTCAAGTTGATCAGCTAGTTAAAATGATCATTCTAAACTGGTCATTGGTGCGCCTTGAATAAGGGATTATAAATGAAGCACAATGCTTGGTATCACGCAGTTTGGGATACATTGGATCACGTGGAGGTTATGTCGTGGTTCTTTCAGTCTAAACTATTGTCACAATATAGAAAATTGAGGTACCTTTACATGGGCGTTGGATTCGTGTCATTCTGAACTCTAAATCAAAAGTTACATACGATTTAATGCGGACATGTTAGGTTGATCGGCCAGTTAAAATGATCAATAGAAACTGTTTATTGGTGCTCCTTGCATAAAGGCTTAAAAATGAAGCATAATGCATGGCATCACGCTGTTTGGGATACATGGGATTACTTGGAGGCTTTTTAATAGCTCTTTCAGTCTCAAATGTTGTCACATTATGGAAAACTGAGCTAGCTTAACGTGGGCACTCGACTCATGTTAATTTGAGCTGTAAATCAAAATTTCAAAACTATTTAGTGCGGACATGTCAAGTTGATCAGTTAGTTAAAATGATCATTCTAAACTGATTATTGGTGTTGCTTGAGTAAAGGCTTATAAATGAAGCACAATGAATGACATCATGCAGTTCGGGATAGATTGGATTACTCGGAGGCTTTGTCATAGCTATTTCGGACTTAAATTTTGTTATAATATTGAAAATGACCTAGATTAACGTGGGCTATGATTTGTGTCATTTTGAAGTCAAAATCAAAAGTTACGGAAGATTTAGTGCAAACATGTCAAATTGATTGGCCAGTTAAAATTACCATTCTAAACTGATCAATGGGGCTCATTGGGTAAAGGCTTATAAATGAAGAATAATGCATGTCGTCACTCAGTTTGGGATACATTAGATTACTTAGAGGCTTTGTCATAGCAGTTTATGTCTCCAATGTTTTAACAATATTCAAATATGTGCTAGCTTAACGTGGGTGTTGGATTCGTGTCATTTTGAACTCTAAATCAAAAGTTACAAACGATTTAGTGCGGGCATGTCAAGTTTATCGGCCACTTAAAATGACCATTCTACACTAATCATTTGAGCTCCTTGAGTAAAGACTTATAAATGAAGCATAATGCATGGTATCACGCAGATTGGGAGACATTGGATTACTTGGACGCTTTGTCGTAGCAGTTTATGTCTCCAATGTTGTCACAATATTCAAATATGTGCTAGCTTAATGTGGGTGTTGGATTCGTGTCATTTTGAACTCTAAATCAAAAGTTACAAACAATTTAGTGCGGGCATGTCAAATTGATCGGCCAGTTAAAATGATCATTCTACACTGATCATTGGTGTTCCTTGAGTAAAGACTTATAATTGAAGCATAATGCATGGTATCACGCAGTTTGGGATACATTGGATTACTTGGAGGCTTTTTCATAGCAGTTTCAGTCTCAAATGCTTTCACAATATAGAATATTGTGCTAGCTTAACGTGGGTGTTGGATTCCTGTCATTCCGAACTCTAAATCAAAAGTTACAAACGATTTAGTGCGGACAAGTCAAGTTGATCGGCAAGTTAAAATGATCATTCTAATCTGATCATTGGTGCTCCTTGCGTAAAGGTTTATGAATGAAGAATAATACATGACATCACGCTGTTTGGGATATATTGTATTACTTGGAGGCTTTTTCGTTGCTATTTAAATCTCAAATGTTGTCACATTATGGAAAATTGAGCTAGCTTAATGTGGACATTGGACTCATCTTATTTTTTGAGCTCTAAATCAAAAGTTAAAGACGACTTAGTGCGGATATGTCAAGTAGATCAGTTAGTTAAAATGATCATTCTAAACTTATCATTGGGGCTCCTTGAGTAAGTGCTTATAAATGAAGCATAATGCATGGAAATCTCGTAGTTTGGAATAGATTGCATTACTTGGACGCTTTGTCATAGCTATTTCCATCTTAAAATTTGTCACTGTATAGAAAATTAAACAAGCTTAATGTGGGAATTGGATTCGTGTCATTTTGAAATCTAAATCAAAAGTTACGGACAATTTATTCCAGAAATGTAATGCTAATCGGAGAGTAAAAATGATCATTCTAAACTGATCATTGGTGCTCCTTAAGTAAAGGCTTATAAATGAAGCATAATGCATGGCATCACGCAGTTTCGGATACATTAGATTACTTGGAGGCTTTTTTGTAGCTCTTTCAGTCTCAAATATTGTCATGTTATGAAAAATTGAGCTAGATTAACATGGGCATTGGACTCATGACATTTTGAGCTCTAAATCAAAAGTTAAAGACGATTTAGTGCAGACATGTCAAGTTGATCAGTTACTTAAGATGATCATTATTAACTTATCATTGGTGCTCCTTGAGTAATGGCTTATAAATGAAGCATAATGCATGACATCTCGCCGTTTGGAATAGATTGGATTACTTGGATGCTTTGTCGTAGCTATTTCCATCTTAAATCGTTTCACTATATAGAAAATTGAGCTAGCATAAAGTGGGCGTTGGATTCGTGTCATTTTGAACTCCAAATCAAAAGTTACGGACGATTTAGTGCAGACATGTCAAGTTGATCGGTTAGTTATAATGATCATTCTAAACTGATCATTGGTGTTCCTTGAGTAAAGGCTTATAAATGAAGCATAATGCATGGAATCACACAGTTTGGGATATATGGATTACTAAGGGGCTGTGCCGTAGCTATTTCAGTCTCAACTTTTGTCACAATATAGAAAACTTAGCTAGCCTTACATGGGCATTGGATTCGTATCATTCTGAACTCTAAATCAAAAGTTACATACGATTTAGTTTGGACATGTCAAATTGATTGACCAGTTAAAATGATCATTTTAAACTGATTATTGGTGCTCATTGCGTGAATGCTTATAAATGAAGCATAATGCATGGCATCACACTGTTTGGGATACATTGGCTTTCTTGGAGTGTTTTACATAGCTCTTTCACTCTCAAATATTGTTGCAGTATGGCAAATGAGCTAGCATAACGTGGGCGTTGGATTCGTGTCACTCTGAACTCTAAATCAAAAGTTAGGGATGATTTAGTCGGGGCATCTCAAGTTGATCGGCCAGTTAAAACGATCATTCTTAACTGATTACTGGTGCTCCTTAAGTAAAGGGTGATAAATAAAGTATAATGCATGACATCATACAGTTTGGGATACATTGGATTATTTGGAGGCTTTTACGTACCTCTTTCAGTCTCAAATATTGTCACAATATGGAAAATTGACCTAGCTTAACCTGGGCAATAGACTCATGTCATTTTGAGGTCTAAATCAAATGTTAAAGATTATTTAGTGCGGACATGTCAAGTTGATCAGCTTGTTAAAAATGATCATTCTAAAATGAGCTTTGGTGCTCGTTGAGTAAAGGTTTATAAATGAAACATAATGCATGGCATCACACAGTTCGGGATACATTGGATGACGTGGAGGCTGTGTCGTGGCTCTTTCAGTCTCAACTGTTGTCACAATATAGAAAATGGAGCTACGTTTACGTGGGCTTTGGATTTGTGTCATCCTGGACTTTAAATCAAAAGGTACAGACGATTTAGTGCAGACATGTTAAGTTGATCGGCTGGTTAAAATGATCATTTTCAACTGATTATTGGTGATCCTTGCATAAAGGCTTATAAATGAAGTATAGTGCATGGCATCACACTGTTCGGGATACATTGGATTACTTGAAGGCTTTTTTGTAGCTCTTTGAGTCTCAAATGTTGTTACATTATGGAAAATTGAGCTAGGTTTACGTGGGCGTTGGACTCATGTAATTTTGAGCTCTAAATCAAATGTTAATAACGATCTAGTGCGGACATGTCAAGTTGATCAGCTAGTTAAAATGATCATTCTAAACTTGTCATTGGTGCTCCTTGAAGAAAGGCTTATAAATGAAGCATAATCCATGGCATCTTGCAGGTTGAAATAGATTGGAATAGTTGGACTTTTTTCGTAGCTATTTCCGTCTTAGATTGTTTTACTATATAGAAAATTGAGCTAGCATAACGTGGGCGTTGGATTGGTGTCATTTGGAACTCTATATCAAAAGTTACGGACGATTTAATGTGCACATCTCAAATTGATCGGCTAGTTATAATGATCATTCTAAACTGATCATTTGTGCTGCTTGTGTAAAGGCTTATGAATGAAGCATAATGCATGGAATCACACAGTTTGGGATAAGATTAGAGGCTATGCCATAGCTCTTTCCGTCTCAATTGTTGTCACAATATAGAAAACTGAGTTAGCTTTACGTGGGCGTTGGATTCGTATCATTATGAACCTTAAATAAAAACTTACAGACGATTTAGTGCGGACATGTCAAGTTGACCGGCCAGTTAAAATGATCATTCTAAACTGATTATTACTGCTCATTGCGTAAAGGCTTATAAATGAATTATAATGCATGGCATCACGCAGTTTGGGATACATTGGATTACTTGTAGGCTTTGTTGTAACTCTTTAAGTCTCAAATATTGCCACAATATGGAAATTGACCTAGCTTAACGTGGGCGTTGGACTCATGTTATTTTGCGCTCTAATTACAAAGTTAACGATGATTTAGTGCAGACACGTCAAATTGATTGGCGAGTTAAAATGATTATTCCAAAATGATCATTTGTGCTCTTTAAGTAAAAGCTTATAAATGAAGCATAATGTTTGGCATCATATTGTTTGGCCTCACGCTGTTTGGGATACATTGGATTACTTGGAGGATTTTACATAGCTCTTTCATTCTCAAATATTGTCGCAATCTGGCAAATGAGCTAGCTTTACGTGGGCATTGGATTCATGTCATTGTGAACTCTAAATCAAAAGTTAGGGATGATTTAGTGGGGACATGTCAAGTTGATCGGCCATTTAAAACGATCATTTTTTATCTGATCATTGGTGCTCCTTAAGTAAAAGCTTATAAATGAAGCATACTGGGTGGCATCATATAGTTTGGGATACATTGGATTATTTGGAGGCTTTTACGTACCTCTTTCAGTCTCAAATATTGTCATAACATGGAAAATTGAGCTAGCTTAACGTGGACTTTAAACTCATGTCATTTTGAGATCTAAATCAAACGTTAAAGACGATTTAGTGCGGACATGTCTAGTTGATCAGCTAGTTCAAATGATCATTCTAAGCTGATCATTGCTGCTTTTTCAGTAAAGGCTGATAAATGAAGCATAATGCATGGCATCACGCAGTTTGGGATACATTGGATCACGTGGAGGCTGTGGCATGGTTCTATCAGTCTCAACTGTTGTCAAAATATAGAAAATTGAGCTACCTTTACGTGGGCAATCGATTCGTGTCATTCTAAACTCTAAATCAAAAGTTACAGATGATTTAGTGCAGACATGTTAAGTTGATCGGCCTGTGAAAATGATCATTTTAAACTGATTATTGGTGCTCCTTGCATTAAGGCATATAAATGATGCATAATGCATGGCATCACGCTGTTTGGGATACATTGGATTACTTGGAGCCTTTTTCATAGCTCTTTCAGTATCAAATGTTGTCACATTATGGAACACTGAGCTAGCTTAATGTGGGCACTAGAATCATGTTATTTTGAGCTCTAAATCAAAAGTTAAAGACTATTTAGTGCGGATATGTCAGGTTGATCAGTTAGTTATAATGATCATTCTAAAATGATCATTGGTGCTACTTGAGTAAAGGATTATAAATAAGGCATAATTAATGATATCATGCCGTTCGGGATAGATTGGATTACTTGGAGGCTTTTTCATACCTATTTCGGACTTAAATTTTGTGACAATCTTGAAAATGGAGATAGCTTTACGTGGGCGTATGATTTGTTTCATTTTGAAGTCAAAATCAAAAGTTACGGAAGATATAGCGAGAACATATCAAGTTGATCGGCCAGTTAAAATAACCATCCTAAACTGATCATTGGTGCTCATTTGGTAAAGGCTTATAAATGAAAGATAATGCATGTCATCACTCAGTTTGAGATACATTGGATTACTTGGAGTCTTCGTCATAACTCTTTCAGTCTCAAATATTGTAACAATATAGAAAATTTTGCTTGCTTAACGTGGGCGTTGGATTCATGTCATTCTAAACGTCAAATCAAAAAGTTACGTATGATTTAATGCGGACATGTCATGTTGATCGGCTAGTTAAAACGATTATTCTAAACTGATCATTCGTGCTCCTTGAGTAAAGGCTTATAAATAAAGCATAATGAATGTAATCACGTATTTTGGGATACATTGGATTACTTGTAGGCTTTTTTGTAGCTTTTTCAGTCTCAAATGTTGTCACAGTAAGGAAAATTGAGCTAGCTTAACGTGGGCGATGGAATCATGTTATTTTCAGCTCTAAATCTAAAGTTAAAGATGATTTATTGTGGATAGGTCAAGGTTATTGGCCAGTTAAAATGATCATTATAAACTGATCATTGGTGCTCCTTGCGTAAAGGCATATAAATGATGCATAGTGCATGGCATCACGCTGTTTGGGATACATTGGATTACTTGGATGCTTTTCGTAGCTCTTTCAATCTCAAATGTTGTCACAATATGGAAAACTGAGCTAGCTTAACGTGGGCGTTGAACTCATGTTATTTTAAGCTCCAAATCAAATGTAAAAGACGATTTACTGTGGACATGTCTAGTCTATCAGTCAGTTAAAATAATGATTTTAATTCGATCATTCATGCACCTTGAGTAAAGGCTTATTAATGAGAAAATGCATGATAGCACACAGTTTGCGATAGATTGGATTACTTTGAAGTGTTGTCTATTTCGATCTTACATTTTGTCATAGTATAGCAAATTTAGCTAGCTTAATGTGGGTGTTGGATTAGTGTCACTTTTAATTCTAAATCAAAAGCAACGGATGATTTAGTGCGGATATGTTAAGCCTATCCGCCAATTAAAATGATCATTCTAAACTGATCATTGGTGCTTCTTGAGTAAAGGCTTATAAATGAACAAAAATGCATGGTAACACGCAGTTTGGGATACATTTGATTACTTGTAGGCTTTGTCGTAGCAGTTTATGTCTCAAATGCTGTCACAATATTCAAATATGTTCTAGCTTAACGTGGGTGTTGAATTCGTGTCATTTTGAACTCTGAATCAAAAGTTACAAACGATTTAGTGCGGACATGTCAAGTTGATTGACCAGTTAAAATGATCATTCTAAACTGATCATTGGTGCTCCTTGAGTATAAGCTTATAAATAAAGCATAATACATGGTATCACGTAGTTTGGGATACATTGGATTGGTTGGAGGGTTTTTCGTAGCAGTTTTAGTCTAAAATGTTTTCACAATATAGAAAATTGTTCTATCTTAACATGGGTGTTAGATTCGTGTCATTCCGAACTCTAACTCAAAAGTTACCAACGATTTAATGCGGACATGACAAGTTGATCGGCAAGTTAAAATGATCATTCTAAATTGATCATTGGTGCTCCTTCCGTAAACGTTTATAAGTGAAGCATAATCCATGACATCACGCTGTTTAGGATACATTGGATTTCTTGGAGGCTTTTTCGTATCTATTCAGTCTCAAATGTTGTCACATTATGGAAAATTGAGCTAGCTTAATGTGGACATTGGACTCATGTTATTTTGAGCTCTAAATCAAAAGTTAAAGATGACTTAGTGCAGAAATGTCAAGTTGATTAGTTAGTTAGAATGATCATTCTTAACTTATCATTGGTGCTCCTTGAGCAAAGGCTTATAAATGAAGCATAAAGCATGGCATCTTGCAGTTTGGAATATATTGGATTACTTAAAGGCTTTGTCATATCTATTTCCATTTGAAAATTTGTCACTATATAGAAAATTGAACAAGCTTAACGTGGGCATTGGATACGTGTAAGTTTGAACTCTAAATCAAAAGTTAAGGAAGATCTAGTGCGGACATGTAAAGTTAAACGGGTAGTAAAAATGATCATTCTAAATTGATCATTGGTGCTCCTTGAGTAAATGCTTACAAATGAAGCATAATGCATGGCATCACACAGTTTAGGATACATTAGATTACTTGGAGGATTTTTTGTAGTTCTTTTAGTCTCAAATGTTGTCACATTATGGAAAATTGAGCTAGCTTAACGTTGGCATTGGACTCATGTCATTTTGAGCTCTAAATCAAAAGTTAAAGATGATTTAGTGCGGACATGTCAAGTTGATCAATTACTTAAAATGATCATTATTAACTTATCATTGCTGCTCCCTTAGTAATGGCTTATAAATGAAGCATAATGCATGGCATCTTGACGTTTGGAATAGATTGGACTACTTGGATGCTTTTTCGTAGCTATTTCCATCTTAAAATTAGTCACTATATATAAAATAGAGAAAGCTTAACGTGGGAATTGGTTTCGTGTTATTTTGAACTCTAAATCAAATGTTACGGACAATTTAATACAGACATGTCAAGTTGATCGAATAGCTAAAATGATCGTTCTAAACTGATCATTGGTGCTCCTTGAGTAAAGGCTTATAAATGAAGCATAATGCATGGCATCAAGCAGTTTGGAATACATTGGAGCACTTGGAGGCTTTTTCGTAGCTCTTTCAGTCTCAAATGTTGTCACATTATGGAAAATTGAGCTAGCTTAACGTGGGCGTTGGACTCATATCATTTTGTGCTCAAAATCAAACGTTAAAGACAATTTAATGTGGACATGTCAAGTTGATCAGCTAGTTAAAATGATCATTCTAAACATATGATTGGTGCTCATTGAGGAAAGGCTTATAAATGAAGCATAATACATGGCATCTCGCAAGTTGGAATAGATTGGATTACTTGGACGCTTTGTCGTAGCTAATTCCATCTTAAATTGTTTCACTATATAGAAAATTTAGCTAGCTTTACGGGGGTGTTGGATTCGTGTCATTCTGAACTCCAAATCAAAAGTTACAGACGATTTAGTGCGGACATGTCAAGTTGATCGGCTAGTTAAAATGATCACTCTAAAATGATCATTGGTGCTCCTTGCGTAAAGGCTTATAAATGAAGCATAATGCATGGCATAACGCTGTTTGAGATACATTTAATTACTTGGAGGCTTTTTCGTAGCTCTTTCAGTTTCAATTGTTGTCACATCATGGAAAATTGAGCTCGTTTCACGTCGGGAATGATTCATGTTATTTTGTGCTCTAAATAAAAATGTAAAGACGATTTAGTGCGGACATTTCAAGTTGATCATTCTAAGCTTATCATTGGTGCTCCTTGCGTAAAGGGTTATAAATGAACCATAATGCATGGCATCTCGCATTTTGGAATGGATTGGATTACTTGAATGCTTTGTGGTAACTATTTCCGTCTTAACATTTGTCACTATATAGAAACTTGCGCAAGCTTAACGTGGGTGTTGGATTCGTGTCATTTTGAACTCTAAATCAAAAGTTACAAACGATTTAATAAGGACATGTCAACTTGATCGCCTATTTAAATGATCATTCTAAACTCATCACTGGTGCACCTTGAGTAAAGGCTTATAAATGAAGGATAATGCATGGCATCAAGCACTTTGGGATAAATTGGATTACTTGAACGGTTTGTCGTAGCTATTTCGGTCTTAAATTTTGTCATAGTATAGCAAATTGAGTTAGCTTACTGTGGGCGTTGGATTCGTGTCATTTTGAACTAAAAATCAAAAGTAACTGATGATTTAGTGCAGACATGTCAAGTCGATCAGGCAATTAAAATGATCATTCTAAACTGATCATTGGTGCTCCTTGAGTAGAGGCTTATAAATGAAGCATAACGCATGGTATCAAACAGTTTGGGACACATTGGATTACTTGGAGGCTTTTTCGTAGCTTTTTAGTATCAAATGTTGTCACAATAGGGAAAATTGACCTAGCTTAACGTGTTGTTGGATTCGTGTCATTTTGAATTCTAAACAAAAGTTACGGACGATGTAGTGCGGACATGTCAAATTGATTGGCAAGTTAAAACGATCATTCTAAACTGATCATTGGTGTTCATTGAGTAGAGGCTTATAACAAGGCATAATGCATGGTATTACGTAGTTTGGGATACATTGGATTACTTGGAGGCATTTTCATAGCTCTTTTCGTCTCAAATGTTGTCACAATATGGAAATTTGAGCTAGCTTAACGTGTTGCTAGATTCTTGTCAATTTGAACTCTAAAGCAAAAGTTAAAGACAATTTAGTACGGAGATGTCAAGTTGATTAATTAGTTAAAATGATCATTCTAAACTGATCATTGGTGCTCCATGTCTAAAGGCTTATAAATGAAGCATAATGCATGGCATCATGCACTTTGGGATACATTGGATTATTTGGAGGTTGTTACGTACCTCTTTCAGTCACCAATGTTTTCACAATATAGAAAATTGAGCTAGCTTAACGTGGGCATTTGACTAATGTCATTTTGAGCTCTAAATCAAATGTAAAAGACGATTTAGTGCGGATATGTCAAGTTGATCACCTAGTTAACATGATCATTTTAAACTTATCGGTGGGGATCCTTGAGTAAGCTTATAAATGAAGCATAATGCATGGCATCTCGCAATTTGGAATAGATTGGATTACTATGACGCTTTGTTGTAGCTATTTCCATCTTAAACTTTGTAACTATATAGAAAATTGATCTAGCTTAACGTGGGCGTTGGATTCGTATCATTCTGAACTCTAATTTAAAAGTTACGGATGATTTAGTGCAAACATGTCAAGTTCATCGGCCAATTAAAATGATCATTCTAATCTGACCATTGGTGCTCCTTGAGTAAAGGCTTTAAATGATGCATAATGCATGGCTTCACGCAGTTTGGGATACATTGGATTACTTGGAGGCTTTGTATTATCTCTTTTAGTCTCAAATGTTGTCACTATATGGAAATTTGAGCTTGCTTAACGTGTTGTTGGATTCTTGTCATTTTGAACTCTAAACCAAAAGTTACGGACGATTTAGTGTGGACATGTCAAGTTTATGGGCCAGTTAAAATGATCATTCTAAACTGATAATTGGTTCTACTTGAGTAAAGGCTTATAAATGAAGCATAATACAATGCATCAAGCTGTTTGGGATATATTGGATTACTTGGAGGCTTTTTTGTAGTTCTTTCAGTCTCAAATGTTGTCACATTATGGAAAACTGAGCTAGCTTAACGTGGGCATTGGATTCGTGTCATTCTGAACTCTTAATCAAATGTTACGAACAATTAAGTGTGGATATGTCAAGTTGATTGGCCACTTAAAATGATCATTCTAAACTGATCATTGGTGCTCCTTGAGTAAAGGCTTATAAATGAAGCATAATGCATGGAATCATGCAGTTAGGGATACATTGGATTATTTGGAGGCTTTTTCGTAGCTGTTTTGGCTCAAATGTTTTCACAATATAGAAAATTAAGCTAGCTTAGTGTGGGCATTGGATTCGTGTCATTCTGAACTCTAAATCAAAAGTTACAGACTATTTAGTGCGGACATGTCAAGTTGATCGGCCATTTAAAATGATCATTCTAAACTAATCATTCTTTAAGGATTATAAATGAAGCATAATGCATGGCATCACACTATTTTGGATATATTGGATTAGTTGGAGGCTTTTCGTAGCTTTTTCAGTCTGAAATGCTGTCACAATATGGAAAATTGAGCTAGATTAACGTGGGCGTTTGACACATGTTATTTTGAGTCCTAAATCAAAAGTTAAAGACAATTTCGTGTTGACATTTCAAATTGATCGGCCAGTTAAAATGATCATTCTAAACTGATTATTTGTGCTCATTAAGTAAAGGCTTATAAATGAAGCATAATGCATGACATCACGCTGTTTGGGATACATTAGATTATTTGGAGGCTTTTATGTACCTCTTTCAGTCTCAAATGTTGTCACAATATGGAAAATTGACCTAGCTTAACCTGGATGTTGAACTCTTTTCATTTTGATCTCTAAATAAAATGTTAAAGACTATTTAGTGTGGACATGTCAAGTTCATCAGCTAGTTAAAATGATCATTATAAACTTATCCCTGTTGCTCTTTGAAAAAGGCTTATAAATGAAGCATAATGCATGACATGTCGCAGTTTGGGATGCATTGGATTAACTTAACGTGGGCATTGGATTCATGTCATTCAGACCTATAAATCAAAAGTTACGGACGATTTAGTGCGTACATGTCAAGTTGAACGGCCCGTTAAAATGATCATTCTAAACTGATCATAGGTGCTCCTTGAGTAAAAGGCTTATAAATGAAGCATAATGCTTGGCATCACATAGTTTGGGATATATTGGATTACTTCGAGGCTTTGTCGTAGCTCTTTAGGTCTCACTTGTTGTCACAATATAAAAAGTTGAGCTAGCTTAACGCGGGCGTTGGATTCGTATCATTCTGAACTCTAAATCAAATGCTACCAACAATTTTGTGCGGACATGTCTAGGTTATCGGCTAGTTAAATTTATCATTCTAAACTGATCATTGGTTCTCATTGAACAAAGGTTTACAAATGAAGCATAATGCATGGCATCACATAGTTTGGGATAGATTGGATTACTTGGAGGCTTTGTCCTAGCTATTTCCGTCTTAAATTTTGTCACAATGTAGGAAATTGAGCTAGCTTAATGTGGGTGTTGGATTCGTGTCATTCTTACCTCTAAATTAAATGTTACGGATGATTTATTGCTGACAGATCAAGTTGATCGGCAGTTAAAATGATCATTCTAAACCAATCATTGGTGTTGCTTGAGTAATGACTTATAAATGAAGCATAATGCATGTCATCACGCAGTTTGGGATACATTGGATTACTTGAAGGCTTTGTGGTAGATCATTCAGTCTCAAATATTATCACAGTATAGAAAATTAAGGTAGATTAATGTGGGCGTTGGATTCTTGTCATTTTGAACACTAGAACAAAAGTTAAAGAAAATTTAGTGCGGACATGTCAAGTTGACAAGTTAGTTAAAATGCTCATTCTAAACTGATCTGTCGCTCATTATGTAAAGGCATATAAATGAAGGATAATGCATAGCATCACGCAGTTTGGGATATTTGGATTACTTGGTGGCTTTTTCAATGCTATTTCAATCTTAAATTTTGTCACAATATTCAAAATTGAGCTAGCTTAACGGGGGTGTTGTATTCGTGTCATTTTGAAGTCTAAATCAAAAGTTACAGACAATTTATTGCAGACATGTCAAGTTGATCAGCCATTTAAAATGATCATTCTAAATTGATCATTAGTGCCCTTTGAGTAAAAGCTTATAAATGAAGCATAATGCATAGCATCACGTAGTTTGGGATAGATTGCATTACTTTGAGGCTTTGTCGTAGCTATTTCATTCTCAAATGTTGTCCCAATATGGAAAATTGTGCTAGCTTAAGGTAAGTGTTGGATTCATATCATTTTGAAATCCAAATCACATGTTACAGACGATTAGTACGGATATTCCAAGTTGATCAGATAGTTAAAATGATATTCTAAACTAATCATTGGTGCTCCTAGAGTAAAGGCTTATAACTTGGAGGCTTTTTCATAGCTATTTCGATCTTAAATTATTTGACAATATACGAAATTCGGCTATCTTAACGTGGGCGTTGGATTCGTGTCATTCTAAACTCTAAATCAAAAGTTACGAATGATTTAGTGCGGACATGTCAAGTTCATCGGCCAGTTAAATAGATAATTCTAAAGTGATTATTGGTGCTCCTTGATAAAAGGATTATAAATGAAGCATAGTG
Source organism: Pugionium cornutum (assembly GCA_018901935.1). Classification (NCBI taxonomy): domain Eukaryota; kingdom Viridiplantae; phylum Streptophyta; class Magnoliopsida; order Brassicales; family Brassicaceae; genus Pugionium; species Pugionium cornutum. The sequence goes on from CM032160.1 coordinate 25,876,622, forward strand.
CATGGCATCACACAGTTTGGGATACATTGGATTACTTAGAGGCTTTGTCATAGCTCTTTTTGTTTCCAATGTTGTCACAACAGGGAAACTTGAGCTAGATTAACGTGGACGTTGGACTCATGTCATTTTGAGCTCTATATCAAAAGTTAAAGGCGATTTAGTGCGGACATGTCAAGTTGATCGGCCAGTTAAAATGATCATTCTAAATTGATCATAGGTTCTCCGTGAGTAAAGGCTTATAAATGAAGCATAATGCATGGCATCACGAAGTTTAGGATGGATTGGATTACTTGGTGGCTTTGTCATAGGTATTTCAGTTTTAAATTTTGTCATAATATAGAAAATGGAGCCAGCTTAACATGGGCGTTGGATTCTTGTCATTATGAACTCTCAGCCAAAAGTTACGGACGAATTAAAGCAGGTATGTCAAGTTTATCTACTAGTTAAATTGATCATTCTAAACTGATCACTGGTGCTGGTTGAGCAATGGTTTACAAATGAAGCCTAATGCATGACATCACGCATTTTGGGATAAATTGGATTACTTGAAGGCTTTGAGGTAGCTATTTCAGTCTAAAATGTTGTCACAATATAAAAAAATTAAGCTAGCTTAACGGTGGCGTTGGATTCGTGTCATTTTGAACTCTAAATCAAAAGTTATCGACAATTTAGTGCGAACATGTCAAGTTAATCGGCCAGTTAAAATGATAATTCTAAACTGATCATTGGTGCTCCTTGAGTAAAGGCTTATAAATGAAGCATAATGCATGACATCACGTAGTTTGGAATACATTGGATTACTTGGGAGGTTTGTTGTAGCTCTTCCTATCTCAAATGATGTCACAATATAGAAAATTGAGCTAGGTTAACATGGGTGTTGGATTCGTGTAATTCTGAACTCTAAATCAAACGTTATGGATTATTTAGTGTAGACATGTCAAGTTGGTCAACCAGTTAAAGTGATCATTCTAAATTGATCATTCTAGAATGATCATTAGTGCTCGTTGAGTAAAGGCTTATAAATGATGCATAATGCATGGCATCATGCAGTTTAGGATAGATTGGATTACTTGAAGGCTTTGTCGTATCTATTTCAGTCTCAAATGTTGTCACCATATAAAAAATTGTGTTAGCTTAACGTGGGCATTGGATTCATGTCATTCATAACTATAAATCAAAAGTTACGGACGGTTTAGTGTGGACATGTCAAGTTGAACGGCCAGTTCAAATGATCATTCTAAACTGATCATTGGTGCTCCTTGAGAAAAAAGGCTTATAAATGAAGCATAATGCATGGCATCACGTAGTTTGGAATATATTGGATTACTTCGAGGCTTTGTCGCAGCTCTTTAAATCTCAATTGTTCTCACAACATAAAAATTTGAGGGAGCTTAATGCGGGCGTTGGATTTGTGTCATTCAGAACTCTAAATCAAATGTTACCGACAATTTTGTGCGGACATGTCTAGTTTATCAGCTAGTTAAATTTATGATTCTAAAATGATCATTGGTGCTCATTGAACAAAGTTTTACAAATGAAGCATAATGCATGGCATCACAGAGTTTTGGATAGATTGGACTACTTGGAGGGTTTTTCCTAGCTATTTCCGTCTTAAATTTTGTCACAATATAGGAAATTGAGCTAGTTTAACGTGGGTGTTGGTTTCACGTCATCCTTAAGTATACATTAAAAGTTACGGATGATTTAGTGCCAACATGTCAAGTTGATCGGCCAGTTGAATTGATCATTCTAAACCGATCGTTGGTGTTGCTTGAGTAAAGGCTTATAAATGAAGCATAATGCATGGCATCACGCAGTTTGGGATACATTGGATTACTTGAAGGCTTTGTGGTAGATCTTTCAGTCTCAAATGTTTTCACAGTATAGAAAATTGAGCTAGCTTAATGTGGGCATTGGATTCATCTGATTTTGAACTCAAGAACAAAACTTAAAGATAATTAAGTGCGGACATGTCAAGTTGATCAGCTAGTTAAAATGATCATTCTCAAAAAATCAATGGTGTTCATTGAGCAAAGGTTTACAAGTGAAGAATAATTGGCGTCAGGCAGTTTGGGATACATTGGATTACTTGGAGGATTTGTTGTAGCTATTTCGGTCTTAAATTTTAGCACAATATAGAAAACTGAGCTTGCTTAATTTGGGCAATGGATTCATGTCATTCTGAAGTCTAAATCAAAAATTACAAACGATTTAGTGCAGACATGTCAAGTTTATTGGCTAGTTAAAACAATCATTCTAAACTAATCATTGGTTCTCTCTGAGCAAAGTTTAAAAACTAAAGCATAATGCATAACGTAGTTTGGGATACATTAGATTACATGTAGGCTTTGTCGTAGCATTTTCAGTCTCAAATGTTGGGACAATATTGAAACCTGAGCTAGATTTAAGTGGCTGTTGGATTCATGTCATTTTGAGCTCCAAATCAAATGTTAAAAACGATTTTGGGCGGACATGTCAAGTTGATCAGCTAGTTAGAATGATCGTTCTAACAGATCATTGGTGCTCATTGAGCAAAGGTTTACAAATGAAGCATAATTCATGGCATCACAAATTTTGGGATAGATTGGATTACTTGGAGGCTTTGTCGTTGCTATTTCGGTCTTAAACTTGACATAATATAGAATATTGAGCTAGCTTAACGTAGATGTTGGATTCGTGTCATTCCTAACTCTAAATCAAAAGTGACGGACAATTTAGTGTGAACATGTCAAGTTGATCGGCCAGTTAAAATGATCATTCTTAAGTGATCATTGGTGCTCCTTGAGAAAAGGCTTATAAATGACGCATAATGCATGGTATCACGCAGTTTGTGGATACATTGCATTAATTGGAGGCCTTGTCGTAGCTATTTCTGTCTAAAATTTTGTCACAATATAGAAAATTGAGCTAGCTTAACCTGGGAGTTGGATTAATATCATTCCGAACTCTAAATTAAAAGTTACGAAAGATTTAGTGCGCACATGTCAAGTTTATCGGCTACTTAAATTAATCATTCAAAACAGATCATTGGTGCTCATTGAGAAAAGGTTTACAAATGAAGTATAATGCATGGCATCATGCAGTTTGGGATAGATTGGGTCACTTGGAGGCTTTGTCGTAGCTTGCTCGGTTTTAAATTTAATCACAATATAGAAATCTGAGCTAGCTTAATGTGGGCGTTTTGTTCTTGTCATTCTGAACTCTAAATCAAAAGTTACTGACGATTTAGTGTGGACATGTTAAGTTGATCGACCAATTAAAATGATAATTCTAAACTGATCATTGGTGCTGCTTAAGTAAATGCTTATAAATGAAGCATAATGCATGGCATAACATAGTTTGGGTACATTTGATTACATGGAGGATTCGTCGTAGCACTTTCAGTCTCAAATGTTGTCACAATATTGAAAATTAAATTAGATTAACGTGGCTATTGGATTCATGTCATTTGGAGCTCTAAATAAAAATTCAAAGACGGTTTAGTGCATACATGTCAAGTTGATCAGCTAGTTAAAATGATCATCATAAACTGAACATAGGTTCTCAGTGAGCAAAGGTTTACAAATAAAGCATATTGCATGGCATTATGCAGTTTGGGATGGATATGATTGATTGGAGGCTTTGTCATAGCTATTTCGGTCTTAAATTTTGTCATAATATAGAATATTGAGCTAGCTTAACGTGCGCGTTGGATTCGTGTCATTCTGAACTCTAAATCAAAATTGATGGACGATTTAGGGCCGACATGTCAAGTTGATCGCCAATTAAAGTTATCATTCTAAACTGATCATTGGTGCTCCTTGAGCAAAGGCTTATAAATGATACATAATACATGGCATAACCCAGTTTGGGATACATTGGATTACTTCAGGCTTTGTTGTAGCACTTTCAGTCTCAAATGTTGTCAGAATATTGAAAATTTACCTAGATTAACGTGGGTTTTGGATTCATGTCATTTTGAGCTCTAAATAAAATGTTAAAGGCGATTTAGTGCGGACATGTAAAGTTGATAAGCTAGTTAAAATGATCATTCTAAACTGATCATTAATGTGCAATGAGCAAAGGTTTACAAATGAAGCATATTGCATGGCATCACGCAGATTGGGATATATTGGATTACTTTGAGGTTCTGTTGTGGCTATTTCGGTTTTAAATTTTGTCACAATATAGAATATTGAGCTAGCTTAACGTGGGTGTTGGATTCGTGTCATTTTGAACTCTAAATCAAAAGTGACGGAGGATTTAGTGGGTACATGTCAAGTTGATCGGCTAGTTAAAGTGATCATTCTAAACTCATCATTCTAAACTGATCATTCTAAACTGGTCATTGGTGCTACTTGAGTAAAGGCTTATAAATGAAGCATAATGCATGGCATCACGTAGTTTGGGATAGATTGGATTATTTGAAGGCTTTGTGGGAGCTGTTTCAATCTCAAATGTTGTCACAATATGGAAAATTGAGCTAGCTTAACGTGGGTGTTGGATTCATGTCATTCTCAACTATAAATAAAATGTGACTGACGATTTAGTGCGGACATGTCAAGTTTATAGGTTCGGTAAATGGATCACTCTAATCTAGATTAATGTGGCCGTTGGATTAACGTGGCCGTTAAATTCATGTCATTTGAGCTCTAAATCAGTTGTTAAAGATAATTTAGTGGGGTCATGTCAAGTTGATCGGCTAGTTAAAATGATCAATCTAAACTGATCATTGGTGCTCAATCAGCAAAGGTTTACAAATGAAGCATAAGGCATGGCATCACACAGTTTTGGATAGATTGGATTACTTGTAGGCTTTGTCGTAGCTATTTCAGTTTCAAATGTTGTCACAAAATAGAGCTAGCTTAACATGGGCATTGGATTCATATCATTTTGAACTCTATATCAAACGTTACAGACGATTTAATGCGGACCTGTCAACTTTATTGGCTAGTTAAATTAATCATTCTAAAATAATCAATGGTGCTCATTGAGCAAGGGTTTACAAATGAAACTTAATGCATGGCATCATGCAGTTTTGAATAGATTGGATTACTTGGAGGGTTTGTCATAGCTATTTTGGTCTTAAATTTAATCCCGATATAGAAATCTTAGCTACTTAACGTGGGCGTTGGATTCCTGTAATTCTAAACTCTAAATTAAAAGTTACGGACGATTTAGTGTGGACATGTTTAAGTTGATCGGCTAGTAAAAATGAGAATTCTAAACGATCATTGGTGGTCCTTGAGCAAAGGCTTATAAATGAAGCATAATGCTTAGCATCACGCAGTTTGGGATACATGTCATTTTGAGCTCTAAATGAAATGTTAAAGAAGATTACGTGCGCACATGTTAAGTTGATCAGCTAGTCAAAATGATCATTATAAACTGATCATTGCTGCTCATTGAGCAATGGTTTACAAATGAAGCATAATGCGTGACATCACGGAGTTTTGGATAGCTTGAATTACTTGGACGCTTTGTCGTAGTTATTTCCGTCCTTAATTTTGTTCACAATGTAGAATATTGAGCTAACTTAACGTGGGTGTTGGGTTCGTGTCCTTCTGAACTCTAAATCAAAACTTACGGACGATTTAGTGCGTACATGTCAAGTTCATCGGCCAGTTAAACTGATCATTCTAAACTGATCATTGGTGCCCCTTGAGTAAAGGCTTATAAATGAAGTATCATGCATGGCATCACGCAGTTTGGGATACAATGGATAAATGTTATCATAATATTTAAAATTGAGCTAGATTAACGTGGCCGTTGGACTCATATAAGTTTGAGCTGTAAATCAAATGTGAAAGACGATTTAGTGCAGATATGTCAAGTTGATCAGCTAGCTAAAATGATAATTCTAAACTAATCATTGATTCTCATTTAGAAAACATTTACAAATGAAGCATAATGCATGGCATCACGCAGTTTGGGATAGATTGGATTACTCGGAGGCTTTGTCACAGCTATTTCAGTCTTACATGTTGTCACAATATAGATAATTGAGCTAACTTAACCTGGGCTTTGGATTTGTGTCATTTGGAACTCTAAATCAAAAGTTATGTACGATTTAGTGCGGACATGTCAAGTTGATCGGCCAGTTAAAATGATCAGTCTAAACTAATAATTGGTGCTCCTTGAGTAAAGGCTTATAAATGAAGTATAATGCAAGGCATCACGCAATATAGGATACATTGGATTACATGGAGGCTTTTTCGTAGCGCTTTCATTCTCAAATGTTGTCACAATATTGAAAATTGACTAGATTAACGTGACCGTTGGATTCATATCATTTTGATCTAAATCAAATGTGAAAGACGATTTAGTGCAGACATGTCAAGTTGATCATTTAGTTGAAATGATAATTCAGAACTGATCATTGGTTCTCATTGAGCAAACGTTTACAAATGAAGCATAATGCATGGCATCATACAATTTGTGATAGATTGGATTACTTGTAGGCTTTGTCGTAGCTATTTCTGTATTAAATTTTGTCACAATGCAAAAAATTTTAGCTAGCTTAACGTGGGCATTGGATTTATGTGATTCTGAACTCTAAATCAAAACTTACGGATGATTTAGTGATAACATGTCAAGTTTATCAGATCATTCTAAACTGATCATTGGTGGTCATTGACCAATGGTTTACAAATGAAGCATAATGCATGACATCCAACAGTTTGGGATAGATTGGATTACTGGGAGGCTTTCTCGTAGCTCTTTTGGTCTTAAATTTAATCACAATATAAAAAAAGAGCTAGCATAACGTGGGTGTTAGATTTGTGTCACTCTAAACTCTAAATCAAAAGTTATAGACGATTTAGTGCGGACATGTTAAGTTGATCGGCCCGTTAAAATGATAATTCTAAAATGATCATTGGTGCTCCTTGAGTAAAGGGTTATAAATGAAGCATAATGCATGGCATCACGCAGTTTAAAATATATTGAATTACTTGGATGCTTTGTCGTAGATTTTTTAGTCTCAAATATTGTCACAGTATCAAAAATTGACCTAGATTATCGTGGGTGTTGGATTCAAGTCATTTTGAGCAATAAATAAAATGTTACAAATGAAGCATAATGCATGGAATCCAGAAGTTTGGGATAGATTGGATTACATGAAGGTTTTGTCGTAACTATTTCGGTCTTAAATTTTATCCGAATATAAAAAACTGAGCTAGCTTAACATGGAAGTTGGATTCGTGTCATTTGAACTCTAAATCAAAAGTTAGGGACGATTTAGTGCGGACATATCAAATTTATCGCCCATAATTCTAAAAGAATCATTGGTTAAAGGCTTATAAATGAAGCATAATGCATGGCATCATGCTTTTTTGGATACATTGGAGTACTTGGAGGCTTTCTCGTAGCTCTTTTATTCTCAAATGCTGTCACAATATGGAAATTTGAGCTTCATTAACGAGGGCTTACTTGTAGGCTTTGTCATAATTATTTCGGTCTTAAATTTAATTACAATATAGAAAACTGAGCTAGCTTAACGTGGGCATTGGATTTGGGTCACTCTAAACTCTAAATCAAAAGTTACAAACGATTTAGTGTGGACATGTCAAGTTGATCGGCCAGTTAAAATGATAATTCTAAAATGATTGTTGGTTCTCCTTGAGTAAAGACTTATAAATGAAGCATAATGCATGGCGTCACGCTGTTTTGGATACATTGGATTACTTGGAGGCTTTGTCGTAAATCTTTCAGTCTCAAAAGTTGTCACAATATTGAAAACTAACCTAGATAAACGTGGGTGTTGGATTCATGTCGGTTTTAGCTATAAATCAAATGTTAAAGATGGTATCGTGCAGACATGACAAATTGATCAGCTAGTTAAAATGATCATTCTAAACCAATCATTGGTGCTCATTGAGGAAATGTTTACAAATAAAGCATAATGCATAGAAATGCTTATTTTGGGATATATTGGATTACTTGGATGCTTTGACGTAGCTTTTTTAATCTTAAATTTTGTCACAATATATAAAATTGAGCAAGCTTAACATGGGCATTGGATTCATGTCATTCTGAAATCTAAATGAAAAGTTACGGACGATTTAGTGCGGACATGTCTTGTTTATCGGCTAGTTAAATTGATCACTCAAAACTATCATTGGTGCTCATTAAACAAAGGTTTACAAATGAAGCATAATGCATGGCATCAATCAGTTTGGGATAGATTGCATTACTTGGAGGCTATGTCTTAGCTATTTCGGTCATAAATTTAATCACAGTATAGAAAATTGAGCTAGTTTAACATGTGCATTAGATTCGTGTCACTCTGAACTCTAAATCAAAAGTTACGGACGATTTAGAGCGGACATATCAAGTTCATCAGCCAGTTAAAATGATAATTCTAGAAATTGGTTAAAGGCTTATAAATGAAGCATAATGCATGGCATCACAGTTTATGGGATACATTGGATTACTTGGAGTCTTTCTCGTTGCTCTTTTAGTTTCAAATGTTGTCACAATATGGAAAATTGAGCTAGATTAACGCGGGCATTTGATTCATATCATTTTGAGCTCTAAATAAAATATTACGGATGATTTAGTGTAGACATGTCAAGTTCATCAGCTAGTTAAAATGACCATTCTAAATTGATTATTAGGGCTCATTGAGCAAAGGTTCACAAATGAAGCATAATGCATGGCATCAAGCAGTTTGGGACAGATTGGATTACTTCAGGGCTTTGTCATAGCTATTTTCAGTCTTAAATTGAATCACAATATAGAAAACTGAGCTAGTTTAACGTGAGTGTTGGATTCATGTCATTCTGAACTCTAAATCAAAAGTGACAGACGATTTAGTGCGGATATGTCAAGTTGATCGGCCAGTTAAAATGATAATTCTAAACTAATCATTGGTGCTCCTTGCATAAAGGCTTATAATGAAGCATAATGCATGGCATCACACTGTTTGTGATACATTGGATTACTTGGAGGCTTTGTCATAACTCTTTTAATCTCAAATGATTTCTTAATATGGAAATTTGAGCTCGATTAATGTGGGCATTGGATTCATGTCATTTTGAGCTCTAAATCAAATGTTGTGAATGATTTAGTGTGGACATGTCAAGTTGATCAGCTAGTTAAAATGATCCTTCTAAACTGATCATGGGGGCTCATCGAGCAAAGGTTTTAAAATGAAGAATAATGCATGGCATCACACAGTTTGGGATAGATTGGATTACTTGGAGGCTTTGCCGTAGCCATTTTTGTCTTAAATTTAATCAAAATATGAAAAACTGAGCTACCTTAAGGTGGCCGTTGGGTTCGTGTCATTCTGAACTCTAAATCAAAAGTTACGGAAATTTTAGTGCGCACATGTCAAGTTTATCGGATCCTTCTAAACAGATCATTGGTGCTCATTGAGCAAAGGTTTACAAATGAACCATAATTCATGGCTTGAAGGCTTTGATGTAGCTATTTCGGTCTTAAATTTAATCACAATATAGAAAACTGAGCTAGATTCATGTGGACGTTGGATTCGTGTCACTTTGAACTCTAAATCAAAAGTTATAGATGATTTAGTGCAGACATGTCAAGTTGATCGGCCATTTAAAATGATAATTCTAAACTGATCATTGGTGCTCCTTAAGTAAACGCTTATAAATGAAGCATAATGCATGGCATCACGCTGTTTGTGATGCATTGGATTACTTAGAGGTATTGTCGTAGCTCTTTTAGTCTCAAATGTTGTCATAATATTGAAAATTGAGCTAGATTAACGTGGGCATTAGATTCATCTCATTCTGAACTCTAAATCAAAAGTTATGGATGATTTAGTGCGGACATGTCAACTTTATCGGCTAGTTAAATTGATCGTTCTAAACTAATCATTGGTGCTCATTGAGCAAAGGTTTACAAATGAAGCATAATGCATGGCATCCAGCAGTTTGGGATTTATTGCATCAGTTGGAGGCTTTGTCGTACTTATTTTGTCTCAAATTTAAACACAATATAGAAAACTGAGCTAGCTTAATGTCGGCATTGGATTCGTGTCCGTTTGACTCTAAATCAAAAGTTACAGATGATTTAGTGCGGTTATATCAAGTTAATCGGCCAGTTAAAATGATAATTCTGAACTGATCATTGGTGCTTCTTGAGTAAACGCTTATAGATGAAGCATAATGCATGACATCACACTGTTTGGGATACATTGGATTACTTGGAGGCATTTTCATAGCTCATTTAGTTTCAAATGTTGTCACAATATGAAAATTTGAGCTAGATTAATGTGGGCGTTGGATTCATGTTATTTTGAGCACTGGATCAAATGTTACGGATGATATAGTGCAGAAATTTCAAGTTGATCAGCTAGTTAAAATAATCCTTCTAAACTGATCATTGGCGCTCATTGAGCAAAGGTTTACAAATAAAGAATAATGCATGTTATCACACATTTTGGGATAGATTCGATTACTTGGAGGCTTTGTCGTAGCTATTTTGGTCTTAAATTTAATCACAATATAGAAAACTGAGGTAGCTTAATGTGGGCATTGGGTTCGTGTCATTTTGAACTCCAAAAAAAAGTTACGGACGATTTAGTGCGGACATGTCAAGTAGATTAGCCAATTAAAATGATAATTCTAAACTGATCATTGGTGCTCCTTGAGTAAAGGCTTAAAGAGGAAGCATAATGCATGGCATCACGCTGTTTGGGATACATTGGATTACTTGAAGGCTTTCTCGTTGCTCTTTTAGTCTCAAATATTGTAACAATATAGAAAATTGAGCTAGATTAAGTGGGCGTTGGATTCATGTCATTTTGAGATCTAAATCAAATGTTACAGATAATTTAGTGCGGACATGTCAAGTTGATCAGCTAGTTAAAATGATCATTCTACACTGATCATTGGTTCTCATTGAGCAAAGGTTTACAAATGAAGCATAGTGCATGATATCACACAGTTTGGGATAGATTGTACTACTTGGAGGCTTTTTCGTAGCTATTTTGGGATTAAATTTAATCACAGTATAGAAAACTGAGCTAGTTTAACGTGGGCGCTAGATCCGCGTCATTCTACTCTAAATCAAAAGTTATGGATGATTTCGTGTGGACATATCAAGTTAATCGCCGAATTAAAATGATCATTTTAAACTGCTCATTGCTGCTCCTTGAGTAAAGGCTTATAATTGAAACATAATGCATGTCATCACTCAGTTTAGGATACATTGGATTACTTGGAAGCTTTGTCGTAGCTCTTTCAGTCTCAAATGTTGTCACAATATTGAAAATTGAGTTAGATTTACATGGGCATTGGATTCATGTCATTTTGAGCTCCAAATTAAATGTTAAAAACGATTTAATGCGGACATGTCAAATTGATCGGCTAGTTAAATTGATCATTCTTAACTTTTCATTGGTGCTCATTGAGCAGAGGTTTACAAAGGAAGCATAGTGCATGGCATCACAGAGTTGGGGATAGATTGGATTACTTCGAGACTTTGTCGTGGCTATTTTGGTTTTAAATTTTGTCACAATACAGAAGACTGAGCTAATTTAACGTGAGTGTTAGATTCGTATAATTCTGAACTCTAAATCAATAGTTACAGACGATTTAGAGTGGACATGTCCAGTTTATCGGGTACTTAAATTGATCATTCTAAACTGATCATTGGTGCTCATTGAGCAAAGGTTTACAAAAGAAGTATAATGCATCACATCACACAGTTTGGGATAGATTGGATTACTGGAGGTTTTTTCATAGCTATTTCGGTCTTAAATTTTGTCACAATATAAAAAACTTAGCTAGTTTAACGTGAGTGTTGGATTCGTATCGTTCTGAACTCTAAATCAATAGTTATAGACGATTAAGTGTGGACATGTCCAGTTATCGGCTACTTAAATTGTTCACTCTAAACTGATCATTGGTGCTCATTGAGCAAAGGTTTACAATAGAAGCATAATGCATGGTATCACGCAGTTTGGGATAGAATGGATTACTTGGAGGCTTTGTCATAGCTATTTCGGTCTTACTTTTTGCCACAAGATAGAAAACTGAGCTAGGGTAACATGTGCATTGGAATCGTGTCATTCTGAACTCTAAATCAAAAGTTACAGACGATTTAGTGCGGATATGTCAATTTGACTGGCCAGTTAAAAGGATAATTCTAAACTGATCATTAGTGCTCCTTGAGTAAAGGCTTATAAATGAAGGATAATGCATTTCATCACGCAGTTTGGGATACATTGGATTACTTGGACGCTTTTTCGTAGCTCTTTCACTCTCAAATATTGTCACAATATGGATAACTGAGCTAGATTAATGTGGGTGGTGGACTCATGTTATTTTGAGCTCTAAATCAACTGTAAAGAAGATTTGGTGCGGACATGTCAAGTTGATCGGCTAGGTAAAATGATCATTCAAAGCCAATCATTTATGCTCATTGAGCAAAGATTTACAAATGAAGCAAAAGGCATGGCATCACACAGTTTGGGATAGATTAGATTACTTGGAGGCTTTGTCTTAGCTATTTTGGTTATAAATTTTGTCACAATATAGAGTATTCATCTAGCTTAACGTTGACGTTGGATTCGTGTCATTCTGAACTCTTAATCAAAAGTTATGGACAATTTTGTGCGGACATGTCAAGTTGATCGGCGAGTTAAAATGATCATTCTAAACTGGTCATTGCTGCTCTTTGAGTAATGGTTTATAAACGAAACATAATGTATGACATCACGCAGTTTGGATACAATGAATTACATGGGGGCTTTGTCGTAGCTCTTTTAGTCGCAAATAATGTCACAATATTGAAAATTGAGTTAGATTAACGTGGGCATTGGATTCATGTCATTTTGAGCTCTAAATCAAATGTTAAAGACGATTTAATGCGGACATGTCACGTTTATAAGATAGTTATAATGATCATTCTAAACTGATCATTGGTGCTCATTGAGTAAAGGTTTACTAATGAAGTGTAATGCATGGCATCACTAAGGTGTGGAGGCTTTGTCACAGCTTTTTCAATATTAAATTTGGTCACAATATAGAATATTGATCTAGCTTAATGTGGGTATTGGATTCATGTCACTCTGAACTCTAAATCAAAAGTTACAAACGATTTATTGCGGACATGTCAAGTTGATCGTCAAGTTAAAATGATAATTCTAAACTGATCATGGGTGATCCTTGGGAAAAGGCTTATAAATGAAGTATAACACATGTTATCACGCAATTTTTGATACATTGGATTACTTAGAGGCTTTGTCGTAACTCTTTCAATGTCAAATGTGTTCCTAATATTGAAAACTGAGCTAGATTAACATGGCCTTTGGATTCATGTGATTTGGAGCTCTAATTCAAATGTAAAGAAGATTTAGTGCGGACATGTCAAGTTAATCAGATAATTAAAATGATCATTCTAAACTGATCATTGGTGATCATTGAGCAAAGATTTACAAATGAAGCAAAATGCATGGCATCACGCAGTTTGGGATAGATTAGATTACTTGGAGGCTTTGTCTTACCTATTTCGGTCTTAATTTTTGTCACAATAAAGAATATTCAGCTAACTTAACGTGGACGTTGGATTTGTGTCCTTTTGAACTCTAAATTAAAAGTTACGGACGATTTTATGCAGACATGTCAAGTTCGTCGGCGAGTTAAAATGATCATTCTAAACTGGTCATTGCTGCTCCTTGAGTAAAGGCTTATAAGTGAAGCATAATGCATGGCATCACACAGTTTAAGATATATTGGATTACATGGGGGCTTTTTAGTAGCTCTTTCAGTCAAATGTTGTCACAATATTGAAAATTGTGCTAGATTAACCTTGTCATTGGATTCATGTCATTTTGAGCTCTAAATCAAATGCTAAAGACGATTTAGTGCTGACATGTCAAGTTGATCATCTAGTTATAATGATAATTCTAAACTAATCATTGGTGCTCATTGAGTAAAGGTTTACAAATGAAGTGTAATGCATGGCATCAATATGTTTTGGATATATTGGATTACTTCGAGCCTTTGTCGTAGCTATTTCAATATAAAAGTTTGTTACAATATAGAATAATGAGCTAGCTTAATGTGGGCATTGGATTCATGCCATTCTGAACACTAAATCAAAAGTTATGGATAATTTATCGTGGACATGTCAAGTTGATCGGCCAGGTCAAGAAAACTAGAAATCTCTGTAGCATTTCTTGTGTCGGTCATCGCATAATCGTTGCGAATTTTTTTGTGTGGATCCTCTGATACTCCAATTCCAGACACAACGTCACTTAAAAAACCAATCTTCCTTTCCCGGAAACTATATTTTCTCAACTTAGCATATAAATTGTATTCACAATCATCCTAGTACTACCCTTAAGTGCTCCACTTGAACAATGCATCCGGGTGTGTCCATTTTGACCACACTTAAAACAAGTGAGCACTCTTCTAACCTGTACAAGTCCATATTCCAATTATCCGTGGTATGTCTCTAAAACTCAACCAATTTCCCTATCCTTTCTTGGGTCACTTTTTCCTATTTTGTTTCCGTCTCAATACCTTGTTCCACTAAGGATGCTGTTTCCACTAAATTGACCATGCTATTGAACTTTGGCACTATGCAACGATTTTTTATAAACTCTAGCCTCAAACATCTTTGAAAATTGAGGATCATGTCATATTCGTTTGTACCTCTCCTTGTGAAGCACATAAATAGACAAAAATTCTAGATCATACTCCTGTACTGACTTAGACCCCTGTCGAAGATCGACAAACAACTTGACCATTTGGTATACAACCACTTGTGGAAAATACTCCCGTGCAAATTCCTCCTTAAAGTCGTGCCAACTAAGCATGTGGTTTGCATGAGTACTAATGACCACACTATCCCACCAACTTGTGCTTCGTCCCTTAAATATTGAATCGCCAATTGCTTCCAAAACTCAATCGGACACATGATGGTGTCGTAATTCCTCTCTAACATACCACTCAGTTCTGTGATGAAATCGGATCGATCCTTCCACTAAACATATTCAAATTTCTTAACATCTTCAAAGCAACCCAATTAGTGGACCCTGATCTCGTACTAGCATCCTTGGCACTAGAGGAGATGGTGGTGAGTATTGAGGTGCCCCAAACTCTTGAACAAGAGGCTCGAGTGCAACAAACTCCAGAACTGCATGCCCAGACACTACAACTCCTGGTATTCGGTTTGCTACAGGAACTTGCTGCAACAAAGGCGTACCAAGAAAACCCAATAGGAAAAAACTTGGATAAGGGAAAAAGAGTACAAATAGATCACAAACCCATTTATATGATGTCTTCAGCTTGTACTAAAATCAGCGTGCTTTTAGGCACTTCTCCATTCAAGCCCAAGTGAATTGTTGTGCATTCTCCATGTTGAGCAGACTGCTGATCACCTCTTTGAGTTTTCTGGCCTTGGCTCGGGTTAATGGTCCAGCTGGTAGTGCAAGAGCTTCTTCATGTTCCACTGGTCCATTCCTAGCCATCAGCTTCTCCTTTTGTGTGCTTTCCATGCTCGTATCAATATACAAAACTGATCTAGCTTAATGTGGACATTGGATTCGTGTCATTTTGAACTCTATATCAAAAGTTACAGACAATTTAGTGGGGGCATGTCAAGTTGATTAGCCAGTTAAAAAGATCATTCTAAACTGATCATTGGTGCTCCTTGAGTTAAGGCTTATAAATGAAGCATAATGCATGGCATCAAGGAGTTTGGAATACATTGGATTACTTGGAGGCTTTGTTGTAGCTATTTCAGTGTCAAATATTGTCACATTATAAAAAATTGAGCTAGCTTAACGTGGGCATTAGATTCGTGTCATTATGAACTCTAAATCAAAAGTTACGGAAAATTTAGTGCAAACATGTCAAGTTGATCGGCCAGTTAAAATGATTATTCTACACTAATCATTGGGGCTCCTTAAGTAAAGGCTTATGAATGAAGCATAATGCATAGTTCACGCAGTTTGAGATACATTGGATTCCTTGGAGGCTTTGTCGTAGCTCTTTCAATCTCAAATGTTGTCACAATGTGGAAAATTGAGCTAGCTTAATGTTGCCATTCATGTCATTATGAACTCAAAATAAAAAGTTACGGAATATTTAGTGCGGACATGTCAAGTTGATTGGCCAGTTAAAATGATTATTCTAAACTGATCATTGGTGCTCCTTGAGTAAAGGCCTATAAATGAAGCATAATGCATGGCATCACAGTTTGGAATACATTAGATTACTTGGAGGCTTTGTTGTACCTCTTTCAGTCTCAAATGTTTTCACAATATAATACAGAAAATTAAGCTAGATTAACATGGGTGTTGGATTCGTGTCATTATGAACTCTAAATCAAAAGTTACGGACAATTTAGAGCGGACATATCAAGTTTATTGGCCAGTTGAAATGATCATTCTAAACTGATCATGGGTGCTCCTTGAGTAAAGGCTTATAAATGAAGAATAATGCATGGCATCACGAAGTTTGGGATACATTGGATTACTTGGAGGCTTTGTCGTAGCTCTTTTAGTATCAGATTTTCTCACAATAAAGAAAATTGAGCTAGCTTAACATGGGCATTAGATTCATGTAATTTTGAACTGGAAATCAAAAGTTACGGACGATTTAATGTGGACATGTCAAGTTGATCGACCAGTTAAAATGATCATTCTAAACTGATCATTGGTGCTCCTTCAGTAAAGGCTTATAAATGAAGCATAATGCATGGCATTACACAGTTTGGGATACATTAGATTACTTGGAGGCTTTGTTGCAGCTCTTTCATTCTCAAATGTTGTCACAATATGGAAAATTGAGCTATATTAACGTCGGCGTTGGACTCATGTCATTTTGAGCTTAAATGACAAGTTACAAATGATTTAGTTTTAACATGTCAAGTGATCAACTAATTAAAATGCTAAATCTAACCTGGTTATTGGTGCTCTTTGCGTAAAGGCTTATAAATGAAGCATAATGCATGGCATCACGCAGTTTGGGATAGATGGGATTAGTTGAAGGCTTTTCATTGCTATTTCGGTGTTAAAGTTTGACACAATATAGAGAATTGAACTAGATTAACGTGGGCGTTGAATTTGTGTCATTCTGAACTCTAAATCAAAAGTTACGGATGATTTACTATGGACATGTCAAGTTGATCGGCTAGTTAAAATGACCATTCTAAACTGATCAATGGTGCTCCTTGAGTAAAGGCTTGTAAATGAAGCATAATGCATGGCATCACACAGTTTGGGATACAATAGATTACTTGGAGGCTAGTAGCTCTTTTAGTCTCAAACGTTGTCACAATATAGAAAATGGAGCTAGGTTAACGTGGGTGTTAGATTCATGTTATTCTAAACTCTAAATCAAAAGTTACGGACGATTTAGTGCAAACATGTCAAGTTGATCAGCCAGTTGAAATGATCATTCTAATATGATCATTGGTGCTCCTTGATAAAAGACTTATAAATAAAGCATAATGCATGGCTTCACGCAGTTTGGGATACAGTTAATTAAACGAAGGCTTTTTCGTAGCTCTTTTAGTCACAAATGTTATCACAATATGGAAAATTTTAGCTAGCTTAATGTGGGCATTGGACTCATGTTATTTTGAACTCTAAATCGAAAGTTAAATATGATTTAGTGTGGAGGTGTCAAGTTGATCAGTTAGTTAAAATCATCATTCTAAATTGATCTTTGGTGCTCCTTGAGTAATGGCTTATTAATGAATCATAACGCATTGCATCACGCAGTTGTGATAGATTGAATTACTTGGAGGCTTTTTTCGTTGCTATTTTGGTCTTTAATTTTTTCACAATATAGAAAATTGAGCTAGTTTAACGTGCACATTGGATATGTTTCATTTTGAACTCTAAATTAAAAGTTATAGACGATTTTGTGCGGACATGTCAAGTTGATCAGCCCATTAAAATGATCATTAAAAACTAATCATTGGTGCTCCTTCAGTAAAGGCTTATAAATCAAGCATAATGCATGGCATCACGCATTTTGGGATACATTGGATTACAGAGAGGCTTTGTAACAGCTCTTTCATGCTCAAATGTTGTCATAATATGGAAAATTGAGCTAGCTTAACGTGCGCACTGGACTAATGCCATTTTGAGCTCTAAATCAAATGATAAAGATGATTTAGTTTGGAGATGACAATTTGATCAGCTAGTTAAAATGATCATTCTAAACTGATCAGTGGAGCTCCGTGAGTAAAGGCTTATAAATGAAGCATAATACATGGCATGACGCAGTTTGGGATAGATTGGAATACTTTGAGGCTTTTCGTAGCTATTTCGGTGTTAAATTTTTTCACAATACAGAAAATTGAGCTAGATTTTCGTGGGCCATATCATTCTGAACTCCAAATAAAAAGTTAGAGACGATTTAGTGTGTCCATGTCAAGTTGATTGGCCAGTTAAAATGATTATTCTAAACTTATCATTGGTTCTCCTTGAGTAAAGGCTTATAAATCAAGCATAATTAATGGCATCATGCAGTTTTGCATATATTGAATTACTTGGAGGCTTTGTCGTAGCTCTTTCTGTTTCAAATTTTGTCACAACATAGAAAATTGAGCTAGCTTAATGTGGCCATTGGATTTGTGTAATTCTGAACTCTAAATCAAAAGTTATAGACGATTTAATGTAGACATGTCAAGTTTATCGGCCAGTTAAAATGTAATTCGAAACTTATCTTTGGTGCTCCTTGAGTAAAGGCTTATAACTGAAGCATAATGCATGGAATCACGCAGTTTGGGATACATTGGATTACTTGTAGTCTTTGTTGCAGCTCTTTCATTCTCAAATGTTGTCACAATATCGAAAATTGAGCTCGCTTAACGTGCGCGTTGGACTCATGTCATTTTGAGCTCTAAATCAAAAGTTAAAGACGATTTTGTTTGAACATGTCAAGTGACCAGCTAGTTAAAATGCTCATTCTAAACAAATCATTGGCACTCCTTGAGTAATGGCTTATAAATGAAGCATAACACATGGCATCACACAGCTTGCGATAGATTGGATTACTTGGAGGCTTTTTTGTAGCTATGTCAGTGCTAAATGTTGTCGCAATATTCAAAATTGAGCTAGGTTAACAAGGGCGTTAGATTCGTGTTATTCTGAACTCTAAATCAAAAGTTAGAAGATTTAGTGCGGACATGTCAAGTTGATCGGATAGTTAAAATGATCATTCTAAACTGATCATTGGTGTTCTGTGAGTAAAGGCTTATAAATGAATCATAATGCATGGCTTCACGCAGCTTGGGATACATTGGATTAAATGGCGGCTGTTTCGTAACTCTTTGAGTATCAAATGTTGTCACAATATAGAAAATTGAGCTAGCTTGACGTGGGCATTGGGTTCGTGTCATTATGAACTCTTAATCAAATGTTACGGATGATTAATTGTGGACATGTCAAGTTGATCGGCCAATTAAAATGATCATTCTAAACTGATCATTGGTTCTCCTTGGGTAAATCTTAAATGAAGAATATTGCATTGCATGACGCAGTTTGGGATACATTGGATTTCTTTGAGGCTTTGTCGTAGCTCTTTCAGTCTAAAATTTTTCACAATATAGAAAATTGAGCTATCTTACCATGGCGGGTTGATTCGTGTAATTCTGAACTCTAAATCAAAAGTTACGAACGATTTAATGTGCACATGTAAAGTTGATCGGCCAGTTAAAATGATCATTCTAAACTGATCAATGGTGCTCCTTAAGTAAAAGCTTATAAATGAAGCATAATGCATGGTATCACACATTTTGGGATACATTGGATTACTTGGAGGATTTGTAATAGTTCTTTCCGTCTCAAATGTTTTCACAATATGGAAAATCTAGCTAGTTTAATGTGGGTGTTGGACTTATATTATTTTGAGCTCTAAATCAAAAGTTTAAGACGATATAGTGCAGACTGTCATGTTGATCAGCTTGATCATTCTAAACTGATAATTGGTACTCCATGAGTAAAGGCTTATAAATGAAGCATAATTCATGGCATGACACAGTTTGGGATACATTGGATTACTTGGATGCTTTGTAGCAGCTCGTTCGGTCTCATATATTATCACAATATGGAAACTTAAGCTAGCTTAAAGTGGACATTGGGTTCGTATCACTTTTAATTCTAAATCACAACTTACGGATGATTTAGTGCGGACATGTCAACTTGATCGGCCAGTTAAAATGATCATTCTGAACTGATCATTGGTGCTCCTTGAGTAAAGGCTTATAAATGAGGCATAATGCGTAGCATCAAAAAGTTTGGGATACATTGGATTACTTGGATGCTTTGTAGCAGCTCTTTCAATCTCAAATGTTATCACAATATGGAAAATTAAGCTAGCTTAAAGTGGACTTTTGATTAGTATCACTTTGAACACTAAATCAAAAGTTACGGACGATTTATTGCAGACATGTCAAGTTGATCGGCTAGTTAAAATGATCATTCTAAATGGATCATTGGCGCTCTTGAGTGAAGGTTTATAAATCAATCATAATGCATGACATCACGGATTTTGGGATAGATTGGATAACTTGGAAGCTTTTTCCTAGCTATTTGCGTGTTAAATTTTGACTTAATATAGAAAGTTGAGCTAGGTTAACGTGGGCGTTAGATTCGTGTCATTCTGAACTCTAAATCAAAACTTACAGACGATTTAGTGCGGACATGTCAAGTTGATCGGCCAGATAAAATGATCGTTCTAAACTAATCATTGGTGTTCCTTGAGTAAAGGCTTATAAATGAAGCATAATTCATGGTATCACGCAGTTTGGGATATATTTGATTACTTGGAGGCTTTTTGTAGCTATTTCGGTGTTAAATTTTGTCATAACATAGAAAGTTCAGCTAGATTAACGTGCGCATTGGATTCGTATCATTCTAAACTATAAATTAGAAGGTATGTACGATTTAGTGCGGACATCTCAAGTTGATCGGCCAGTTAAAATGATCATTCTAAACTGATCATCGGTGCTCCTTGATTAAAGAATTATAAATGAAGCATAATGCATTGCATCATGCAGTTTGGGATACATTGGATTACTTGGAGGTTTTGTCGTAGCTCTTTGAGTCTCAAATGTTGTTACAACAGAGAAACATTAGCTAGCTTAACGTGGGCGTTGGATTTCTGTAATTATGAACTCTAAATCAAAAGTTCTAGATGATTTATTGTGGACATGTCAAGTTGATCAGCTAGTTAAAATGATCATTGGTGCTCATTGAGTAAAAGCTTATAAATGAAGCATAATACATAGCATCACGCATTTTAGGAAAGATTTGATTACTTGAAGGCTTTTTCGTTGCTAGTTTGGTATTAAATTTTGTCACAATATAGAAAAATTGAACTAGCTTAACGTGGGCGTTGGATTCGTGTCATGTCGAACTCTAAGTCAAAAGTTACGGACGATATAGTGCGGACATGTCAAGTTGATCTGCAAGTTAAAATGTTCATTTTAAACTGATCATTCATGCTCCTTGAGTAAAGGCTTATAAATGAGCATAATGCATTACATCACAAAGTTTGGGATACAATGAATTACTTGGAGGCCTTTTCGTAGCTCTTTTAGTCTCAAATCTTATAAATGAAGCATCATGCATGGGATCACGCAGATTGAGATAGATTGGATTACTTGCAGGCTTTTCGTAGCTATTTCGGTGTTAAATTTTGTCACAATATAGAAAATTCAGCTAGATTAACGTGGGTGTTGGATTCTTGTCATTCTGAACTCTAAATCAAAAGTTAGGACGATTTAGTGTGGACATGTCAAGTTGATCGGCCAGTGAAAATCATTTTTCTAAACAGATCATTGGTTCTCCTTGAGTAAAGGCTTATAAATCAAGTATAATGCATGACATCATGGATTTTGGGACAGATTGAATTACTTAGAGGCTTTTTCCTAGCTATTTCGGCATAAACTTTTGCCATAATATAGAAAATTGAGCAAGATTATTGTGGGCATTCGATTTGTGTCATTCTGGACTCTAAATCAAAAGTTACATACAATTTAGTGCGGACATATCAAGTTGATCTGTCAGTTAAAATGATTATTCTAAACTAATCATTGGCTCCACTTGATGGGCCAATTAAAATGATCATTTTAAACTGATCATTGAAGCTCCTTGAGTAAAGGCTTATAAATGAAGCATAATGCATGGCATCATGGATTTTGGGATAGATTGGATTACTTGGAGGCTTTTTCATTGCCATTTTGGTCTTAAATTTTGTCACAATATAGAAAGTTGAGCTAGCTTAATGTGTCAGTTGGATTCGTGTCATTCTGAACTCTAAATAATAAATTACGGACGATTTTGTGCGGCATTGTCAAGTTGATCTGCAAGTTAAAATGATCATTCTAAACTGATCATTGGTACTCCTTTAGTAAAGGCTTATAAATGAAGCATAATTCACAGTATCACACCGTTTCAGTTGCATTGGATTACTTGTAGGCTTTGTCGTAGCTCTTTCAGTCTCAAATGTTGTTACAATATAGAAAATTGAGGTAGCCTAACGTGGGCGTTGGACTCATGGCATTCTGAGCTCTAAATCAAAAGTTAAAGACGATTTAGTGCGGACATGTCAAGTTGATCAGCTTGTTAAAATCATCATTCTAAACTGATCATTGGTGCTCCTTGATTAAAGGCTTATAAATGAAGTATACTGCATGGCATCACGTAATTTGGGATACATTCCATTACTTGGAGACTTTGTCGTAGCTCTTTCAGTCTCAAATGTTGTCACAGTATGGGAAATTGACCTAGCTTAACGTGGGCGATGGATTTATGTTATCTTGACCTCTAAATCAAAAGATAGAGACGATTAGTGCGGATATGTCAAGTTGATCGGCAGTTAAAATGATCATTTTAAATTGATCGTTGGTGCTCATTGAGTAAAGACTTATAAATCAAGCATAATGCACAACATCATGGATTTTGGGATAGATTGGATTACTTGGAGGTTTTTTCATAGCTATTTGCAGTGTTACATTTTGTTAAAATATAGAAAATTTAGCTAGATTCACTTGGACATTGGATTCGTGTCATTCTGAACTCTAAATAAAAAGTGACGGACGATTTAGTGCGAACTTGTCAAGTTGATTGACGAGTTAAAATGATCATTCTAAACTGATCATTGGTTCTCTTTGAGTAAAGGCTTATAAACGAAGCATAATTCATGGCAGCACACAGTTTGTGATACATTGGATTACTTGGAGTTTTTCTCGTAGCTCTTTTAGTCTCAAATGTTGTTACAATATAGAAAATTGAGCTAGTTTAATGTGGGTGTTGGATTTGTGTCATTTGAACTCTAAATCAAAACTTACCGACATCACGCAGTTTGGGATACAGTGGATTATGTGGAGGCTTTGTCATAGCTTTTTCAATCCCAAATTTTGTCACAATATAGAATATTGAGCTAGCTTAACGTAGGCGTTAGATTCTTGTAATTCCAAACACTAAATCAAAAGTTACAGAAGATTTAGTGTGGACATCTCAAGTTGATCGGCCAATTAAAATAATCATTTTAAACTGATCATTGGTTCTCCGTAAATGCTTATAAATGTAGCATAATGCATTGCATCACGCACTTTGGGATACATTGGACTACATGGAGGGCGTTTCATAGCTATTTCACTCTCAAATGTTGTCACAATATGGCAAAGTTGAGCTAGCTTAACGTGGGCGCTGGATTCATATCATTCTGAACTTTAAATCAAAAATTTCGGACGATTTAGTGTGGACATGTCAAGTTCATCGGCCAGTTAAAATGATCATTCTAAATGATCATTGCTGCTCCTTGAGTAAAGGCTTACAAATGAAGCATAATGCATGACATCACGCAGTTTGGGATACATGATACTTGAAGGGTTTTTTCATATCATTTTCAGTCTCAGATGTTGTTAAAATATGGAAAATTAAGGTCGCTTGATGTTGGCGTTGGATTTGTGTCAATTAGAACTCTAAATCAAAATTTACTGATGATTTAGTGCGGGCATATCAAGTTGATGGGCCAGTTAAAATGCTCATCCTAAACTGATCATTGAATCTCCTTGATTAAAGGCTTATAAATGAAGTATAATCCATGGCATCACACAGTTTGGGATATATTGGATTATTTGGAGGCTTTGTTGTAGATATTTTGGTCTTAAATTTTGTCAGTATATAGAAAATTGAGCTAACTTAACGTGTGCGTTGGATTCATATCATTTTGAATTCTAAATCAAATATTACGGAAAATTTAGTATGGACATGTCAAGTTGATCGGCTAGTTAAAATGATCATTCAAAACTGATCATTGGTGCTCCTTGAGTAAAGGATTACAAATGAAGCATAATGTATGGCATACATTGTATTAGTTGGAGGTTTTTTTGTAGCTCTTTTAGTCTCAGATGTTGTCACAATATGGAAAATTGAGCTAGCTCGACGTGGATGTTGGACTCATTTCATTATGAGCTCTAAATTAAAAGTTAAAGACGATTGTGCGCAGACATGTCAAGTTGATCAGCTGGCTAAATGATCATTCTAAACATATCATTGTTTTTCCTTGAGTAATGGCTTATACATGAAGCATAATGCAAGGGATCATGAAATTTGGAATAGATTGGACACTTGGAGGCTTTGTGTAGCTATTTCGGATTTAAATTTTGTCACAATATAGAAGATTGAGCTCGCTTAACGTGGGCATTGGATTTGTGTCATTTTGAACTCTAAATCAAAAGTTACGGACGATTTAGTGCGGATATGTCAAGTTGATTGGCTAGTTAAAATGATCATTCTAAACTGATCATTGGTGCTACTTGAGTAATGGATTATAAATAAAGCATAAGGCATGGCATCACGCAGTTCTGTATACATTGGATTACATGGAAGCTTTGTCGTAGCTCTTTGAGTCTCAAATGATGTCACAATATAAAATATTGAGCAAGCTTCACGTAGGGGTTGGATTCGTGTCATTATGAACTCTAAATCAAAAGTTACAAACGATTTAGTGCGGACATGTCAAGTTGATCAGCCACCTAAAATAATCATTCTAAACTGATCATTGGTGCTCCTTGAATAAAGGTTTACAAATGAAACATAATGCATGACATCACGCAGTTTGGGATACATTGTATTACTTGGAGGCTTTTTCGTAGCTCTTTCAGTCTTAGATGTTGTCAGAATATGGAAAATTGAGCTTGCTTGACGTGGGCTTTGGACTCATGTCATTATCAGCTCTAAATTAAAAAATAAAGATGATTGTGTGGACATGTCAAGTTGATCGTCTACTTAAAATGATCATTCTAAACTCTTCACTGTTTTGCCTTGAGTAAAGGCTTAAAAATGAAGCATTATGCATGGCATCATGCAGTTTGGAATAGATTGGACACTTAGAGGCTTTGCGTAGCTATTTCGGACTTAAATTTTGTATAATCCATGGCATCACACAGTTTGGGATATATTGGATTATTCGGAGGCTTTGTTGTAGATATTTTGGTCTTAAATTTTGTCAGTATATAGAAAATTGAGCTAACTTAACGTGTGCGTTGGATTCGTATCATTTTGAATTCTAAATCAAATATTACGGAAAATTTAGTGTGGACATGGCAAGTTGATCGGCTAGTTAAAATGATCATTCAAAACTGATCATTGGTGCTCCTTGAGTAAAGGATTACAAATGAAGCATAATGCATGGCATCACGTAGTTTTGGACAGATTGGATTACTTCGAGACTTTTTCGTAGCTATTTCGGTGTTAAATTTGGTCACAATATAGAAAATTGAGCTAGCTCGACGTGGATGTTGGACTCATGTCATTATGAGCTCTAATTTAAAAGTTAAAGACGATTGTGCGCAGACATGTCAAGTTGATCAGCTGGCTAAATGATCATTCTAAACATATCATTGTTTTTCCTTGAGTAACGGCTTATACATGAAGCATAATGCAAGGGATCATGAAATTTGGAATAGATTGGACACTTGGAGGCTTTGTGTAGCTATTTCGGATTTAAATTTTGTCACAATATAGAAGATTGAGCTCGCTTAACTTGGGCATTGGATTTGTGTCATTTTGAACTCTAAATCAAAAGTTACGGACGATTTAGTGCGGATATGTCAAGTTGATTGGCTAGTTAAAATGATCATTCTAAACTGATCATTGGTGCTACTTGAGTAATGGATTATAAATAAAGCATAAGGCATGGCATCACGCAGTTCTGTATACATTGGATTACTTGGAGGCTTTGTCGTAGCTCTTTGAGTCTCAAATGATGTCACAATATAAAATATTGAGCTAGCTTCGCGTAGGGGTTGGATTCGTGTCATTATGAACTCTAAATCAAAAGTTACGAACGATTTAGTGCGGACATGTCAAGTTGATCAGCCACCTAAAATAATCATTCTAAATTGATCATTGGTGCTCCTTGAGTAAAGGTTTACAAATGAAACATAATGCATGACATCACGCAGTTTGGGATACATTGTATTACTTGGATGCTTTTTCGTAGCTCTTTCAGTCTTAGATGTTGTCAGAATATGGAAAATTGAGCTTGCTTGACATGGGCTTTGGACTCATGTCATTATCAGCTCTAAATTAAAAAATAAAGATGATTGTGATGACATGTCAAGTTGATCATCTACTTAAAATGATCATTCTAAACTCTTCACTGTTTTGCCTTGAGTAAAGGCTTAAAAATGAAGCATTATGCATGGCATCATGCAGTTCTGAATAGATTGGACACTTAGAGGCTTTGCGTAGCTATTTCGGACTTAAATTTTGTATAATCCATGGCATCACACAGTTTGGGATATATTGGATTATTCGGAGGCTTTGTTGTAGATATTTTGGTCTTAAATTTTGTCAGTATATAGAAAATTGAGCTAACTTAATGTGTGCGTTGGATTCATATCATTTTGAATTCTAAATCAAATATTACGGAAAATTTAGTGTGGACATGTCAAGTTGATCGGCTAGTTAAAATGATCATTCAAAACTGATCATTGGTGCTCCTTGAGTAAAAGATTACAAATGAAGCATAATGTATGGCATACATTGTATTAGTTGGAAGTTTTTTTGTAGCTCTTTTAGTCTCAGATGTTGTCACAATATGGAATATTGAGCTAGCTCGACATGGATGTTGGACTCATGTCATTATGAGCTCTAAGTTAAAAGTTAAAGACGATTGTGCGCAGACATGTCAAGTTGATCAGCTGGCTAAATGATCATTCTAAACATATCATTGTTTTTCCTTGAGTAACGGCTTATACATGAAGCATAATGCAAGGGATCATGAAATTTGGAATAGATTGGACACTTGGAGGCTTTGTGTAGCTATTTCGGATTTAAATTTTGTCACAATATAGAAGATTGAGCTCGCTTAACGTGGGCATTGGATTTGTGTCATTTTGAACTCTAAATCAAAAGTTACGGACGATTTAGTGCGGATATGTCAAGTTGATTGGCTAGTTAAAATGATCATTCTAAACGGATCATTGGTGCTACTTGAGTAATGGATTATAAATAAAGCATAAGGCATGGCATCACGCAGTTTTGTATACATTGGATTACTTGGAGGCTTTGTCGTAGCTCTTTGAGTCTCAAATGATGTCACAATATAAAATATTGAGCTAGATTAACGTGGGCATTGGACTCAAATCATTTTAAAGCCTAAATCAAAAGTTAAATTCGATTTAGGGTGGACGTGTAAAGTTAATCGGGTTGTTAAAATGATCTTTCTAAAATTGGTGTTCCTTTAGTAAATTCTCATAAAAGAAGCATAATGCATGTAATCGCGCAGTTTGTGACAGATTGGATTACTTAGAGGCATTGTTGTAGCTATTTTGGTCTAAATTTTTTCAAAATATAGAAAATTGAGCTTGCTTACCGTGGACATTGGATTCGTGTCATTTTGAACTCTAAATCGAAACCTACGGACGGTTTAGTGCAAACATGTCAAGTTGATCGGCTAGTTAAAATTATCAATCTAAACTGATCATTGGTGCTCTTTGATTAAAGGTTTGTAAATAAAACATAATGCATGGCATCATGTAGTTTGGAATACATTGGTTTACTTGGAGGCTTTGTCATAGCTCTTTCAGTTTTAAATATTGTCATAATATGGAAAATTGAGCTAGCTTAACGTAGGCGATGGATTCATGTCATTTTGAGCCCTAAATCAAAACTTCAAGATGATTTAGTGTGGACATGTCAAGTTGATCAGCTAGTTAAAATGATCATTCTAAACTAATCATTGGTGCTCCTTGAGTAACGGCTTAAAATGAAGCAAAATGCATGG
This sequence comes from Pugionium cornutum, assembly GCA_018901935.1. NCBI lineage: Eukaryota > Viridiplantae > Streptophyta > Magnoliopsida > Brassicales > Brassicaceae > Pugionium > Pugionium cornutum. The sequence goes on from CM032160.1 coordinate 25,904,845, forward strand.
CATCACGTAGTTTTGGACAGATTGGATTACTTCGAGACTTTTTAGAGCTATTTCGGTGTTAAATTTGGTCACAATACAGAAAATTGAGCTAGCTTGACGTGGGCGTTGGATTCGTGTCATTTTGAGCTCTAAGTCAAAAGTTACTGACGATATACTTCGGACATGTCAAGTTGATCGGCCAGTTAAAATAATCTTTCTAAACTGATTATTGGTGCTCCTTGATTAAAGGCTTATAAATGAAACATAATGCATGGCATCACACTGTTTGGGTTACATTGGATTACGTGGAGTCTTTGTCATAGCTCTTTATGTCTTAAACGCTATCACAATATGGAAAACTGAGCTAGCTTACCGTGGGGGATGGATTCATGTTATTTTGAGCTCTAAATCAAAAATTACAGATGATTTAGTGTGACATATCAAGTTGATCGCCCAGTTAAAATGATAATTCTAAACTGATCAGTAGTGCTCCTTGATTAAAGGCTTATAAATGAAGCCTAATGCATGGGAATACGCATTTGGGATAAAGTTGACTACTTGGAGGCTTTGTTGTAGCTATTTTGGTCTTAAATTATGTCCGAATATAGAAAATTGAGCTAGATTAACGTGGGCGTTGGATTCGTCTCATTTTGAACTCTAACCCAAAAGTTACTAACAATTTAGCGCAGACATGTCAATTTTATTGGTCAGTTAAAATGATCATTCTAAACTGATCATTGGTGCTCCTTGATTAAAGACTTATAAAGGAAACATAATCCATGGCACCACTCACTTTGGGTTACATTGGATTACTTGGAGGCTTTGTCATAGCTCTTTCAGTCATAAATGTTGTCACAATATGGACAATTGAGCTAGCTTAACGTGGGCGATGGATTCATATTATTTTGAGCTCTAAATCAAAAGTTAGAGACGATTAGTGCGGACATGTCAAGTTGATTGGCTCGATAAAATGATCATTTTAAACTGATTGTTGGTGCTAATTGAGTAAAAGCTTATAAATGAAGCATAATGCATGTTATCACGCAATCTGGAATAGATTGGATTACTTGGATGCTTTGTCATGACTATTCCGGTCTTAATTTTTATCATAATATAGAACATTGAGCTAGCTTAACGTGGACTTTAGATTGATGTCATTCTGAACTCAAAAGCAAAAGTTCCCGACGATGTAATGTAGACATGTAAAGTGATCGACCAGCTAAAGTGATCATTCTAAATTAATCATGTGTGCGCCTTGAGTAAGGCTTATAAATGAAGCATAATGCATAACATCACGCAGTTTCGGATAGATTGTATTACTTGGAGACTTTTTCGTATATTTCAGTCTTAACTTTTTTTCTTCATAATATAGAATATTGAGCTAGCTTAGCGAGGACGTTACATTCATGTCATTCTGAACTGTAAATCAAAAGTTATGGAAGAATTAGTGCGGACATATCAAGTTGATCGGCCAGTTAAAGTGATCATTCTAAATTGATCATTCTAAACTGATCATTACTGCTCTTTTAGTAAAACGCTTATAAATGAAGCATATTGCATGGCATCACACATTTCAGGATAGATTGGATTACTTGAAGGCTTTTTGGTAGCTCTTTCAGTCTCAAATGTTTTCACAATATAGAAAATTGAGCTAGCTTAAGGTGGGCGTTGGATTCGTGTCATTTTAAACTCTAAATCAAAAGTCATGGATGATTTAGTGCATACATGTCAAGTTGATTGGCCAGTTAAAATGAACATTCTACACTGATCATTGGTGCTCCTTTCGTAAAGGCTTATAAATGAAGCATAATACATGGCATCACGCAGTTTTGGATATATTGGATTACTTGGAGGCTTTGTCTTAGCTATTTCAGTTTTAAATTTTATCATAATACAGAAAATTGAGGTAGCTTAACGTGGGCGTTTTATTCGTGTCTTTCTGATCTCTAAATAAAAAAATTCGAACGATTTAGTGTGGACATGTCAAGTTGATCATTCTAAACTGATCATTGGTGCTCCTTGAGTAAAGGCCTATGAATGAAGCATAATGCATGGCATCACGCAGTTTGGAATACATTGGATTACTTGAAGGCTTTTTCGTATCTCTTTCAGTCTCAAATGTTGTCACAATATTGAAAATTGAGCTAGATTGACGTGGGCGTTAGATTCACTTTATTTAGAGCTTTAATTCAAATGTTAAGGAAGATTTAGTGAGGAAATGTCATGTAGATCAGCTAGTTAAAATGATCATTATAAACTAATCATATTGTGTGGCATCACGCAGTTCAAGATAGATTGGATTACTTCAATGCTTTGTGGTAGCTCTTTTAATCTGAAATGTTTTCACAATATATAAAATTGTGCTAGCTTAACGTTGGCGTTGGATACATGCCGTTCAAAACTCTAAATCAAAGGTTACGTACGATTTAGTGCATATGTCAAGTTGATCGGCCAATTAAAAATGAACATTCTAAACTGACCATTGGTGCTCCTTTCGTAAAGGCTTATAACTGAATCACAATGCATGGCATCATGCAGTTTGGGATACAATGGTATACTTGGAGGCTTTGTTGTAGCTATTTTGGTGTTATATTGTGTCCGAATATAGAAAATTGAGCAAGCTTAACGTGGGCGTTGGATTCATGTCATTCTGAACTCTACATCAAAAGTTACCAACGATTTAGTGCAGAGATGTCATGTTTATTGGCTAGTTAAATTGAATATTCTAAACTGATCATGGGTGCTCATTAATCAAAGGTTTACAAATGAAGCATAATGCATGACATCACACAGTTTGGTATAGATTGGATTACTTGGATGCTTTTTCATAGCTATTTTGGTCTTATATTTTATCACAATACCAAAAATTGAGGTAGTATAACGTGGTCGTTTGATTCGTGTCATCTGATCTCTTAATAAAAAATACGAATGATTTAGTGCAAACATGTCAAGTTGATTGAATAGTTAAAATGATCATTCTAAACTGATCATTGGTGCTCTATGAGTAAAGGCTTATCAATAAAGCATAATGCATGGCATCACACAGTTTGGAATACATTGGATTACTTGGATACTTTATCGTAGGTCCTTTAGTCTCAAATGTTGTCACAATATTGAAAATTGAGCTAGATTAACGTGGGCGTTGGATTCAAATCATTTTGAGCTCTAATTCAAATGTGAAAGAGTATTTAGTGCGGACATGTCAATTAGATCAGCTAGTTAAAAAGAGCATTCTAAACTAATCATTAGTGCTCGTTGAGTAAAAGCTTATAAATGAAGCATAATGCATGGCATCAGGGAGTTCAGGATAGATTGGATTACTTGAACGCTTTGTGGTAGCTCTTTCAGTCTCGAATGTTTTCACAATATAGAAAATTGAACTAGCTTAACGTGGTGTTTGATTTTTGTCATTCTAAACTCTAAATCGAAAGTTACGGACAATTTAGTGTATAAATGTCAAGTTGATCGGTTAGTTAAAATGAACATTCTAAACTATTAATTGGTGCTCCTTTAGTAAATGCTTATAAATGAAGGATAATGCATGGCATTATGCAGTTTGGGATACATTGGATAATTCGGGCTATAAAATTTTGAAAATGATTAATTTTGAAACAAAAGTATAAGAGAATCAAAATTTGTAATTTACAAGACAAAGATCAACAATACCTGTGTGGAACCATCCATTGATTAGGACTTGATCAGTTAGATCTTATCTTTTGTGGTAACCGGAGAACATTGAATTTCCTCTATGACAAATCTCTCCTCTAGCCACATCCGAGGAAAAAGCATCTTAGTCTATCTCTGGTACCAAAACTAGTCTTGCCTGAATAGTCGGCATCGGTACGCCAACTGTTCCCACCATTGAAAATACTCCGGCTAAGGTAGTAAAACTCCCTCCACAGCTCTCAGTCAATCCTGTCACATTTCATTATATCAGTTAGAGTCGTTGGTTTACCACAAACTAATTATTAATCAAGACCTAGAGATCGGTTTTATGTAAGACTTACTGATACAAGCCATGATTCAAGGATGTATGCGCGTGGGCTGCTTGGAGAAGTTTAGGTGAGAAACTCGACCTTAGACTTCTTGGATAGGGGTTTTTGGGTTGGTATTCGATGGAAAGGTGAAATGAACCACACGAGGGGTGATGAACCTCGTGATAAATCACAAACTTAGAGCTAGGAGGGCTGGTCTCAACTAGATTCTAAGCGCACAAGATTCTTGAGAGAAAACTTGTTGGGGAAAAAGTTCTATCTTTATTAATATCAAAAAGGTTGTCGAACTAAAATGCTGGAAGGAGCCTTATTAATATGCTCGACAGCTTGACCTTCTAGGGTCGACTGAAATAAAGAAAAGGAAAGTTTACAAAAGTGCACAAATGGAAAAGATACAAAAGTGTATAATCAAAAAAAGGACCTATTCTTAAAATGTTCTTGACTCAAAAATGTAAAGCATCTAGATCCTACCCTGCAAAACAGAAAGAGGCATATATTCGAATTGAAACTTACCTTAACTTACCTCACAGCCAAGAAATGGAAGGTGGCCGTCCTTGTGGCATGCACGCGCCTTGCTCCTAGTCTTCGACTTGGAGTAGGGTTAAAAATCTTTGGGCCCTGACTTCTCTTGCCACTTAAGCCCATGTCTCTGATGTCCCTTGTGTTGTTGAGAAGCCTTTGGACTCTACTTTGCTCTTCTGGCCCATTGTCCTTAGCTGATCTTCCTCTAGGAGTTTGTCCACCCATAAGCTGAATTTGTGGAAGAGTGCCCTTGATCTGCTTCTTGTCATTGCTCCTGGTGGCACTACTGGTGTGGATACTTCCTCTAGATGCATGTCCTGAAGCTGGTAACTTATCTGGTCCGAGTTTCCTTGTGTGGAAGTTGAATTGCTCGTGCACTCGGCTGGATCGGCTGTACTGGCTGGACTGTGCGAGGTACTGGCCGGAATGCTTTCAGGACCGGCCAAGTTGATCCCGGAGTTGGTGGCATCACCAAGGGGACCGGCGGTGTCATCCACGTCCCCACCAAGTGTGCCGGAAGCTTGGGCCTCTCCGCCGGCAATGCTGGTTGCTCTGGTCCTATTGGTCGAGGGTCCGGCGGTACTGCTTGGACCGGCAGGCATGCCAGATGGTCCGGCTGTCTCGGGCAAGCTTCCTGGTCGGCCAGTCTGGTCTCCTGGCTGGATGTACGACCTGATGTCCTCATCATCCCCTCCCTCTTCAGTAGGTTTTGTCCTCAAAACTGGTTCATCTGCATGGAAAGGGGCTAAGTCAGTAACATTGAACGTATTGGACACATTAAACTCACCTGGTAGCTCGATCCGGTAGGCGTTGTTGTTGATCCTATCGATCACTCTGAATGGTCCATCTCCTCTTGGTGCTAGCTTGGAACTCCTTAGGTTTGGGAACGTCTCCTGCCGTAGCTGTAGCCACACCCAATCGCCTGGTTGAAAGATCACCTCCTTTCTTCCCTTGTTGGATGAGTCACGTACTGTCCGGTCCTCTTCTCCAAGTTTTCTGCTACCTTCTGGTGTAACCTCCTTATGAACTCTGCCTTGGATGCTCCATTGAGGTTGGTCATCTCAGCTGGTGGTAGTGGTGTTTGCTCCAATGGGGTGAGAGGGTTGAAGCTGTATACCACTTCAAATGGTGTCTTCTTGGTTGCTGAGTGCACGGCTCGGTTGTAAGCGAACTCTATAAATGGCAGGCACTCCACCCAAGTCTTTAGGTTCTTCCCTAGTGTAGTTCTGAGAAGAGTTGATAGTGTCCTGTTGACAACTTCAGTTTGGCCATCGGTTTGAGGATGGCAGGTGGTAGAGAAGAGTAGCTTCGTGCCTAGCTTTCTCAAAGGGTCCTCCAGAAATGGCTGAGGAACTTGGTGTCCCTGTCTGATACGATGGTCCTTGGCACTCCATGAAGCCGTACTATCTCCCTGAAGAACAGCTCAACTGTTTGTGTGGCATCGTTGACATTGGCACACGGAAAGAAGTGTGCCATCTTAGAGAATCTGTCCACCACTACAAAGATTGCATATTTGTGGTTGATCTTGGGCAGACCTAGAACAAAGTCCATTGAGATGTCCACCCATGGATGTGTAGGTATGGGCAGTGGGAGATACAACCCGTGAGGTTGCACTCGGGACTTTGCCTTCTTGCAAGTGATGCATCTTGCACAATGAGCTTCTACTGTCCTCTTGATGTGTGGCCAGTAGAAGTGCTCCTTGACCACTGCTAGAGTCTTGTCGACACCAAAGTGGCCCATGATTCCTCCTCCATGAGCTTCTCGGATGATAAGCTCCCTTAATGATCCTTGTGGTATGCACAGCCTTCTTTCTCGGAACAAGAATCCCTCATGGATGTAGAACTTGCAATGACTCCCTGTGCCACACTCCTTGTAGTTCTCAGCAAAGTCAGGATCATCCTTGTATAGGTCCTTGATGTGCTCGAACCGTAGGACCTTTGCCTCCATGGTTAATATCAAGGCAAACCTCCTTGATAGTGCATTGGCTACCACATTGTCTTTGCCCTTCTTGTACTTGATGATGTATGGGAAGGTCTCTATGAACTCCATCCACCTGGCATGTCTCTTCTTGAGATTGGTTTGTCCTCTGAGGTGTTTGAGAGTCTCATGATCAGTGTGGATCACAAACTCCTTGGACAGCAAGTAATGCTGCCAAGTCTCCAATGCTCGGACAAGGGCATAGAGCTCCTTGTCATAAGTGGGGTAGTTCAGTGAGGCACCACGTAGCTTCTCACTGAAGTATGCCACTGGTCTCCCTCCTTGGGTTAGCACTGCTCCTATGCCTATTCCAGAGGCATCACATTCCACTTCAAACGTCTTGTTGAAGTCGGGAAGGACTAGCACTGGTGCATGTGTAAGGCTGTCCTTCAAGGCCAGGAATGCCTTCTCCTGAGCTTCCCCCCAGCTGAATCCCACGTTCTTCTTCACTACTGCCGTCAGTGGTGAGGCAATACTGCTGAAGTTGGGCACGAATCTCCTATAGAAGCTGGCCAGTCCGTGGAAGCTCCTCACTTGGCTGATGTTGCCTGGTGTTGGCCATTCTTGTATGGCTCGAATCTTTTCCTCATCAACCTGTAGGCCCTGTGAAGTTACAACAAAACCTAAAAAGACAAGCTTATCAGTACAAAAGGTGCACTTCTTGAGATTGGCATAAAGCTCTTCTTGTCGAAGGGTTTTAAGTACCATCTCAAGATGTGTGAGGTGTTCCCGTAGGCACTTAATATAAACTAGTATATCATCAAAGTAAACTACCACAAACTTACTGATGTACACCCTAAGAACTTGGTTCATAAGGCGCATGAAGGTGCTTGGGGCATTAGTCAAGCCGAATGGCATGACTGTCCACTCGTAGAGTCCTTGCTTTGTCTTGAAAGCAGTCTTCCAATCATCACCTTCCTTCATTCTTACCTGGTGGTATCCACTTTTGAGGTCTATCTTGGAGAAGACCATGGCTCCACTCAGCTCATCTAGCATGTCATCCAGTCGTGGCATTGGATGCCGGTACTTGACTGTGATGTTGTTGATTGCTCGGCAGTCCACGCACATGCGCCAAGTCCCATCCTTCTTGGGCACTAGTAGCACTGGTACGGCACATGGACTGAGGCTCTCTCGAACATATCCTTTCTCCAGGAGCTCCTTGACTTGTTTCTCAAGCTCCTTGAACTCCCCTGGACTCATCCGGTAGGCTGGCCGGTTGGGCAGGGCTGCTCCGGGCACTAGATCAATCTGGTGTTCTATGCCACGTAAAGGAGGCAAGCCTATTGGTATCTCCTCTGGAAATACATCCTGGAACTTGTTGAAGAGAGTTGCTACTTCAGGAGGTAGCTCTACCTGTCCCTGTTCTACACTCAAAACTTCTTTGAAGACCATTAGTAACATTAAATCCTTCGAGGCTAAAGCTCTCCGGACATGGCTTGGTTGAATAAGAAAATTAGACTTGATAAGTTTCTTTTCCTTACTCATTTGGAGTTCTAGCTCGTGTACCTGGGCAGGTGTAAGAGGAGCTAGGCTGACCTTTCTCTTGTCATGCACGAAGGTGTAGAGATTGGTTCGGCCATCATGCCTGGTCTCTTTGTCAAACTGCCATGGTCTTCCTAGGAGAAGATGGCCAGCTTGCATGGGCACCACGTCGCACACGACTTGGTCTTGGTACTTGCCCACACTGAATGGCACAATGACTTGTTCATGGATCTTGAGCTCCACTTTGTCATCGAGCCATCTCAGTCTATATGGTCGATGATGCTTTGTCTTCTCTAGACCTAGCTTATCAACCATATATGCACTAGCAACGTTAGTGCAAGAACCACCATCTATGATGAGGTTACATACCTTGCCCTTGATGGTGCAATGGCTGTGGAAGATGTTCTCCCTTTGGATGGTCTCTGAAGGATCTACCATTGCACTGAGGATACGTCTAGTGACCAGCACTTCCCCCACATCAGGGTACTCAATGTCACCATACTGTCCTTCTGGTTCATAGTCCTCTTCATGTTGGGACTCATACTCTCTTGCCTCCGTAATCAGCATGACTCGGTTGTTTGGGCACTCCCTTGAGATGTGTCCACGTCCCCTGCACTTGAAACAAGTTATATCACGTGATCTTTGAGGGTTAGAAGACTTACCAGGCTCTCTCTGGTCACGGGTGGGTTCAGGAGGCTTGCTCTTGAATCTTGACTCGATCTCTATGCTCTTGCCTTTGTCTACGGGCTTGGGCATGTTGCTTGGTGTCCAAGGTGTCTTAGGCTTGCTGCGGATGTCTTGGCTCTTACGTTTGATGTCCTGCTCAGCCTGGACAGATAGGTGGAACAAGTCTTTGAAGTCATTGTAGATTTGCCTTTCCACCTTGCGGCTGATCCTTTCTTGGAGTCCATCCAAGAATTGTGCCATCAATGCTTCTTCATCATCATTGAGCTCCAATCTGTTCCTTAGCTTCTCGAACTCTTCATAGTACTCCTCTACTGATCTAGTACCCTGCTTAAGAGTACGAAAACGACGTTGCAAGTCTCTATGAAAGTAAGGTGGAACAAACCTTTGTCGCATGAGGTCTTTCATGTCGACCCATGAGTCTACGGGCCTCATTCTCTTCCTCCTTCTGTTAGATACCTCACGATCCCACCAGATGAGGGCGTTGTCCATTAGTTGTGCTACTGCCATTGATACTCTCCTAGGTCCTGGTTGGTTATAATGATCAAAGATATGGTCCATTCTTCTCTCCCAATCTAGGTAAGCCTCGGGGTCTACTTTTCCTGCAAAACTAGGAGGAGTTAGCTTAACATCAGGATGATTTACCCGGTTGTAGGTGTGTTCATCTCCATCCTCATGATGTCTAGGAGGCATTCTTGGTCTCTGGTGAAGACCATATGGCTCAAAGCCATCATCTTCTGCCTCTGGTTGCCGTGGAGGTCCTCTAGGCCTATGGTGATAGTTATGAGGTTGTGTATCCTCATCTCCATCTGGCTGGGGTTCCTCCTGTTCGTGCCGTGTCCTAAGGTGCTCAGGACCCTCAGGACGGTCTTGCTCAGCTCTCACGTGCCTTATGGCCTGGAATCTCAGCGGTATTTCCACGCGCTCCAACCTCTCGCCTATGGATGCGAGTTGTGTTTGGAGTGTGGTGAACATGGCCATCATGGCTTCGGTTGCTTCTCTATTTTCTTCTGCCATTGTGTGCTACAAAGAAAGAAGACAAGTTAGGATGCTCCTAAATTATTAGGAGGGTTTTCTTTTTATAAGGGGTTCGAAAAAATGCAAAAGGAAAAATCCTAAGGAATGGAAAATTCGAAGAAAAGGAAAAAGGAAACTTTCTTGACAACTTGTGCTAGCTGTCCAATTCGAAATCTTTTGGGTATTTTCCTATTTTCTTTTCTTTTTTTTTTCTTTTTTTTAATTTAACGTAAAATTAATGGAAATATGAATTAAACAAAAAGGAAAACGTGAATGGCAATGCAAAAGTGAATCTAAACCCTAGTGATACACGTAGAAGGCTAGATGCACTCTTTTTTTTAATTTTTTCTTGATATGCGACTTAAACTAATGCAAGAACTATTTTTTGATTTTTCTTGAATGCGACTTAAACTAATGCAAGAACTAAAAACAAAACAAGCTTAAGGATAGAAACAACCTGGTTTAGGAGCTTTAAGCTCTGATACCAAAATGATACAAGCCTCGATTCAAGGCTTATATGCGCGTGGGCTGCTTGGAGAAGTTTAGGTGAGAAACTCGACCTTAGACTTCTTGGATAGGGGTTTTGGGTTGGTATTCGATGGAAGGGTGAAGTGAACCACACGAGGGGTGATGAACCTCATGATAAATCACAAACTTAGAGCTAGGAGGGCTGGTCTCAACTAGATTCTAAGCGCACAAGATTCTTGAGAGAAAACTTGTTGGGGAAAAAGTTCTATCTTTATTAATATCAAAAAGGTTGTCGAACTACAATGCTGGAAGGAGCCTTATTAATATGCTTGACAGCTTGACCTTCTAGGGTCGACTGAAATAAAGAAAAGGAAAGTTTACAAAAGTGCACAAATGGAAAAGATACAAAAGTGTATAATCGAAAAAAGGACCTATTCTTAAAATGTTCTTGACTCAAAAATGTAAAGCATCTAGATCCTACCCTGCAAAACAGAAAGAGGCATATATTCGAATTGAAACTTACCTTAACTTACCTCACAGCCAAGAAATGGAAGGTGGCCGTCCTTGTGGCATGCACGCGCCTTGCTCCTAGTCTTCGACTTGGAGTAGGGTTAAAAATCTTTGGGCCCTGACTTCTCTTGCCACTTAAGCCCATGTCTCTGATGTCCCTTGTGTTGTTGAGAAGCCTTTGGACTCTACTTTGCTCTTCTGGCCCATTGTCCTTAGCTGATCTTCCTCTAGGAGTTTGTCCACCCATAAGCTGAATTTGTGGAAGAGTGCCCTTGATCTGCTTCTTGTCATTGCTCCTGGTGGCACTACTGGTGTGGATACTTCCTCTAGATGCATGTCCTGAAGCTGGTAACTTATCTGGTCCGAGTTTCCTTGTGTGGAAGTTGAATTGCTCGTGCACTCGGCTGGATCGGCTGTACTGGCTGGACTGTGCGAGGTACTGGCCGGAATGCTTTCAGGACCGGCCAAGTTGATCCCGGAGTTGGTGGCATCACCAAGGGGACCGGCGGTGTCATCCACGTCCCCACCAAGTGTGCCGGAAGCTTGGGCCTCTCCGCCGGCAATGCTGGTTGCTCTGGTCCTATTGGTCGAGGGTCCGGCGGTACTGCTTGGACCGGCAGGCATGCCAGATGGTCCGGCTGTCTCGGGCAAGCTTCCTGGTCGGCCAGTCTGGTCTCCTGGCTGGATGTACGACCTGATGTCCTCATCACTTACCATAACCTTGAGAGAGATTAGAGGTAGGTATGATTCTCAAGAACTCCTCTACATGACGAGGTAAAGGCGCTGCACATGATAACAACATATGAGCTCTTCCTCCTAATGCATCTTTTATCTGTAACAATTTCATTTCCTGAATTTATAAGCTTATGATACTATATTCCTTAATTACAATTTGTATATTATTTCAGAAGTTAATCAGCCAAAACTATATCATCATCAAGAATGTATACATATGACACTGATCAGTTACTGACCTTATGGAACATAAGTCTGTCTAGACAAGGAGAAGCTTCTTCTTGAGACAATCCTTTTCTCATATTCCCTAATTTACTGTATTCACAAGAAGATTTTAAAGACTCAGATATTCAGAAATCCAGTTTCTTTATATTTTATTTTAGAGTAAAAAAGAAAACTCACTAGTTATAAGCCAAATCGAAGAGTTTCTTGCGTATAAAGCCACCGGCTGAGATTTTTTCATTATACCTAAACCCACAAAATAAAAGTAAAAGATTCAAAGAAACCCTAAAAGGACGATCGAGAGTAAAATCTCATGTAAATTGGTCGTCTAGTCGTCTAAGCACATACATAGGTGCTAGCACCATTCAACTATAACAGTTTTGTTCAAATCGGTCAAACAAATAAGGTATCCAAATTGTTTCTCTATAATCCGCCTAAACGGACATCAAGACGGATGCGTAGCCATCTAGACAATTGCCTGATTCCTCTTTTTTTTAATATTTAAATAAAAACTTTTATCAAAATTTAGTTTAACTTATTTTGACAGTGTAATTGGAAAATTAAAATATAATAGATCTAAAATTAGTTTTAATGTATTTTATACAATCTTACATGTAAAATTTTATTATGTTTATAAATAATTGTGAATTATAATATATAACACAATAAATAAATAACAAATTAGATCTTGTGTAATAACTGAATAATTTCTAATTTTTTCGTTAGGTGTTAGCCCCATTTCAAGCGCTTGATTAATGCCTAAAGCGTATTCCAGCATGGATAAAATCTTTCGGTCTTCAATTTTGTCACAATATAAAAAATTGAGCAAGTTTAACGTGGGCATTGGACTCAAATCATTTTAAACCCTAAATCAAAAGTTAAATTCAATTTAGAGCGGACATGAAAAGTTAATCGGAAGTTAAAATGATCATTCTTAAATTGGTGTACCTTTAGTAAATTCTTATAAAAGAAGCATAATGCATGGCATCGCGCAGTTTGTGATAGATTGGATTACTTAGAGACTTTGTTGTAGCTATTTTAGTCTTAAATTTTGTTATAATATAGAAAATTGAGCTAGCTTAACGTGGGCATTGGATTCATGTCATTTTGAACTCTAAATTGAAAGTTACGGATGATTTAGTGCGGATATGTCAAGTTTATCGACTAGATAATAGATCATTCTGAACTGATCATCGTTGCTCATTGAGAAAAGGTTTACAAATAAAGCATAATGGATGGAATCACCCAGTTTAGGATACATTAAATTAATTGGAGGCTTTGTCATAACTCTTTCAATCTCAAATGTTGACACAATATTGAAAATTGAGCTAGCTTAACATGAGCTTTGGATTCATGTCATTTTGAGTTGTAAATGAAGCATAATGCATGGCATCACGCACTTTGGGATACATTGGATTACTGGGAGGCTTTTTGATAGCTATTTCGGTCTAATATTTCGTCACAATATAGAAAATTGATCTAGCTTAACGTGGGTATTGGATTCATGTCATTCCGAACCCTAAATCAAAAGTTACGGACGATTTAGTGCTAACAGGTCATATTTATCGGCTAGTTAAATTCATCATTCTAAACTGACCAGTGGTGCTCACTGAGCAAAGGTTTACAAATGAAGCATAATGCATAGTATCGTACAGTTTGGGATAGATTGGATTACTTAGAGGCTTAATCGTAGCTATTTTGGTCTTAAATTTTATTACAATACAGAAAATTGAGGTACCTTAACGTGGGCGTTGATTCGTGTTATTCGGAACTCTAAATAAAAAAAGAACAATTTAGTGCAGACATGTCAAGTTGATCAACCAGTTAAAATGATCATTCTAAACTGATCATCAGTGCTCTTTGAGTAAAGGCTAATAAATGAAGCATAATGCATGGCATCACACAGTTTGGGATACATTGGAATATTTGGAGGCTTTGTCGTAGCTCTTTCAGTCTCAAATATTGTTACAATATTGAAAACTGAGCTAGATTAATGTGGGTGTTGGATTCACATCATTTTGAGTTCTAAATCAAATGTCAAAGACAACTTAGTGCGGACATGTCCAGTTGATCAGCTAGTTAAAATGATCATTTTAAACTGATCATTGGTTCTAATTGAGCAAATGTTTATAAATGAAGCATAATGCATGGCATCACGAATTTTGGGATAGATTGGATTACTTGGAGGCTTTTTCTACTAATTCGGTCTTAAATTTTGTCACAATATAGAATATTGAACTAGTTTAATGTGGGTATTGGATTCATGTCATTCAGAACTTTAAATCAAACGTTACGGGCAATTTAATGTGGACATATCATGTTTCTCTGCTAGTTAAATTGATAATTCTAAACTGATCAATGGTGCTCATTAAGCAAAGGTTCACAAATGAAGCATAATACAAGGAATAACGAGGTTTGTGATACATTGGATTACTTGGAAGTTTTGACATAGCTATTTCGGTCTTAAATTTAGTCACAATCTAGAATATTGAGCTACCTTAATGTGAGCGTTGGATTCGTGTCATTCTGAACTTTAAATCAAAAGTTACAGACGATTTAGTGCGGACATGTAAAGTTTATCGGTTAGTTAAATTGATAATTATAAAGTGATCATTGGTGCTCCTTTAGTAAAGGCTTATAAATGCAACATAATGCATGATATCACGCAGTTTGGGATACATTGGATTAATTGGAGGCTTTGTCGTAGCTGTTTCAGTCTCAAATGTTGTCACAATATAAAAAATTAAGCTAGCTTAAAGTAGGCGTTGGGTTCTATCATTCTGAAATCTAAAAAAAATTACAGGCAATTTAGTGCGGATATGTCAAGTTGATCGTCCAGTTAAAATTATCATAATAAACTGATCATTGGTGCTCCTAGAGTAAAGGCTTATAAACGAAGCATAATGCATGGCATCACGTAGTTTGGGATACATTGGATTACTTGGAGGCTTAGTCGTAGCTCTTTCAGTCTCAAATGTTATCACAATATTGAAAATTGAGCTAGCTTAACTTAGGCGTTGGACTCATGTAATTTTGAGCTCTAAATCAAAAGTTAAAGACGATTTAGTCCGGACATGTCAAGTTGATCAACTAGTTAAAATGACCATTCTATACTGATCATTGGTGCTCCTTGAGTAAGGCTTATAAATGAGGCATAATGCATAGCATCACGCAGTTTGGGATAAATTGGATTATTTGGAGGCTTTTTCGTAGCTATTTCAATCTTAATTTTTTTTTTGTCATAATATATAATATTGAGCAAGCTTAGTGTGGAAGATTTAGTGTAGACATGTCATTACGAACTGTAAATCAAAAGGTATGGAAGGTACGGAAGATACGGAAGGTACGGAAGGTACGGAAGGTACGGAAGATTTACCAACTGTAAATCAAAAGGTTCGTGTCATTACGAACTGTAAATCAAAAGGTACGGAAGATTTAGTGTAGACATGTCAAGTTGATCGGCCGGTTAAAGTGATAATTCTAAACTGATCATTTGTGCTCTTTGAGTAAAGGCTTATAAATGAAGCATATTGCATGGCCACACGCAGTTTAGGATAGATTGGATTACTTGAATGCTTCGTGGTAGCTCTTTCAGTCTCAAATGTTGTAACAATATATAAAATTGAGCTAGCTTAATGTGGGCGTTGGACTCATGCCATTTTGAGCTCTCCATAAAAAGTTAAAGAAGATTTAATGCCGACATGTTAAGTTGCTCAGCTAGTGAAAATGATCATTCTAAACTGATCATTGGTGCTCCTTTAGTAAAGGTTTATAAATGAAACATAATGCATGGCATCACACATTTTGGGATTCATTGGATTACTTGGAGGCTTTGTTGTAGTTATTTCGGTGTAAAATTTTGTCACCATATAACAATTGAGCTAGTTTAACGTGGGCGTTTGATTCATGTCATTCTGAACTCAAAATCTAAAGCTACGCGTTATTTAGTGCGGACATGTCAAGTTTAACAACTAGTTAAATTGATAATTCCAAACTGATCGTTGGTGCTCATCGAGCAAAGGTTTACAAATGAAGCATAATGCATGGTAGCATATAGTTTGGGATAGATTGGATTACTTAGAGGTTTTGTCATAGCCATTTTGGTTTTATATTCTATCACAATATAGAAAATTGAGGTAGCTTGATGTGGGCGGTTGATTTGTGTCATTCTAAACTCTAAATAAAAAAATACGAACGATTTAGTGCTCACATGTCAAGTTGATTGACCAGGTAAAATAATCATTCTAAGCTGATCATTGGTGCTTTTTGAGTAAAGGATTATTAATGAATCATAATGCATGGCATCACATAGTTTAGGTTACATTCGAAAACTTGGAGGCTTTGTTTTAGCTCTTTCAATCTCAAATGTTGTCACCAAATTGAAAATGGAGCTAGATTAACGTGGGCATTGGATTCACATCATTTTGAAAAATCAAATGTTAAAGATGATTTAGTGCGGACATGTGAAGTTGATCAGTTAAGTAAAATGATCATTCTAAACTGATCATTGGTGCTCATTGAGCAAAGGTTTACCAATAAAGCATAATGCATGGCATCACGGAGTTTGGGATATATTGGATTACTTAGAGGATTTGTCGTAGCTAATTCGGTCTAACATTTTGTCACAATATAGAATATTGAGGTAGCTTAATCGGGGCGTTGGATTCGTGTCATCCTGAACTCTAAATCAACTGTTATGGACGATTTAGTGCAGAGATGTCATGTTTATCAGCTAGTTAAATTGATCATTCTAAACTGATTAATGGTGCTCATTGAGCAAAGGTTTACAAATGAGCATAATGCATGGCATCACATAGTTTGGGATATATTGGATTAGTTGGAGGCTTTGTCATAGCTATTTCGGTCTTAAATTTTGCCACAATATTGAAAATTGAGCTACCTTCATGTGGGCGTTGGATCCGTGTCATTCTGAAATCTAAATCAAAAGTTACTGACGATGTAGTGCGGACATGTCAAGTTTATCGGCTAGTTAAATTGATCATTCTAAAATGATCATTGGTGCTCAATGAGCAAAGGTTTACAAATGAGGCATAATGCATGGCACCACGCAGTTTGTGATACATTAGATTACTTGGAAGGTTTATCGTAGCTCTTTTAGTCTCAAATGTTGTCACAATATTGAAAATTGAGCAAGCTTAATGTGGGCATTTGATTCGTGTCATTCTAAACTCTAAATCAAAAGCTATGGATGTTTTAGTAAATACGTGTCTGGTTGATCAGCCAATTAAAATGGACATTCTAAACTTTCATTGGTGCTCATTTAGTAAAAGCTTATAAATGAAGCATAATACATGGCATCACCCAATTTAGGATACATTGGATTACTTCGAGGCTTTTTTTAGCTATTTTGGTATTAAATTTTGTTACAATATAGAAAATTGAGTTAGCTTAACGCAGGAGTTGGATTCATGTCGTTCTGAACTCTAGATCAAAAGGTATGGAAGATTTAGTGCGTACATGTCAAGTTCATCGGCCTGTTAAAATGATCATTCTAAACTGATCGTTGGCGCTCTTTTAGTAAAGACTTATCAATGAATCATAATGCATGGCATCACGCAATTTGGGATACATTAGATTACTTGGAGGATTTGTTGTAGCTATTTCAGTCTCAAGTGTTGTCACAATATTGAAAATTGAGCTAGATTAACGTTGGCGTTGGATTCACATCATTTTGAGCTCAAAATCAAATGTTAAAGACGATTTAGTGCGGACAATTCAAGTTTATCAGCTAGTTAAAATGGTCATTCTAAACTGATCATTGGTGCTCATTGAGCAAAGGTTTACCAATGAAGCATAATGCATGGTATCATGCAGTTTGGGGTAGATTGGATTATTTGGAGGCTTTGTTGTATCTAATTTGGTCTTTAATTTTGTCAAAATATAGAATATTGAGCTACCTTAATGTGGGCATTGGATGATTGTCATTCTGAAATCTAAATCAAAAGTTACAGATGATGTAGTGCAGACATGTCAAGTTTATCGGCTAATTAAATTGATCATTCTAAACTGATCATTGGTGCTCATTAAGCAAAGATTTACTAATGAAGCATAATGAATTGGATCATGCAGTTTGTGATACATTGGATTACTTGGAGTCTTTGTCGTAGCTCTTTTAGTCTCAAATGTTGTCACAATATAGAAAATTAAGCTAGCTTAACTTGGGCGTTGGATTCCTGTCATTCTAAAATCTAAATCAAAAGCTATGGACGTTTTAGAGCATACATGTCAAGTTGATCGGCCAATTAAAATGAACATTCTAAACGCTCATTGGTGCTCCTTTAGTAAAGGCTTATAAATGAAGCATAATGCATGGCATCACCCAATTTGGGATACATTGGATAATTTGGAGGCTTTTTAGCAGCTATTTTGGTCTTAAATTTTGTTACAATATAGAAAATTGAGTTAGCCTAACGCGGGCATTGGATTCATGTCACTCTGAACTCTAGATCAAAAGTTATGGACGATTTAGTGCGTACTTGTGAACTTAATCAGGCAGTTAAAATGATCATTCAAAACTGATCATTGGTGCTCTTTTAGTAAAAGCTTATAAATGAGGCATAATACTTGGCATCACGCAGTTTGTGATACATAGGATTACTTGGAGGCTTTGTTGTAGCTCTTTCATTGTCAAATGTTGTCATAATATTTAAAATTGAGCTAGATTAACGTGGGGGTTGGATTCACATCATTTTGAGCTCTAAATCAAATGTTAAAGACGATGTAGTGCGGACATGTCAAGTTGATCAGCTAGGTAAAATGATCATTCTAAACTGATCATTGGTGCTCATTAAGCAATGGTTTATCAATGAAGTATAATGCATGGTATCATGCAGTTTGGGATATATTGGATTACTTCAAGGCTTTGTTGTAGCTAATTCGGTCTTACATTTTGTAACAATATAGAATATTGAGCTACCTTAATGTGGGCGTTGGATCCGTCATTCTGAAATCTAAATCAAAAGTTACGGACAATGAAGTTCAGACATGTCAAGTTTATCGGCTAATTAAATTGAGCATTCTAAACTGATCATTGGTGCTCATTGAGCAAAGGTTTACAAATAAAGCATAATGCATGACAGCACTCAGTTTGTGATACATTGTATTACTTGGAGTCTTTGTCATAGCTCTTTCAATCCCAAATGTTGTCACAATATAGCTAGCTTAACGTGGGCGTTGGATTCATGTCATTTTAAACTCTAAATTAAAAGCTACAAACGTTTTAGTGCATACATGTCAAGTTGATCGGCCAATTAAAATCAACATTCTAAACTCTCATTGGTGCTCCATTAGTAAAGGCTTATAAACGAAGCATAATGTACGGCATCACGCAATTTGGGATAGATTGGATTACTTGGAGGCATTATCGTAGCTATTTCGGTCTTAAATTTTGTCACAATATAGAATATTGAGATAGCTTAACGTGGGTGTTGGATTCATGTCATTATGAACTCTAAATCAAAAGTTATGAACGATTTAGTGCGGACATGTCAAGTTGATCGGCAAGTTAAAGTGCTCATTCTAAACTGATCATTAGTGCTCCTTCAGTGAAGATTAAAAATGAAGCATAATGCATGGCATCACGCAGTTCAGGATAGATTGAATAACTTGAAGCCTTTGTGGTAGCTTTTTCAGTATCAAATGTTGTCACAATATAGAAAATATAGCTAGCTTATCGTGGTTATTGGATTTGTGTCATTCTGAACTCTAAATCAAAAGTTACAGACGATTTAGTATGTACATGTGAAGTTGATTGGCCAATTAAAATGATAATTCCAAACTAGTGGTGCTCCTTGAATAAAGGCTTATAAATGAAGCATAATGCATGACATCATGTAGTTTGTAATACATTGGCTTACTTGGAGGGTTTGTCGTAACTTTTTCAGTCTTGAATGTTGTAACAATATTGAAAATTAGGCTAGATTAACATAGGCGTTGGATTCATGTCATTTTGAGATCTAAATCAAATTTTATGGACGATTTAGTGCGGACATGTCAATTTGATCAGCTAGTTAAAATGATCATTCTAAACTGATCATTGGTGCTCATTGAGCAAAAGTTTACAAATGAAGCATAATGCATGACATAATGTTGTTTGGGATATATTGGATTACTTGGAGGCTTCGTTGTAGCTACTTCAGTGTAAAGTTTGACAAAATATAGAATATTAAGGAAGCTTAACGTGGGCGTTGGATTCATGTCATTCTGAACTCTAAATCAAAAGTTATGTACGATTTAATGTTGACATGTCAAAATGATCAGCAAGTTAAAGTGATCATTCTAAACTAATCATTAGTGTTCCTTGAGTGAAGATTATAAATGAAGCATAATGCATGGCATCACGCAGTTAAGGATAGATTGGATGACTTGAAAGCTTTGTGGTAGCTCTTTTTGTCTCAAATGTTGTCACAATATAGAAAATATAGCTAGCTTAACGTGGGCGTTGGATTCGTGTCATTCTAAACTCTAAATCAAAAGTTACAAACGATTTAGTATGTACATGTCAAGTTGATCGGCCAATTAAAATGATCATTCTAAACTGATCATTGGTGTTCCTTTAGTAAAGGCTTATAAATGAAGCATAATGCATGGCATCATGCAGTTTGGAATACATTGGATTACTTGGAGGCAGTGTTGTACATATATATGTCTGAAATTTAATCACAAGATAAAAAAAATTAGCTAGCTTAACGTGGGCGTTGGATTCATGTCATTCTGAACTCTACATCAAAAAATACGGATGATTTAGGGCGGACATGTCAAGCTTATCGACTAGTTAAATTGAATATTTGGAATTGATCATTGGTGCTCATTGAGCAAACGTTTACAAATAAACCATAATGCATGGAATAACGTAGTTTGGGATAGATTGGATAACTTGGAGGTTTTGTCGTAGCTATTTGGATCATAAATTTTACCAAAATATAATAATTGATTTAGCTTAACGCGGGCGTTGAATTCGTGTCATTATGAACTCTAAATGAAAAGTTACAGACGATTTAATGTGGACATGTCAAGTTGATCGAGCAGTTAAAATGATCATTCTAAACTGATCATTGGTGCTCCTTAAGTAAGGGCTTATAAATGAAGCATAATGCATTGAATCACGCAGTTTTGGATACACTGGATTACTTTGAGGCTTGTTCGTAGCTCTTTCATCCTCAAATGTTGTCACAATATTCAAAATTGAGCTAGATTAATGTGGGCATTGGATTCGTATCATTTTGAGCTGTAAATCAAATGTTAAAGACGATTTAGTGTGGCCATGTCAAGTTGATTGGCCACTTAAAATGATAATTCTAAACTGATCACTGCTGTTCGTTCAGTAAAGACTTATAAATGAAGCAAATTTCATGGCATCACGGCATTTGGGATACATTTGATTACTTGGAGGCTTTGTCATAGCTCTTTTTGTCTCAAATGTTGTCACAGTATTTAAAATTGTGCTAGATTAACATGGGCGTTAGATTTATATCTTTTTGAACTCTAAATCAAATGTTAAAGACGATTTAGTGCGGCCATGTCAAGTTGATCATCTAGTTAAAATGATCATTCTAAACTGATCATTGGTTCTAATTGAGCAAAGGTTTAGAAATGAAGCATAATGCATGGCATCACGCAGTTTAGGATGGATTGGATTACTTGGAGGCCTTGACGTAGCCATTTTGGTCTTAAATTTTGTCACAATATAGAATATTGAGCTAGCTTAACGTGGGCGTCTGATTCGTGTAATTCTGAACTATAGAGCAAAATTTACTGACGATTTAGTGCGGACATGTCAAGTTGATCGATCAGTTAAAGTAATCATTCTAAACTTTATCATTCGAAACTACTCATTCTAAACTAATCATTAATGCTCCTTGAGTAAAGGCTTATAAATGAAGCATAATGTTCTCACAATATTGAAAATTGAGATAGATTAACGTGCACATTGGATTCATGTCATTTTGAGCTCTAAATCAAATTTTTAAGACAATTTAGTGTGGACAAGTCAAGTTGATCAGCTAGTTAAAATGAACATTCTAAACTGATCATTGGTGCTCATGGAGCAAAGGTTTACAAATAAGCATAATGCATTGCATCACACAGTTTGGGATAGATTGGATTACTTGTAGGCTTTTTCGTAGCTATTTCGGTCTTAAATTTTGTCACGATATAGAATATTCATTCTAAACTAAAGGAAAGTTAAGGACATTGCAGAAATGCTCCAGTTTGAGTAAAGGCTTAGTGAAGCACAATGCATAGCATCGTGTAGTTTAGGATTGATTTGATTACTTGAAGGCTTTGTTGTAGCTCTTTCAGTTCAATTGTTGTCACAATATTGAAAATGAACTAGCTTAACGTGGGCGTTTGATTCGTGTAGATTAACGTGTAACTATCAAGTTGATCGGCCAGGATTCATGTCATTTTGCATGGCTCTAAATCAAAAGCTCTTTTCTCAAATGTTGACCAATATAGAAAATGGATTTAGTGTCGGACATGTCATTTTGTCAAGTTGATCAAGTTGATCGGCCTGTTAAAATGATCATTCTTAACAGCTCATTGGTGCCTCTTGAGTAAAGGCTTATAAATGAAGCATAATTCATGGCATCACACTGTTTTGGATACAATGGATTACTTGGATGCTTTGTCTAACTATTTCAGTATTAAATTTTGTCACAATATATAAAATTGATCTAACTTAGCGTGGACATTGTATTCGTGTTACTCTGAACTCTAAATCAAAAGTTACAGACGATTTAGTGTGGACATGTCAAGTTTATCGGCTAGTTAAATTGATCATTCTAAACTCATCATTGGTGCTCATTGATCAAAGGTTAACAAATGAAGCATAATGCATGGCATCACGCAGTTTGGGATAGTTGGATTACTTGCAGGTTTAGTGGTAGCTCTTTGAGTCTCAAATGTTGTCACAATATAAAAATTTGAGCTAGCTTAACGTCGGTGTTGGAATCGTTCATTTTGAACTCTAAATTAAAAGTTACGGACTATTTAGTGCGGGCATGTCATGTTGATAGGCCAGTTAATGTGATCTTTTCAAACTGATCGTTGGTGCTCATTGTGTAAAGGCTTACAAATGAAGCATAATGTATGGTATCACGCAGTTTGGGATACATTGGATTACATGGAGGCTTTGTCGTAGCACTTTCAGTCTCAAATGTTGTTAGAATATTTAAAATTGAGCTAGATTATCGGGACCGTTGGATTCATATCATTTTGAGCTCTTAATCAAATGTTAAAGATGATTTAGTGCGGACATGTCAAGTTCATCAACTAGTTAAAATGATCATTCTAAACTGATCATTGGTGTTCATTGAGAAAAGGTTTACAAATGAAGCATAATGCAATGCATCACGCAAATTGGGATAGATTGGATTCCTTAAAGGCGTTGTGGTAGCTCTTTCAGTATTAAATGTTTTCAGAATATAGAAAACTCAACTAATTTAATGTAAGGGTTGAATTCGTGTCATTTTAAACTTTAAATCAAAATTTACGGACAATTTAGTGCAGATATGTCAAGTTGATCGGCTAGTTAAAATGATCATTCTAAACTGATCATTGGTGCTTATTTAATAAAGGCTTATAAATGAGCATAATGCATGACATCACGCAGTTTAGGACACATTGGATTTGTTGGATGCTTTTTCTTTCGCTGATTTTGTCTTAAATTTTGTCACAATATATAAAATTGAGCTAGCTTAATGTGGCCGTTGGATTCATATCATTCTGAACTATAAATCAAAAGTTACAGACGATTTAGTGCGTACATGTCAAGTCTATCGGCCAGTTAAAATTATCATTCCAAACTGATCATTGGTTCTCCTCGAGTAAAGGCTTATAAATGAAGCATAATGAATGGCATAACACAGTTTGGGATACATTGGATTACTTGGAGGCTTTGTCGTAGCTTTTTCAGTCTCAAATGTTGTCACAATATTGAAAATTAAGCTAGATTGACGTTGTCGTTGGATTCATGTAATTTTGAGCTCTAAATGAAATGTTAAAGTCTTTTTAATACGGACATGTCAAGTTGATTAGCTAGTTAAAATTATCATTCTAAACTGATCGTTGGTGCTGATTAAGCAAAGGGTGACAAATGAAGCATACTGCATGGTATCACGCAATTTGGGATGGATTGGATTACTTGGAGGATTTGGCATAGCTATTTCGGTCTTAAATTTTGTAACAATAAAAAAAATTTGAGCTAGCTTAATGTGGGTGTTGTTTTTGTGTCACTATAACATCTAAATCAAAAGTTAAGAACGATATAGTGCAAACCTGTCAAGTTGATCGACCAGTTAAAATGATCATTCTAAACTAATCATTGGTACTCCTTGCGTAAATGCTTATAAATGAAGTATAATGCATGACATCACACACTTTGGGATATATTGGATTACTTCGATGCTTTATTGTAGCTATTTCTCTTTTAAATTTTTCACAATATAGAGTATTCGTATCATTCTGAACTCTTAATAAAATGTAAAAGATGGTTTTGTGCGGACATGTCAAGTTGATCGGTCAGTTAAAATATCATTCTAAACTGATCATTGGTGTTCCTTAAGTAAAGGCTTATATATGAAGCATAATGATGGCATCACACAGTTTCGTATACATTGGATGACTTGGAGGATTTTTCGTAGCTATTTCGGTCTTAAATTTTGTCACAGTATAGAAAACTGAATTAAATTAACCTGGGTGTTGGATTCATGTCATTCTGAACTCTAGAACAAAAGGTACGGACAGTTTAGTGTGGACATGTCAAGTTCATCGGCCAGTAAAATGATCATTCTAAACAGATCATTGACGCTCCTTGAGTAAAGGCTTATAAATGAAGCATAATGCATGGAATCATGCAGTTTGGGATACATAGGATTATTTGGAAGGTTTGCCATAGCTGTTTTAGTCTCAAATGTTGTCACGATATTGAAAATTGAGCTAGCTTAACGTGGGCGTTGGATTCATGTCATTTTGAGCTCTAAATGAAATGTTAAAAACGATTTAGTGCATACATGTCAAGTTGATCACCTAGTTAAAATGATCGTTCTAAACTGATCATTAGCATTCCATGAGTAAAAGCTTATAAATGAAGCATAATGTATGGCATCAAACACTTTGTGATAGATTGGATTACTTGGAGGCTTTGTCGTAGCTCTTTCAGTCTCAAAGGTTGTCACAATATTGAAAATTGAGCTAGATTAACGTGGGTGTTGGATTCATGTCATTTTGAGCTTTAAATCAAATGTTTAAGACGATTTAGTGCGGACATGTCAAGTTGATCAGCTACTTAAACTGATCGTTCTAAACTGATCATTGGTGCTTATTGAGCAAAGGTTTACAAATGAAGCATATAGAATGGCATCACGCAGTTTGGAATAGATTGGATTATTTGGAGGATTTTTCGTAGCTATTTTGGTTTAGAAATTTGGTACTAATATAGAATATTGAGCTAGCTTAATATGGGCGTTGGATTCGTGTCATTCTGAACTCTAAATCAAAAATTAAGGATGATTTAGTGCAGACATGTCAAGTTGATCGGCCATTTAAAATGATGATTTAGTGCAGACTTGTCAAGTTGATCGGCCAATTAAAATGATCATTCTAAACGGATCATTGGTGCTCCTTGAGTAAAGGCTTATAAATGAGCATAATGCATGGCATCACGCAGTTGAGGACACATTGGATTAGTTGGATGCTTTTCTTAGCTGCTTTTGTCTTAAATTTTTTCACAATATAGAAAATTGAGCTAGCTTAATGTGGTCGTTAGATTCATATCACTCTGAACTATAAATCAAAAGTTACAGACGATTTAGTGCAGACATGTCAAGTTCATCGGCCAGTTAAAATTATCATTCCAAACTGATCATTGGTTCTCCTTGAGTAAAGGCTTATAAATGAAGCATAATGAATGGCATAACGCAGTTTGGGATACATTGGATTACTTGGAGGCTTTGTCGTAGCTATTTCTCTTTTAAAATTTTCACAATGTAGAGTATTCATGTCATTTTGAACTCTAAATAAAATGTAAAGGATGGTTTTGTGTGGACATGTCAAGTTGATCAGCTAGTTAAAATGATCATTTTAAACTGATCATTGGTGCTCGTTGAGCAAAGATTTACAAATGAAAGATAATGCATGGCATCACGAAGTATGGGATAGATTAGATTACTTGGAGGTTTTGTCGTAGCTATTTTAGTCTTAAATTTTGTCACAATATAGAAAATTGAGCTAGCTTAACGTGGGCGATGCATTCGTATCATTCTGGACACTAAATCAAAAGTTACGGGTTTAGTGCAGACATGTCAAGTTGATCGGTCAGTTAAAATGATCATTCTAAACTGATCATTCAAACTGATCATTAGTGCTCCTGGAATAAAGGTTATAAATGAAGCATAACGCATGGCATCACACAATCTTAAACTTTGTAACAATATAGAAAATTGAGTTAGATTAACGTGGGCAATGGATTCATGTCATTCTGAAATCTAAATCAAAAGTTACAGAAGATTTAGTGCAGATATGTCAACTGGATTGACTAGTTAAATTGATCATTCTAAACTGATCAATGGTGCTCATTGAGCAGAGGTTTACAAATGAATGACAATGCACGGAATCACGCATTTTGGGATAGATTTGATTACTTGGAGGCCTTATCGTAGCTATTTCAGTCTTAAATTTTTGTCACAATATAGAATATTGAGCAAGTTTAACATGGGTGTTGGATTCGTATCATTTTGAACTCTAAATCAAAAGTTACTAACGATTTAGTGCGGACATGTAAAGTTGATTGACCAGTTAAAGTGATCATTTTAAACTGATCAATCTAAACTGATCATTAGTTCTCCTTGAGTAAAGGCTTATAATTGAAGCATAATGCATGGCATCACGCCGTTTAGGATATATTGGATTGCATGAATGCTTTGTGGTAGCTCCTTCAGTTCCAAATGTTGTAACAATATGAAAATTGTGATAGCTTAACGTGGCAGTTGGATTCGTGTCATTCTGAACTCTAAATCAAAAGTTACGGACAATTTAGTGCAGACATGTCATGTTGATCGGCCAGTTAAAATGATCATTCTAAACTGATCATTGGTCCTACTTAAGTAAAGGATTATGAATGAAGCATATAAATGAGGCATAATGCAGTTTGCGATACATTGGATTACCTGGAGGCCTTGTCGTAACACTTACTGTCTCAAATGTTGTCACAATATTGAAAATTGAGCTAGATTAACGCGGCAGTTGGATTCATGTCTTTTTGAGCTCTAAATCAATTGTTAAAGGTGACTTAGAGCGGATATGTCAAGTTGATCAGCTAGTTAAAATTATCGTTATAAACTGATCATTGGTGCTCATTGAGCAAAGGTTTACAAATGAAGCATAATGCATGGCATTACCCAGTTTGGGGTAGATTGGATTACTTGTAGGCTTTGTCACAACTATCAATCTTAAATTCTATAACAACATAGAATATTGAGATAGTTTAATGTGGGCGTTTGTTTCATGTCATGATGAAATCTAGATTAAAAGTTACGGATGATTTAGTGCGGAAATGTCAAGTTGATCGGCGAGTTAAAACGATAATTCTAAACTGATCATTGGGTCTCCCTGAGTAAAGGCTTATAAATGAAGCATAATACATGACATCACGCAGTTTGGGAACATTCGATTATTTGGAGGGCTTTGTTGTAGCATTTTTAGTCCCAAATATTGTCACAATATCGAAAATTGAGCTAGATTAACGTGACCACTGGATTCATCTTATTTTGAGCTCTAAATCAATTGTTACGGAAAATTTAGTGCGGACATTTCAGGTTTATCAGGTAGTTAAAATGATCATTCTAAACTGATCAACCGTGCTCATTAAGCAAAGGTTTACAAATGAAGCATAATGTATGGCATCATGCAGTTTGGGATAGATTGGATTGCTTGGAGACTTTGTTGTAGCTATTGCGTTCTTAAATTTTGTCACAATATAGAATATTGAGCTACCTTAACGTAGGCATTGGATTAGTGTCATTCTGAACACTAAATCAAAAGTTACAGAAAATTTAGTGCAGGCATGTCAAGTTGATCAGTCAATTAAAATGATCATTGTAAACTGATCATTGATGCTCCTTGAGTAAAGGCTTATAAATGAAGAATAATGTATTGCATCACGCAGTTTGGGATACATTGGAATACTTCGAGGTTTGGTTGTAGCTCTTTCAGTCTAAAATGTTGTCACAATATTGAAAATTGAGATAGATTAACGTGGCCTTTGGATTCTTGTCTTTTTAGCTCTAAATCAAATGTTAAAGATGATTTAGTGAATATAACAAGTTCATCAGCTAGTCAAAATGAATATTCTAAACTGATTATTAGTGCTCATTGAGCAAAGGTTTACAAATGAAGCATAATGCATGACATCACACAGCTTGGGATAGATTGGACTACTTCGAGGCCTTATCGTAGCTATTTCGGTCCTCAGTTTTGTCACAATACAGAATATTGAGCTAGCTTAACGTGGGCGTTGGATTCGTGTCATTCTGAATTTTAAATCAAAAGTTACGGAAGATTTCGTGTGAACATGTCAAGTTGATTGGCAAGTTAAAATGATCATTCTAAATTGATTATTGGCGCTCGTTGAGTAAAGGCTTATAAATGAAGCATAATGCATGACATCATGTAGTTTGGGATACATTGGATTTCTTGGAGGCTTTAACATAGCTTTTTCAATCTCAAATATTGTAATAATATTGCAATTTGAGCTAGATTAATGTGGGCGTTGGATTCATGTCATTTTGAGCTCTAAATCAAATGCTACGGATGATTTAGTGGGGACATTTCAAGTCGATCAGTTAGTTAAAATGATAATCTAAAATGATCATTGGTGCTCACTAAGAAAAGGTTTACATATGAAGCATAATGCATGACATCACACAGTTTGGGATAGATTGGATTACTTTGAGGCTTTCTCATAGCTATCATCTTAAATTTTATAAAAATATAGAATATTGAGCTAGTTTAACGTGGGCATTGATTCATGTCATTCTGAACTCTAAATCAAAAGATTTAGTTTGATCGATATGATAATTTAATATCAGCTATTGATAAAGTTAAAATGATAATTCTAAACTGATCATTGGTGCTCCTTGAGTAAAGGCTTATAAATGAAGCATAATGCATGGCATCACAGTTTGGGATACATTGATTACTTGGAGGCTTTGTTGTAGCTTTTCAGTCCCAAATATTGTCAAAATATGAAAATTGAGCTAGATTAACATGATCGTTTGATTCATGTCATTTTGAGCTCTAAATCAAATGTTAGATGATTTAGTGCGGACATGTCAAATTTTATCGTAGTTAAATGATCATTCTAAACTGATCAATTGGTGCTCATTGAGCAAAGGTTTACAAATGAAGCATAATGCATCAATTTGATAGATGATTATTGAGCTACCTTTGTGTAAGTTGATTTTTAATATAAATCAAAATTTATTGAGCTAGTTAAAATGATCATTCTAAACTGATCAATGATGCTCCTTGAGTAAAGGCTTATAAATGAAGCATAATGCATGGCATCACGCAGTTTGGGATACATTGGATTACTTGGAGGCTTTAACGTAGCTTTTTCAATCTCAAATGTTGTAATAATATTGCAAATTGAGCTAGATTAACGTGGGGGTTGGATTCTTATCGTTTTGAGCTCTAAATCAAATGTTACGTACGATTTAGTGCGGACATTTCAAGTCAATCAGCTAGTGAAAATGATAATTCTAAACTGATCATTGGTGCTCATTGAGCAAAGGTTTACAAATAAAGCATAATGCACGGCAACACATAGTTTGGAATAGATTGGAGTACTTGGAGTCTTTGTCATAGTTATTTTGGTCTTAAAGTTTTTTACAATATACAATATTGAGCTAGCTTAACATGGGCGTTGGATTCGTGTCAATCTGAACTCTAAATCAAAAGTTACAGAAAAATTCGGGGTGACATGTCAAGTTGATTGGCCAGTTAAAATGATCATTCTAAAGTGATCATTGGCGCTCCGTGAGTAAAGACTGATAAATGAGGCATAATGCGCTGCATCACGCAGTTTGGGATACATTAAAATACTTGGAGTATTTGTCGTAGCTCATTCAGTCTCAGATGTTGTAACAATATTCAAAATTGATCTAGATTAACGTAGGCGTTAGATTCATGTCATTTTGAGCTCTGAATCAAATTTTACGGACGATTTAGTGCGAACATGTCAAGTTGATCAGCTAGTTAAGATGATCATTCTAAACTTATCATTGGTGCTCATTGAGCAAAGGTTTACAAATGAAGAATAATGCATGGCATCGCGTAGTTTGGGATAGATTGGATTACTTGGAGGCTTTCTCATAGATATTTTGGTTAGAGTTTGCCAAAATATCGAATTTTGGGCTAGCTTAATGTGGGCGTTGGATTCATGTCATTCTGAACTTTAAATTGAAAGTTATAGAAGATTTAGTGCAGACATGTCAAGTTGATTGCCCCGTTAAAATGATCATTCTAAACTGATCATTGGTTCTCCTTGAGTAAAGGCTTATATATGAAGCATAATGCATGACATCATGCAATTTGGAATACATTGGATTACTTCGAGGGCTTTGTCATAGCTCTTTCAGTCTCAAATTTTGTCACAATATTGAAAATTGATCTAAATTATTATGTCCATTGGATTCATGTCATCTTGAACTCAAAACAAATGTTAAAGACGAATTAGTGCGGACATGATAACTTGATCAGCTTGTTAATTGATCATTCTAAACTTGATCAGCTAGTTAAAGTGGGCATTGGATTCGTGTTATTCTGAACTCTTAAACAAAAGTTACAAAAGATTTAGAGCAGACATGTCAAGTTGATTGACCAGTTCAAATGATCATTCTAAACAGATAATTGGTGCTCAATGAGCAAAGCTTTACAAATGAAGCATAATGCATTGCATCACACAATTTAGGAGAGATTGGATTACTTTGTGGCTTTGTCGTAGCTCATTTAGTCTCAACTGTTGTCACATTATAGAAAATTGAGCTAGTTTAACGTGGGCATTGGATTCATGTCATTCTACACTCGAATTCAAAAGTTACGGACGATTTAGTGCGGACATGTAAAGTTGATCAGCCATTTAAAATGATATATCTAAACTTATCATTCATGCTCCATGAGTAAAGGCCTATAAATGAAGTATAATGCATGGCATCAAGCAGTTTGGGATATATTGGATTATTTGGGGTGCCTTTTCGTATCTCTTTCAGTCCCAAATATTGTCACAATATTAAAAATTTATCTAGATCAGCTTTGCCATTGGATTGATGTAATTTTGATCTCTAAATCAAATGTTAAAGGCGTTTTAGTGCAGAGATGTCAAGTTGATCAGCTAGTTAAAATGATCATTATAAACCGATCATTGGTGCTCATTAAGCAAAGGTTTACAGATGAAGCATAATCCATGGCATCACGTAGTTTTGGGATAGATTAAATTACTTTGAGGCTTTCTAATAGCTATTTCGGTCTTAAATTTTATGACAATATAGAAAATTGAGCTAGCTTAACGTGGACATTGGATTCATGCTATTCTGAACTTGAAATCAAAAGCTACAGTCAATTTAGTGCGGGCATGTCAAGTTGATCAGCCAGTTAAAAAGGTCATTCTAAACTGATCATTGGTGCTCCTTGAGTAAAGGTTTATAAATGAATCATTATGCATGGCATCACACAGTTTGAGATACATTGGATTACTTGGAGGCTTTGTCGTAGCTCTTTTAGTGTCAAATGTTGTCACAATATTGAAAACTGGTCTAGATTAACGTGGCCCTTGGATTCATGTCATTTTGAGCTCTAAATCATATGTTAAATACACTTTATTGCGGACATGTCAAGTTGATATGCTAGTTTAAATGATCACTCTAAACTGATCATAGGTGCTCATTGAGCAAAGGCCTATAAACGAAGCATAATGCATGGCATCACATAGTTTGGGATACATTAGATTACTTGGATGCCTTGTTGTAGCTTTTTTGGTCTTAAATTTTTTTGGAATATAGAAAATTGTGCTAGATTAACGTGGGCATTGGATTCATGTCATTCCAAAATCAAAATTAAATATTACGAACGATTTAGTGCAGACATGTCAAATTGATCAGCTAGTTAAATTGATCATTCTAAACTGATCATTGGTGCTCAATAAGCAAATGTTTACAAATGAAGTATAATGCATGGCATCACGCAGTTTGGAATAGATTGGATTACTTTGAGGCTTTGTCGTAGCTATTTCGGTCTTAAGTATAAAAAATTGAGCAAGCTTAAGGTGGGCGTTGGATTCGTGTCATTTAAACTCTAAATCAAAAGTTACGGACGATTTAGTGCGGACATGTCAAGTTGATCGGGCAGTTAAAATTATCTTTCTAAACTGATCATTAGTGCTCCTCGAGTAAAGGCTAATAAATGAAGCATAATTGATGAGGACATCAGGTCATATGTCCAGCCAGGAGACAAGACTGGCCGACCAGGAAGCTTTCCCGAGACAGCAGGGCCATCTGGCATGCCTGCCGGCCCAAGCAGTACCGCCGGACCCTCGACCAATGGGACCAGACCAACCAGCATCGCCGGCGGAGAGGCCCAAGCTTCCGTCACACTTGGTGGCGAGGTGGATGACACCGCCGGTCCCCTTGGTGATGCCACCGACACCGGGATCAACTTGGCCGGTCCTGAAGGCATTCCGGCCAATACCTCGCACAATCCAGCCGGTACAGTCGATCCAGCCGAGTACACGCGCATTTCCACTTCTACACACGAAGACTCGGACCAGATGAGCTACCAGCTCCAGGACATTCACCTAGAGGAAGTCTCTACACCAGTGGTACCTCAAGGAGCAATGACAAGAAGCAGATCAAGGGCACTCTTCCACAAATTCAGCTTATGGGTTGACAAGCTCCTAGAGGAAGATAGACTAAGGATAATGGGCCAGAAATGCAAGGAAGAGTCCAAAGGCTTCTCAACAACACAAGGAACATTAGATACTTGGGCTTTAGTGGCAAGAGAGGTCAGGGCCCAAAGATTCCTAACCCTACTCCAAGTCGAAGACTAGGAGCAAGGCGCGTGCATGCCACAAGGACGGCCACCTTCCATTTCTTGGCCATGAGGTAAGTAAGGTAAGTTTCAATTCGAATATAAGCCTCTTTCTGTTTTCCAGGGTAGGATCTAGATTGTTTACATTTTTCAGTCAAGAACATTTTAGGAATAGGTCCTTTTTCGGTTATGCACTTTTGTATCTTTTCCATTTGTGCACTTTTGTAAACTTTCATTTTCTTTATTTGAGTCGACCCTAGAAGGTCAAGCTGTCAAACATATTAATAAGGCTCCTTCCAGCATTGTAGTTCGACAACCCTTTTTTGATATTAATAAAGATCAAATTTTCTTACAAGTTTTCTCTCAAGAATCTTGTGCGCTTAGAACCTAGTTGAGACCAGCCCTCCTAGCTCTAAGTTTATGATTTATCACGAGGTTCATCACCCCTCGTGTGGTTCACTTCACCCTTCCATCAAATACCAACCCAAAAACCCTTATCCAAGAAGTCTAACATTGAGCTTCTCACCTAACCTTCTCCAAACAGCCCACGCGCATATAAGCCTTGAATCGAGGCTTGTATCATTTTGGTATCAGAGCTTAAAGCTCCTAAACCAGGTTGTTTCTATCCTTTAGCTTGTTTTATTTCTTGTTATTGCATTAGTTTAAGTTCCATTCAAGAAAATCAAAAAAATAACTTCTAAACTCATACCGAGTGCATCTAGATCCTACGTGCATCACTAGATTCTAGAATCATTCTTGCATTACTATATTTGACTTTCCTTTTTGTTAATTAAATATCCGTGATGAATTTTTTTTTACATCTAGTACATTATTTTGTTCATTAAATAACAATAAACATTTTAATTTAGACAGATACAACTATTTAAATGGATTATGTGATCCATAATATGAGATCACTATTGACATGATGTCTAACATACAAGAGATACAAAAACAATATTATTCTGAATCAGTGAAAACAATTACGTAACTTAGCTGGCGATGTAGTTACAATATGTACAAATATACGATTTTACCTTCAAGCCACACGCATGCAGAAAGCAACGTATATATAGAACATTCACCCTAGATAATACTTAGGCTCCTAGGAGGAGAAAAATGCGCAGAGATTGGAGACAGAAGGCGTCGATGGTTGAAGAGAAACACGCTTAT
Organism: Pugionium cornutum; assembly: GCA_018901935.1. Taxonomy (NCBI): domain Eukaryota; kingdom Viridiplantae; phylum Streptophyta; class Magnoliopsida; order Brassicales; family Brassicaceae; genus Pugionium; species Pugionium cornutum. Next base: position 25,938,708 of record CM032160.1, read on the forward strand.
AATTAAAGCTAACAAAAATTCTAATTATAACTACATTATAACAAAAATTGGACCATGTTAACAATCGATCAAACAAAAAATTTCCATTCGTATGAAGCTAAATCTTCAATGCTCGAGATGATCCAAGTCGAACCCCAAAACTAAAGTTAAAGTTTTTAGTTCGACAAATAAAAGTAGAAAACAAACCAAAATTTCTGGTGAAAACTTACATGATTTGCGATGACACCAAGGAATGTGAAGAGGAAAGGTGATTTCCGGCGACGACAGCGGCGGGGAGGCGAAAAGGCAGAGAAGGAGAGAAACGCGAGAGAGAAAGAGGAGAAAAAACGGTCGTAGGTTATATTAGATATTTTCAACGGTGATTTCCATCGGAAATCCGTCGGTAATTTAATAAATATTTTCATGAAAGCCCGCATCGGTAATTATGTTTCCTATGTAAGGTCGTCGAAAATCTGTCGAAAATCCATCAGACTTCTTAAAACCCATGCATAATCGACAAATAGTTTGCCCATGTTGCAAATACGCTTTTGATGGTTTTCCGATGGCTTTCTGACAGAATTACCAAAGCCGTCGGAAATCCGTCAGTTACGTGAATCAGTATTTTGAAAAATAATTTATATATAATTAAAGTTTAAAAATATTTATATGTATACTACTTGTTTCTTGAATGTTGAGTTAAAACGATAATTTATTTTGAACTCAATGTAGTTCGGATCCGTATATATGTAGGAAATATAATGTTTCTATTATTTTATTATTCTTAATATATGAATTTCATAAGGATTCACTACACAAAGTGTATCAAAATAAACCTTACTTTGGATCGACTATATATGATTCACTACACAAATTATAATCGCCTATATATGATCCAATAAAATATAAAAATGATATATTTATTTTGGATCCAATTGATTATTTATAGAGTTCAACAATTTGAATCAAATATTGATACCGTGCTATATTATGTTAGTTTTCAATTCAAAATCAATTAATAATAAAATAGATGAAGTCATGTACATATGTTACTTAAAATATCTTCTAATTTTCAATAAATGTTGAAATCCGTCGGATGAGGAAATCAATATTTCAAAAAAATATATAGCTAAATTTAAAAATAAATTCATAAATTAGATGATTGTCGATGGTTTCGACGGTTTGCCGACGAATTTCGGACAGAATTACCAAAACCGTCGGAAATCCATCGGATGAGGAAATCAATATTTCAAAAAATATAAATTTCTACAGATAAATTTTAAAATAAATTCATAAATTAGATGATTGTCAACATTAATAAATTTACAGCTGTAAAGTAAAAAGTATATGATATGTTATTCTCTAAAACTTAAAAAGCAAAAAACAATTATCTTAATTGTCTATAATTAATTTAAAATTTGTATCTCTTTTAATAGCTTCAAAGTAATAGAAATGTCATGTCACCAATTTAGAAAGGTGTAGCAAAGAAAAAATTCTGCGTTTATTTCCAATATTTCCAATACAATTTCTTCCGTTTGAGATGATACACCCTAATTACAAGTTGTTTGTGAGTTTCCTTTGCGATGAATCTTAAAAACATATCCACGAGTAAAATACATTGGATAAGATTTTGCAGTAAATGTAGGACCACTCACCAACTCAATTAACCACGTAGAAAACGTTATCCCCATAGAATGACATGTTGTAACATACAAAATAATTAACTGTAGTCAATTATATATAGAAATAGGAAACTATTATTGAAAATTATATAATTTTGGAAACACTAACATAAAAATGCAACCATTTTGCAAATTCGCTTTTTAAGTTCGACCAACTCATTCTCTGTGTAATCTGAATAATGAACACATATTTGTTCCAGTATATCCTGTTATTTATGAACAAAATAATAAACAATAAATTATAATAACAATTAAAAACACAATTTAATTGAATGTACATTTCATATTCCAAAACGTCATTGCAATTTGTCAAAATATATAAATGCAAGTGATTGTGCTCCTCTTCTGATATGCGTCGCATCTTCCCTTTTTCAGTTAAACATCGAATTTGTGCAAAACTTTCTGGCACATACACTGGATAGCTTGGTTTTTCTCCTATCATCATGTTGTGCGGGTCGTCTATTTTTTGTTTGTACTTGTGATGGAAAATAGTTGCTGGCGAAGTTAGATGTTTCTTCATTAATACTTTGTGCGACGATTGAACCTTCTATCTTCGCAAAATTTTTAACTTTTTTCTTTAGGTGGAACATATATCTCTCAAAAGTATACATCCATCGGTACTGAACAGGTCCTCCAAGCGATGCTTATCTAGGGAGGTGAATAGGAAGATGTTCCATAACATCAAAAAATACTGGTGGAAATATTTTCTCCAAGTTGCAAAAGAGAACCGGTAGTTTTTCCTCCAAATTTCAGATATTGTCGGGAGTAAGTGATCTTGTACATAAATCTCGGAAAAAAATCACCAATCCCTACATAAAAAAATATTTTATTCTCATATAATATGAATAATCTTTGCATGACAACATGACAATCGTGACTTTTCATCCCTGAAAATTTGCCTTCAATAGTATCGACACAATTACGAAGATTAGATGCGTATCCATCTTGAAATTTGACACTATGCTTAATCCAGCTAAAGAATTCGCCTTTTGCATGCGCATCCAACTTGAAAGCAGGAGACAATGATTTTCCATTTGACATTACATGTAGTTCCTTCCGGGAACAAATATCCGGTAAATCCAATCTAGCTTTCAAATTATCTTTTGTTTTTCCTTGCACATTTAGAACGGTATTCATTATGTTGTCGAAAAACTTCTTCTCAATGTGCATAACATCTAGATTATGGCGCAACAAATGGTCCTTCCAATATGGTAAATCCCAAAAAATGCTTTTCTTGTGCCAATTATGGTATTCACCACAACCATCAACACGGTAATGTCTGTTACCTCCACATGAAGACATTCTCTCAGCACCAAAATCTCTAAGTTGAGTCATCGTATAATTCCCGTCAAGAATAGGAGGTGGACTCTCAAAAAATTTTTGTTTTTCCTAAACAATATCGTGCTCCGGCGATATGGATGATCTTGTGGTAGAGATCGACGATGACAATCAAACCAACTAGTCTTTCGTCCGTGTTTAAGTTGGAACGCATCAGTATTATCTTGACAATATGGGCATGCTAATCTTCCATGCGTCGACCATCCTGATAACATAACATATGCTGGAAAATAATTTATGGTCCACATAAGTACTGCTCGCATCAAGAAGTTCTGTTGGTTTGAAACATCAAATGCTTCGATACCATTTTCCCACAATATTTTTAACTCGCGACTTAGTGGCTACAAGAAAATATCAAGCGATCGCTTAGGATGCTTTGGACCGGGGACGAGAATTGTTAGAAACAAAAACTCTCGTTTCATGCACAATGAAGGAGGCAAATTATTAGGTGTCAAGATAACTGGCCACAACGAGTATTGCCTCCCATGCTTCCCAAAAGTGTTGAATCCATCTGTAGATAACCCGAGGTAGACGTTCCAAGGCTCATATGCAAAACTAGGATAAACCTGTTGAAAATGTTTCCATGCTTCTGCATCCGATGGATGTACAATTTCTCTATTCGAATTATGTTCTGCATGCCATCTCATAGGTTTTGTCGTGTGTTCAGATTGATATAACCTCTTTAAACTCTCTGTTAATGGCAAATACCACATCCGTTTATGCGGAATAGTTACTCTGCCGCTTGTCTCTTGAATCGAGGTTTGTGACAAAATTGGCATTTCATGCGGTTTTCAACATTTCTCCAATAGATCATGTTGTTATCAATACATACATCGATCATTTGATATGGCAAACCAAGACCAGCTACAAGTTTTTGAACCTCGTAATATGAAGCAGGTGCAATATTATCTTCAGGTAATATATCTCTAACAAAATCAGCTATCGCATTCACACAATCTTCAGCCAAGTTGAAATCCGGCTTTATCGTCATCAACCTGCTTGCAGCAGATATAGGCGATAATCCATCTCTACATCCTTTATACAAAGGTTGCTTAGATGCATCTAACATATCAAAAAATTTCCGGGATTCCAAATTAGGTTCCTCTATTCTGCTATTATCTTCAATGTACGATGCTCTTTGTTCACGAAATGCATAATTCCTTATCTGAACAGTACCTCTGTTTATATCAACTTGTGATGCCGTTTCCTTACCCTAACATTAGTACTATCTAACCTTTTTGAAGTACTACCATAATATTGCATCTTTGCATTAGTTTCTCCATGTGAATACCAAATTTTGTAACCCGCCATAAATGTAGTCTTATACAAATGATTACTTACTTTTCTAATAGAGATTAATTTGGTTTCGACATTTAATATACGGACAATACATTTTACCGTATTCCGATGTCATGCTATTGTTCGATGCAAATGTCATGAACTCTTCAACACCTTACGCAAATACATCAGTCAATTCCCCCGTTATTGAACCATACCGAAGTTTATTCATCCACGATTGAAAATAATCATAAGAACACGAAGAAGATATTTTTTAAAGATTTTTTTGTTCTGGTGAAATTATGAAAGATCATAACGTATTTATATTGAAAATTAGAAGATTATCACGAATTTTTAATAGATTATTATGAATTTTTAAATTATAATTTTAACAGATTCTTACGAATTTTTAACAGATTCTTACGAATTTTTAACAGATTCTTACGAATTTTTAACAGATTCTTACGAATTTTTAACAGATTCATGCGAATTTTTAACAGATTCATACGAATTTTTAACAGATTCTTACAAATTTTTAACAGATATTCACAAATTTTTTAATAGATTATTCTTAAGAATATTCCCATTTCCGATGGATTGCAGATGGTTTCCGACCACTGTTGGATTTTTCCGATGAATAACCGACGATATTCGACGTCAGCCCATCGATATGTTCACGATGGATTCCAGACGGATAGTAAAAGCAACATTCCGTCAGGAAGTAGTCGGGAAAAATCCAACGGTTTGAATTTTGTCGGTAATGTGCGATGGTTTTAAGAGGATATCCCGACGGCTACGTTTTCGTTGGAAAATGGACGGAAAGCTGTTAGATTTTACCATCGATTTCCAGATGGTAGTGCGAGTGTTGGAAATTACCGACGGAACACCAACAAAATAAATTCACTCGGTAGTCCGTCAGAAAACCGTCGCATTAGCGTTGGAAAATTCCGACGGTTATATTTCCATCGGAAATGCCGTTGGAAATATTAAGAACCTCAAGACATGGGCGGAATGCTTGCTATTCATAGAGTTTTCCTACAACCAAGCCATGCACTCAGCCACCAAGAAGACCCCTTTTGAAGTTGTCTACGACTTCAACCCTCAAATACCCTTGGAGCAAACACCACTTCCACCAGTAGAGATGACCAACCTCAACGGAGAATCTAAAGCAGAGATCATCAAGAAGTTTCACTAGAAGGTCATGGAGAACCTAGAGAAGAGGACTGGACAATACGTGACTCATGCCAACAAGGGAAGAAGGGAGATGATCTTCCAACCAGGCGATTGGGTGTGGCTACACCTACGGCAAGAGAGATTCCCCCATCTAACACTACAAGAAAACATCAAATTCCCGATGGCCAGTTTCATCAGAAATACGTCGGTATTATAGATTCCTGTCTATTTTCCGACAAAAATTGCCCATCGGGACTATTTTGTCAGAAATTAGTTTCCATCGGGAAAGTATCGGGAATTTCTGATGGTTTGCCGATAAAACTTGCCATCGGAAACTTCTGACGGAAAGGCGATGCAACAATGCCGTCTGAATTTACCGATGGATATTCGATGGCATCATGCCGTCGGAAAACTCCGACGGAAATTCAATGGAACACTTCCGTCGGAACTTCCCGATGAATTTGCGATGGAGAGTTTTCCAACGACTGTTGCCATCGGGAATGTGAACCGGTGATATATCCCGACGATTTTTACCCGTCGGGAGTTAGGCGACATATTTCTGACGGAACCATCCGTCGAAAATTACCAGCGACAGCATACGCCGGAAATAACCAATTAATTGAAAAAAAATAAATTTTTTTTTAAAATATTTATTAAAAATATTAAAATGTTTAATATTTATATTAAATTAAATTAATATTTTTAAATATTTTAAAAAATAACAATACAATTAATAAAAGTAATATTCTAATTATAAATATAATAATAATTAAACAATTGTTTTAAAATACAACAACGGAGGGGCAGGAGGAAAAAGAGGAGAAAAATAGTCATCAGAAAACTTGTTTGTCATCATTTCTACAATATTTTTAGGATTAATCATCTCTATTTCCATAGACGCCATTTGTTCTTTCAGCTGTTCATTCTCCTCGTTTCTAGCTGCATATGTTGCGCCATCGGTATCTGCAACTCTCTTGAGTCCTGGATGACGACTCTTAGAAAATGGTACTTCCTGTAAAATCAATAAAATATTATTAGAAAGTTATTATAATATTAATTATATATAAAAAAATCAAAACTACATCAAGAACGAGACGTTTAATCTCAGAACGAGACAATTTGGCGATCGAAGATGAAGAACCAACTTGAGACTCACTTTTTTCTTCTTTACTTTTTCGATGATCTCAATAATGAGACCATCTTGGATGCGACCAGTCTTTTTGTTCGTGTGGACAGCCTCGAGAAGTTGCAAGTGATCTGGAGGCGCTCCAATTTTTTGTGTGTAAAAGTAAAAAAAATCTAAATTAGTAATTTAAAAATTTTCAAATAATAATAAATAAAAAATTAATATAATAATTAATTTAGCAATTGATCGGCTCGTCTCAGAAAACTAGTCGATCCGGCAATGTGAATATAAATTCCTTTGCCTCCTCGGTCGCTCTTCCGGTTTCCCGAATTAGTTCTCGAGATGACCTCAGCGCTGGAATATTCACAATAATGAATAAAGTCGTTCCAAACCGACTCATTCAACCCTCTGCTTTATCTTTTCCTTTTTTCCATTTTTGTTTCCACTCGTTCATGTGGCGGAAAAATTGTACTACACCTCTTTTTCGAAAGTTTCTTCCACCAATTTTGTATTCATGGGATCCCATATAAATTCTTGGTGCGAAATTTAATTATATATTACTACAAATTATTTAAACCAATTATATATTTAAAAATTAAATAACGTACCGCAAACGTCATGAACCAAATCTGACATTCCTCTTACGGAATATCTCTAAATTTCGTATATGATTTGTTCAAAAAAGAATGAAACATCTTTAATATAGATTTGCTTATTCCGTTGTTTGAAATACCAAACCTATGAATTTTTATTAGAGTAACATTTAAATAATTATTTTAAATATAATTATAGAATAGCGTTAAAATAATTATTTTAAATATAATTATAGAAAATTTTATTTACCATGTCGAATTTTTTTGACGCCTCAGATCGAAAAAAGTATGACCTTCACGACCAGACTACTGAACCAATTCTTCAATAATCATTGGTCGAAAAGAATTATTTGCAAATTTTGGAACTTGAGTTGGTATACAACTCGTAGTAGACGACTCACCATGTATTTGGTACTCTTGATACGATCTATGATTTCCAACATTTAATCAATCTATTTAAATTTAATGTTTAATAATATCTCTTCAAAATATTTATTTTTATTTAAATTAAAACATTTAACTTAAACCTTAAACTTTATTTTCTATTCATAAAGATAATAGTTATTTGACCAATATACAAATGTTTCTTTTAATCTATAATATTAGTTTTCTAGAAAAGAATACACGGCATTATGCAGAATTAAAACTAGCTAACTAAACCAACAATCATATAATGAGTTATTGGCCAATCGATTACACAAACTAATTAGACAATATTATACAATACTGCAAAGATATTATTTTAAGGAGAACATATCAAATATTTTGTACAATTTAGCCACACACGAAATAATTTTTGTATCGAGGGACAAAGAAAAATTTCGGTTGCGAATACATATGATCCACATGAGACTACCGAAATAAAAATGGCACAAATTTTTTGCCTATTAATAGTTTATGTGATAAACTTAAGTCAACCCATAGACTAAGAAGCTCTTAATCAAATTTAAGAAGACAAAGCAAATTTTAATAAACAACAACAAAAAGAAGAAAATATTCCATTAGACTTCTGGAAAGTACTTAGAAGTTTAACAAGAACAAATACCGTCAAACGTATTATTGATCTCACAGCTGAACTATCCTTTAGAATTCAATTTATAATCCAAAATATTCATCGGATAAAGATGTGTGTGTTCAGAGAATAACTGAAAACTAGTATTTGAAAGACAAGTCATTCTGTATGTTCCAAATATTCTCTTCAAACTGAAAAACGACAAATCTTATGTAATTATCACCCGAATCAATTTAATCTATTTTTAGATGGTGAAGATTTTGGTAGTTTCTCAAATTAAGGTTCATTGACGGTAACATCTAACATAACCGATTAATCTCTCTTGGACCTAACTAAGATCTATGTCTTGTTCCAGATTCAGTTAACTCACCATTCATATCCATCAGAACACAGATTCAGTTAACTCACCAGATTTTGAAAAGTCTATTAACATGCGTCTATGTCGAAAAATCGATAAAACTTACATGTTGACAACGAAAAACGACGACGACGAGAAATGGTGACGAGGAGAAACGGCGACCAGGAGAAACAGCGACGAGGAGAAACGGCGACGAGGAGAAACGGCGAGAGAGAGAGAGAGAGAGAGAGAGAGAGAGAGAGAGAGAGAGAGAGAGAGAGAGAGAGAGAGAGAGAGAGAGAGAGAGAGAGAGAGAGTAACGCGAAACGGCGAGAGAGAGAGAGAGAGAGAGTAACGTGAAACGGCGAGAGAGAGAGAGGAGAAGAAGAAGTTGTAGGTTGTATTCGATATATCCGATAGCAATTTCCGTCCGGAATCCGTCGGTAATTCAATAAATTTTTGCAAAATCTCGCGTTGTTAATTTCGTTTGCCACGTAAATCCGTCAGAAATCTGTCGGACTCTTTAAACACTGTGCATGATCGACAAATAGTCTACCCATCTTGCAAATACGTTTTGACGGGTTTCCAACGGATTTCCGACGGATTTACCAAGCCCGTCGGAAGACAGAGTCAATATTTCGAAGAAATTAAATCAAATTTTGATACCATGTTAAATTATGTTAGTTTTCAATTCAAAATCAATTAATAATGAAATAGATTAAGTCATGTACATATTTTACTTAAAATATCTTCTAATCTCCAATAAATGTTGAAATTCGTCGTGTGAGAAAATCAATATTTTTTGGTTTAGTATAATTTATTCTAGTTATAATATTCTGAAATGAAGTATTATCAAAAAAAGATAATTTATATATAATTAAAGTATGGAAACAAATAAAACATTATTATCACAAATTTAATCTCAATCTGATAAACATTCCGAATTAACTGAATTTTGGTCCTCAAACTCGCAAGTCTCTTCCTCTAAATCTTGAAACACGTTGTAATCTTCGTTCGTGGTGTTATCAACAACAAGGTTAACTTCAAGAGAAGTGTCTATGGAACCTAAGTTACCAATTGCGCTTTGTTGCATAGGGTCTTGTTCGGTAATACCACATACCATTCCTCTAGGATCTATTGAGGTCACTGTAATCTAAAGATCTTGTTTGTTCTTCACACGAGGATATCGAATGTAACAAATCTGGTCCGCTTGTGATGCAAGTATAAAAGGATCATATTTTCGATGTCGCTTACGAGAGTGGACAGATGTAACACCGAATTCTTTTTGACGTTGACCAATGACAAGGTCATACCAGTCACAGTAGAACACAATACACCTCAAATCAATCATTTCTGGATAGTGCACTTCTAATATTTTACGAATAACACCGTTATATACAATTTCTCCCGATTTAGATGATACACCATAATTACAAGTTGTTTGTGAGTTTTCTTCGCTATGATTTTTAAAGCATATCCACGAGTGTAGTATATTGGATAAGATTTTGCAGTAAATGTAGGACCACTCACCAACTCAACTAAGCACGTGGGAAACGTTATCCCCCTAGAAGGACCTGTAGTAACCTACAAAATAATTGAATGTAGTCAATCATATATATATATATAGGAAATTATTACTGAAAATTACATAATTGTTGTAACACTAACATAAAAACGCAACCAACTTGCAAATTCGTTTTTTTTTACGTTCGACCACCTCATTCTCGCTGTAATCTGAATAATGAACACGTATTTGTTCTATGTATATCCTGTTAATTATGAACAACATAATTAATAATTAATAATAAATTATAATGACAACTAAAAACAAAATTTAATTGAATGTACCTTTCATATTTACAATAGTGAGAATCAACTCACAATTCTCCACCTTTCTCATAATTTTATTTGTTTTTTCGCGCCACCCACGCATCTCCACGCGCCACCCACGCGCTCAACGCCACCCACGCTGCCCACGCCGCCACGCCCTCGCACGCTCCACGCGCACCACGCGGCGGCACCACGCCACACCGCGTGTGCCACCGCGCCAGCGAACATCGCGCCGCCACAACATGCCACCGCGCGTGAACATCACGCGCCACCGCGCTTGTGCCTCACGCGCCACCACGCGTGGACCACACACTCTGCCTTTCCCGTCACGTTCCACCGTCCTCTGGCCATGCGCCGTCGCCTCCGGCCACGCGGCGCCGACCTCCAGCGACTTTTCGGCGACCTTTTCCGGTGACATTTTTCTGGCGACTTTGCCGGCGACGTTTCCGACGACTTTTCCAGCGGCTCCCCGCAAATTTTCTGGCGACTTTCCCGGTGAACTTTTCCGGCAACTGTTCCGGCAACTTTTCCGGTGACTTTTTCCTGCAATTTTTCCGGCCATTTTTCCGGACACTTATCTGGCGACTTTTTCCGGCCACTTTTCCGGCCACTTTCCCGGCCACTTTCCCGGCCACTTTTCTGGCTAATTTTCCAGCCACTTTTCCGGCCACTTTTCTGGCGACTTTTCCGGACACTTTTCCGGCCACTTTTCAGGCGAGCTCCACCTTGAGAGATGTTTCCTGCCGCTTTTCCCCTTGCACCCATCCTCCTAGGTAACTTCTGATTCTGCCACTGTTTTAAATATACCCTGAAACTAACTTGTTTCTCACTTTGTCTCTACGAGGTCGAGACAACTACAATGATATTCCAAGGAGGTCCTCTGCTTCTTTAGAGGCTCTTGAGAAATTCACAGCAAATATGTCTTTTGGTAGCTAGGGTTTCTGGAACTTTACTTAGCTGAATCATAGGTAGAATCACACCGCCTTTAGCAATAATATTGTAGAACCTATCAGTTCCTAATATCTATACAGCTTTATACAGAAAGCTTAACTTGGCTTCCATGCTCAAACTCACTTTTCCACTCCTAAATTTTTGTAATCCTTGTGAAACATTTTCCTTGTGAGTTTAGCATCAACATCTACCATATTCTACTCTGCTACAATTTCTCTGGAGATTTCATCAGAAAATTCTCCACCTTGAACAGTTGAACATGCCTTAAAACCATTCGGTGTAACTCCTTGAATTAGATTCTCACTGAAAGTCACTTTCTTTGACTGTCTATTCACTAATTCGACCTTGTGTGTAGCTATCTCCTTACTCAGATTCTTCGTTCCTTACCTGGTTTCTGCTCTGCAAACTTTACCTTGAAGATAATACAACCCATTGTTGAGTTTACCAGATATTACCTTCTTGTCGTCTTTATAAAATTGCAGTCCCAAATCACCTCCTTGATAACAACAACCTGATTTTTCCAACAACCCAAATGAAATAAAATTCCTACTCACCTTTGGCATTTATTTCACATCCTTGAGTGTCACCATAGAACCATCTGAGTTCTGAATTCTAATACTCCTTGTTCCTTTGATGTTGTTATGAGTATTATTAGCCATCAGAACTTTACCTCCATTGATTTCTTTGAAATCAAACAGAACATCTTTGTTTTGTGTGATGTGGTAGGAACTCCCTGAATCCATTACCCATTGCCTTGTGTCTTCAGTACTGGCTGTTAAGACCACTGGCTGAATAGGCTTTGCTATGTTAGCAGATTCTGCACGTTTCTTTCTCTGAGGACAATCTCTTTTCCAATGCCCTTCATCTCCACATATGAAACATCCTTTGTTGTGTTATCAGATTGTTGCCTTGACTTGCCTTTGCTCTTTGATCGGCCTCCCCTTGTGTTGTCGTTATCGAACCAGTTGTTCGACCTACCCCTTGATTCCACATACAAACCTACATCCTGAGAAGTTACCTTTCCACTTTCGATTAGCTCCCTTTCCTTACACTTAGCTGCTGCTGTGACCTCGTTCAACTTTAAAGTATCTCTCTCATACTTTAGGGTTTTCTTGAGTTGATCATACCTGTTAGACAAAGAACTTAGAAGTAGAATTGCTTGTACCTCTTCTGAAATTTCAACTCCTATGTTGTTGAGATTTGTCACCAGCCTTAGAAAGTCGTCTACATAGTCATCCATCTTGAAAGTGTAGAACCTCAACTGTAGGTAGATCCAATTTGGAAGAGATGTCTCCATGTATAACTTGTTTTGGGTAGACCACATGGTTGCCGCTGTCTCAAACTTAGAGATTTTCCTGAGCACTTGATTCCCCACGTTCAAAACAATCAGATCCTTAGTCTTTTCTTATTTTTCAAACTTTACCAGATCAATCTGTGAGCTGCCTTCTACACCTCCTTTTGCCTCTTCACCAGATTTACCTTTTGTAACCACTGGATCCTTGAGTAGCTTTTCATATGTTAGGATATCTTTCAACCCTAAAACCCCAAAGTGAGCCATCATTCTCACTTTCCATAGAGAAAAGTCTCCTGTCCCATCAAACCTGTCAACCTCAATCCTTGAACTCATCATTAGGTCTTCAAATCTGTTGTGCTGCTAAATTTCCCAGCAACTCAAAAATCCCTGTTTCCCAACACACCCCTTGCAATAAACCTGGAAGCTCTGATACCACTTGTTAGGATTTTAGGATCCTTTCTTATTACCCTTGGTGTTGGTTTTGGATTGCTTAGAAATAAAGACACAACATTTGATTACCGAGTTCCCACTTAAGGTACCTCTCGGGTAGGATCTGTCTCCTATAAACTTCACTTTAAATTTGATAAACCCTTACAATGAAACAACTTTAGAGAAAGTAGACTTAGAAAGAAAAATACAATAACCTTTATTTCTCTCTCACTCCCCTCTCTCTCTCTCTCTTGGAAACTCTCTCCTTTCCTCTCTAGGCGTCCCCTGGCTGCCACCTTTTCTCTTTTTTTGTGCTGCCTTTCTTAACCTAAGACATAATAAGTATTTATACAATACTTTAGGGAACATTTTAATTTTGGGCCACTTAAAATTAATCATTAAGATTTGAGCCACTTAAAATTGTGAGAATCAACTCACATTTTTCTTTAGGTGGAACATATATCTCTCAAAAGGTTACATCCATCGGTACTGAACAGATCCTCTAAGCGCTGATTTTGTAGGGAGGTGAATAGGAAGATAACATCAAAAAAATGTTGGTGGAAATATTTTCTCCAAGTTACAAATGAGAACCGATATTTTTTCCTTCAAATTTTGGATATAATCTACAGTAAGTGATCTTGTACATAAATCTCGGAAAAAACACCAATCCCTACATAAAAAAATATTCTATTCTCATATAATATATGAAATTATGATTATTTATATATAAAATAAGGTAAACGTACCCGCAATTGCTCTGTGGACGTTTTTAGGCAACAGATCGCTAAAAGCAAATGGGAATAGTCTTTGCATGACAACATGACAATCATGACTTTTCATCCCTAAAAATTTGCCTTCAATAGTATCGACACAATTACAAAGATTAGATGCGTATCAATCTGGAAATTTGACCCTATGCTTAATCCAGTCAAAGAATTCGTCTTTTGCATGGGCATCCAACTGGAATGCAGGAGACAATGATTTTCCATTTGACATTACATGTAGTTCCTTCCGGGAACAAATATCTGGCAAATCCAGTCTAGCTTTCAAATTATCTTTTGTTTTTCCTTGCACATTTAGAACGGTATTTATTATGTTCTCGAAAAAATTCTTCTCAATGTGCATAACATCTAGATTATGACGCAACAAAAGGTCCTTCCAATATGGTAAATCCCAAAAATTGCTTTACTTGTGCCAATTATGGTATTCGCCATAACCATCAACAGGGTAATGTCCGTTATCTCCACATGAAGCCGTTCTCTCAGCACCAAAATCTCTAACTTGAGTCATCATATAATTCCCGTCAAGAATAGGAGGTGGACCATCAAATTGTTTTTTGTTTTTTTCTAAAGAATGTCGTGCTCCGGTGATATTGATGATCTTGTGGTAGAAATCGATGATGACAATAAAAAAACTACTCTTTCGTCCGTGTTTCAGTTGGAACGCATCAGTATTATCTTGACAATATGGGCATGCTAATCTTCCATGCGTCAACCATCTTGATAACATACCATATGCTGGAAAATCACTTATGGTCTACATAAGTACTGCTCGAATCAACAAGTTCTATTGGTTGGAAACATCGAATGCTTCGACACCATTTTCCAACAATATTTTTAACTCATGAATTAGTGGCTGCAAGAAAATATCAAGTGATCGCTTAGAATGGTCTGGGCCGGGGACGAGAATTGTTAGAAACAAAAACTCTCGTTTCATGCACAAAGAAGGAGGCAAATTATAAGGTGTAACGATAACTGGCCACAACGAGTATAGCCTCTCATGCTTCCCAAAAGGGTTGAATCCATCTGTAGATAACCCGAGGTATACGTTTCTAGGCTCATATGCAAAACTAGGATAAACCTGTTGAAAATGTTTCTATGCTTCTGCATCCGAGGGATGCACAATTTCTCCATTCGAATTATGTTTTGCATGCCATCTCATAGGTTTTGCTGTGTGTTCAGATTGATATAACCTCTTTAACCTCTCTGTTAATCGCAAATACCACATCCGTCTATGCGGAATAGGTACTCTGTTGCTTGTCTCTTGAAATCGAGGTTTGTGACAAAATCGGCACTTCTTGCGGTTTTCATCATTCTCCAATAGATCATGCAGTTGTCAATACATAAATCAATCATCAGATATGGCAATCCAAGACCAGCTACAAGGTTTTGAACCTCGTAATATAAAGCAGGTGCAATATTATCTTCAGGTAATATATCTCTAACAAAATCAGCTATCGCATTCACACAATCTTCAGCCAAGTTGAAATCCGTCTTTATCGTCATCAACATGCTTGGAGCAGATAAAGACGATAATCCATCTCTACATCCTTTATACAAAGGCTGCTTGGTTGCATCTAACATATCAAAAAAATTTCGGGCTTCCAAATTAGGTTCCTCTATTATGCTAATATCTTCAATGTACGATGCTCTTTGTTCACGAAATGCATCATTCACCATCTGAACAGTACTTCCGTTTATATCAACTTCTAATGCCAGTTCCTCTACGCTAACATTAGTATTATCTAACCTTTTTGAAGTACTACCATAATATTGAATCGTTGCATCAGTTTCTCTATGTGAATACCAAATTTTGTAACCCGACATAAATCCAGTCCTATACAAATGATTACGTACTTCTCTAACAGAGATTAATCTATGATTTCGACATTTAATACATGGACAATACATTTAGTCTATTCCGATGCCATGATATTGTTTTATGCAAATGTCATGAACTCTTCAACACCTTGCGCATATTCATCAGTCAATTCCCCCGTTGTTGAATCATAACGAGGTTTATCTATCCACGATCAAAAGTAATCATAAGAACCCGAAGAACATATTTTCTTAAGACTTTTTGTTTTGAAGAAATTGTGAATGATCATAGCGTATTTATATTGAAAACTAGAGATTATCACGAATTTTTAAGAGATTACTACGAACTTTTAACAGATTATTACGAATTTTTAACAAATTATTATGAATTTTTAACAGATATTCACAAATTTTAAACAAATTATTCTTAAGAATATTCTTTTTTCCGATGGATTTCCGACGGTTTTCGACCACAACCGGATAATCATAACTTTTGAATAGATTTTTTCTTCCTTTGCCGACGGATTTCTGACGGTTTCCACCACCGCCGGATAATCACAAATTTTTAATTGATTATTCTTCATTTTCCAACGGATTGCCGACGGATTCCGACAATGTTTGGATATTTCTGATGGCTATCTGACGATAATCAACGTCATCCCATTGGTATATTTCCGACGGATTCCTGGCGGATAGTAAAAACACACGCTGTCAAGAAGTTGTCGGAAAAAAACCGACGGTCCTAGTTTCGGCGTTAATTTGCAACGGTTTCAAGAGGATATCCCGATGACCATGGGTTCATCAGAAAACTGATGGTTTACCATCAGGTTTTACCATTGATTTCCCGATGGTTGTGCAGGCATCGGGAATTACCGACAAATCCCCGACGAAAGTCTTTCCCTCTGTAGTCCATCGGAAAACCATCGCCATTTCGTTGGCAAATTCTGACAGTTTTTTTTCCGTCGGAAATGCCGTCGGAAATGTTAATGCTTTCTTGTAGTGTAAGTAGTTCCAAGTTAGCCCACGGAGGAGATGGACCATTCAGAATCCATGAGAGAATCAACAACAATGCCTACCTACGGCAAGAGAGATTCCTCTACCTAAGGAGTTTCAAGCTAGCCCACGGAGGAGATGGACCATTCAGAATCCTGGAGAGAATCAACAACAATGCCTACCTACTTGAACTTCTTGGTGAGTAAAATGTGTCTAACACATTCAATGTGACTGATTTAGCTCGCTTCCTTGCAGAAGATCCAGTTTTGAGGACAAAACCTACTGAAGGGGGAGGGGATGATGAGGACACCAGATCAAATGGGCGGCCAGATCATGATGCTTCCTGAACAGATCGTGAAGAAGGCCTGCCCAAGACAGCCAGAC
Source organism: Pugionium cornutum (assembly GCA_018901935.1). NCBI lineage: Eukaryota > Viridiplantae > Streptophyta > Magnoliopsida > Brassicales > Brassicaceae > Pugionium > Pugionium cornutum. The sequence goes on from CM032160.1 coordinate 25,955,701, forward strand.
CGATAGGCGACTTGGCCGGGGCAAATGGTACAGCCGCCCCGATGAGCAATATGGCCAAGCCGACCAACTCTACCGGCGAAGCAGCAAAAATTTACTGCCCAATAGGCGGCGATGTGGGCAACACCGCCGGCTCGGATGGTGACACGGCCGGCGTACCTAGCATTCCGGCTGGCTCCGATAACATTTTGGCAAGCTCAACACGCGGCACAGTTGGCTCACACGATAACATGGCCAGCTCAAGCTCCACACAAGGAGACTCGGACCAAATCACCAGCCAACTTCAAGGCATGGACCTACAGGAAAGTTCTACCGCAATGGTACCACCAGGAGCCATGACAAGAAGCAGTACAAAGGCACTCTTCCACAAGTTCAGCTTGTGGTGGAAAAGCTCCTAGAAGACCAAAGACAAGCAATGGGCCAAGAGTGCAACAATCAAGTCAAGGGCTGCTAAACTCATTTCTTGGCCGAAAGGTAAGAAGGTAAGTTTTCAAATTATAAATTGCCTTTTCTATTTTGCAGGGTAGGAACTAGTAGTTTTCCTTTTTGTTGAGTCAAGAACAATTAGGTTGTTGTCCTTTTTCGATTGTTTCCATTTTGTAATTTTCCTTTATACACTTTTGTAAGTTTTCCATTTTTCTTTCGGGCCAAACCTAGAAGGTCAAGCTTCTGAGCATATTAATAAGGCTCCTTTCAACATTGTAGTTCGACAACCTTTTTGATATTAATAAATATCGTATTTTTTTCTAAGAGTTTTTTCCATAAAAGTATTGCCTCTTAGACCTAGTCGAGACCAGCCCTCCTAGCTCTAAGTTTGTGATTAGGCTGTTCACATGACCTCATGTGGTTTACCTCACCCCACCACCCATCATATACACCACAAAACCCACCGCAAAAGCCTAAGGCCGATCTGCCCTAAGTTTCTTGTAACCTGTCCGAGAGTTTCATGGCCGTATAACAAGGCTTGAATCACTTAATGAGGGCGTTGGGTTTGTGTCATTCTGAGCTTTGAATCAGAAGTTACGGATGATTTTGTGTGGAGTTGTGAAGTTGATCGGCCATTTCAAATCATCATTCTAAGCTAATCATTGGTGCTGATTGAGTAAATGCTTATTAATGAAGAATAATGTGTGACATCACACAATTAGCGATATATTCAATTACTTGGAGGCTTTTTTGTAGCAATTTTAGTCTTAATTTTTGTCACAATAGAGAAAATTGATCTAGCTTAACATGGGCGTTTGATTAACGTCATCCTGAGATCTGAATCAAAAATTACAGATGATTTTGTGTGGACATGTCAAGTTGACGGGCTAGTGAAAATGATCATTCTAAACTGGTCATTGGTTCTCATTGAGTAAAGGGTTATTGATGAAGCATAATTCATGGCATCATGCAATTTGAGATAGATTCGTTTACTTGGAGGCTTTGTCGTAGCTATTTCTGTTCTAAATTTCGTCACAATATAGAAAATTGAACTAGCTTAAAATGGGTGTTAGATTCGTGTAATACCTAGCTCTGAATCATAAGTTACGGTCGATTTTGTGTAGACATGTCATCTTGGTCGGCCAGTTAAAATGATCATTCTAAATAGATCAATGGTTCTCATTGAGTAAAGGCTTATTAATGAAGCATAATGTGTGGCATCACGCAGTTTGCGATAGATTCGATTACTTCGAAGCTTTGTCGTAGCTACTTCAGTCTTAACTTTTGTCAAAATATAGAAAACTGAGCTAGCTTAACGTGGTAGTCGCATTCGTGTCATTCCAAGCTCTGAATCAAAAGTTAAAGACTATTTGATCAAATTGATCAGCCAGTTAAAATGATCATCCTAAACTGATCATTGGTTCTCATTGAGTAAAGGTTTATTAATCAAGAATAATGCATGGCATCATGCAGTTTGCGATAGATTCAACGACTTGGAGGCTTTTTCGTAGCTATTTTACTTTTTAAATTTTGTCACAGTATAGACAATTGGGCTAGCTTAACGTGGGCGTTGGACTCGTGTCATTATGAGCTCTGAATCAGAAGTTACCGACGATTTTGTGTGGACATGTAAAGTTGATCGGCCAGTTAAAATGATCATTCTAAACTTATCAATGGTGCTGATTGAGTAAAGGCTTGTTAATGAAGC
>CM032160.1:25958331-26019100 GCA_018901935.1 Pugionium cornutum
AAGATTTACAAATGAAGCAAAATGCATGGCATCACGCAGTTTGGGATAGATTAGATTACTTGGAGGCTTTGTCTTACCTATTTCGGTCTTAATTTTTGTCACAATAAAGAATATTCAGCTAACTTAACGTGGACGTTGGATTTGTGTCCTTTTGAACTCTAAATTAAAAGTTACGGACGATTTTATGCAGACATGTCAAGTTCGTCGGCGAGTTAAAATGATCATTCTAAACTGGTCATTGCTGCTCCTTGAGTAAAGGCTTATAAGTGAAGCATAATGCATGGCATCACACAGTTTAAGATATATTGGATTACATGGGGGCTTTTTAGTAGCTCTTTCAGTCAAATGTTGTCACAATATTGAAAATTGTGCTAGATTAACCTTGTCATTGGATTCATGTCATTTTGAGCTCTAAATCAAATGCTAAAGACGATTTAGTGCTGACATGTCAAGTTGATCATCTAGTTATAATGATAATTCTAAACTAATCATTGGTGCTCATTGAGTAAAGGTTTACAAATGAAGTGTAATGCATGGCATCAATATGTTTTGGATATATTGGATTACTTCGAGCCTTTGTCGTAGCTATTTCAATATAAAAGTTTGTTACAATATAGAATAATGAGCTAGCTTAATGTGGGCATTGGATTCATGCCATTCTGAACACTAAATCAAAAGTTATGGATAATTTATCGTGGACATGTCAAGTTGATCGGCCAGGTCAAGAAAACTAGAAATCTCTGTAGCATTTCTTGTGTCGGTCATCGCATAATCGTTGCGAATTTTTTTGTGTGGATCCTCTGATACTCCAATTCCAGACACAACGTCACTTAAAAAACCAATCTTCCTTTCCCGGAAACTATATTTTCTCAACTTAGCATATAAATTGTATTCACAATCATCCTAGTACTACCCTTAAGTGCTCCACTTGAACAATGCATCCGGGTGTGTCCATTTTGACCACACTTAAAACAAGTGAGCACTCTTCTAACCTGTACAAGTCCATATTCCAATTATCCGTGGTATGTCTCTAAAACTCAACCAATTTCCCTATCCTTTCTTGGGTCACTTTTTCCTATTTTGTTTCCGTCTCAATACCTTGTTCCACTAAGGATGCTGTTTCCACTAAATTGACCATGCTATTGAACTTTGGCACTATGCAACGATTTTTTATAAACTCTAGCCTCAAACATCTTTGAAAATTGAGGATCATGTCATATTCGTTTGTTCCTCTCCTTGTGAAGCACATAAATAGACAAAAATTCTAGATCATACTCCTGTACTGACTTAGACCCCTGTCGAAGATCGACAAACAACTTGACCATTTGGTATACAACCACTGGTGGAAAATACTCCCGTGCAAATTCCTCCTTAAAGTCGTGCCAACTAAGCATGTGGTTTGCATGAGTACTAATGACCACACTATCCCACCAACTTGTGCTTCGTCCCTTAAATATTGAATCGCCAATTGCTTCCAAAACTCAATCGGACACATGATGGTGTCGTAATTCCTCTATAACATACCACTCAGTTCTGTGATGAAATCGGATCGATCCTTCCACTAAACATATTCAAATTTCTTAACATCTTCAAAGCAACCCAATTAGTGGGCCCTGATCTCGTACTAGCATCCTTGGCACTAGAGGAGATGGTGGTGAGTATTGAGGTGCCCCAAACTCTTGAACAAGAGGCTCGAGTGCAACAAACTCCAGAACTGCATGCCCAGACACTACAACTCCTGGTATTCGGTTTGCTACAGGAACTTGCTGCAACAAAGGCGTACCAAGAAAACCCAATAGGAAAAAACTTGGATAAGGGAAAAAGAGTACAAATAGATCACAAACCCATTTATATGATGTCTTCAGCTTGTACTAAAATCAGCGTGCTTTTAGGCACTTCTCCATTCAAGCCCAAGTGAATTGTTGTGCATTCTCCATGTTGAGCAGACTGCTGATCACCTCTTTGAGTTTTCTGGCCTTGGCTCGGGTTAATGGTCCAGCTGGTAGTGCAAGAGCTTCTTCATGTTCCACTGGTCCATTCCTAGCCATCAGCTTCTCCTTTTGTGTGCTTTCCATGCTCGTATCAATATACAAAACTGATCTAGCTTAATGTGGACATTGGATTCGTGTCATTTTGAACTCTATATCAAAAGTTACAGACAATTTAGTGGGGGCATGTCAAGTTGATTAGCCAGTTAAAAAGATCATTCTAAACTGATCATTGGTGCTCCTTGAGTTAAGGCTTATAAATGAAGCATAATGCATGGCATCAAGGAGTTTGGAATACATTGGATTACTTGGAGGCTTTGTTGTAGCTATTTCAGGGTCAAATATTGTCACAATATAGAAAATTGAGCTAGCTTAACGTGGGCATTAGATTCGTGTCATTATGAACTCTAAATCAAAAGTTACGGAAAATTTAGTGCAAACATGTCAAGTTGATCGGCCAGTTAAAATGATTATTCTACACTAATCATTGGGGCTCCTTAAGTAAAGGCTTATGAATGAAGCATAATGCATAGTTCACGCAGTTTGAGATACATTCGATTCCTTGGAGGCTTTGTCGTAGCTCTTTCAATCTCAAATGTTGTCACAATGTGGAAAATTGAGCTAGCTTAATGTTGCCATTCATGTCATGATGAACTCAAAATAAAAAGTTACGGAATATTTAGTGCGGACATGTCAAGTTGATTGGCCAGTTAAAATGATTATTCTAAACTGATCATTGGTGCTCCTTGAGTAAAGGCCTATAAATGAAGCATAATGCATGGCATCACAGTTTGGAATACATTAGATTACTTGGAGGCTTTGTTGTACCTCTTTCAGTCTCAAATGTTTTCACAATATAATACAGAAAATTAAGCTAGATTAACATGGGTGTTGGATTCGTGTCATTATGAACTCTAAATCAAAAGTTACGGACAATTTAGAGCGGACATATCAAGTTTATTGGCCAGTTGAAATGATCATTCTAAACTGATCATGGGTGCTCCTTGAGTAAAGGCTTATAAATGAAGAATAATGCATGGCATCACGAAGTTTGGGACACATTGGATTACTTGGAGGCTTTGTCGTAGCTCTTTTAGTATCAGATTTTCTCACAATAAAGAAAATTGAGCTAGCTTAACATGGGCATTAGATTCATGTAATTTTGAACTGGAAATCAAAAGTTACGGACGATTTAATGTGGACATGTCAAGTTGATCGACCAGTTAAAATGATCATTCTAAACTGATCATTGGTGCTCCTTGAGTAAAGGCTTATAAATGAAGCATAATGCATGGCATTACACAGTTTGGGATACATTAGATTACTTGGAGGCTTTGTTGCAGCTCTTTTATTCTCAAATGTTGTCACAATATGGAAAATTGAGCTATATTAACGTCGGCGTTGGACTCATGTCATTTTGAGCTTAAATGACAAGTTACAAATGATTTAGTTTTAACATGTCAAGTGATCAACTAATTAAAATGCTAAATCTAACCTGGTTATTGGTGCTCTTTGCGTAAAGGCTTATAAATGAAGCATAATGCATGGCATCACGCAGTTTGGGATAGATGGGATTAGTTGAAGGCTTTTCATTGCTATTTCGGTGTTAAAGTTTGACACAATATAGAGAATTGAACTAGATTAACGTGGGCGTTGAATTTGTGTCATTCTGAACTCTAAATCAAAAGTTACGGATGATTTACTATGGACATGTCAAGTTGATCGGCTAGTTAAAATGACCATTCTAAACTGATCAATGGTGCTCCTTGAGTAAAGGCTTGTAAATGAAGCATAATGCATGGCATCACACAGTTTGGGATACAATAGATTACTTGGAGGCTAGTAGCTCTTTTAGTCTCAAACGTTGTCACAATATAGAAAATGGAGCTAGGTTAACGTGGGTGTTAGATTCATGTTATTCTAAACTCTAAATCAAAAGTTACGGACGATTTAGTGCAAACATGTCAAGTTGATCAGCCAGTTGAAATGATCATTCTAATATGATCATTGGTGCTCCTTGATAAAAGACTTATAAATAAAGCATAATGCATGGCTTCACGCAGTTTGGGATACAGTTAATTAAACGAAGGCTTTTTCGTAGCTCTTTTAGTCACAAATGTTATCACAATATGGAAAATTTTAGCTAGCTTAATGTGGGCATTGGACTCATGTTATTTTGAACTCTAAATCGAAAGTTAAATATGATTTAGTGTGGAGGTGTCAAGTTGATCAGTTAGTTAAAATCATCATTCTAAATTGATCTTTGGTGCTCCTTGAGTAATGGCTTATTAATGAATCATAACGCATTGCATCACGCAGTTGTGATAGATTGATTTACTTGGAGGCTTTTTTCGTTGCTATTTTGGTCTTTAATTTTTTCACAATATAGAAAATTGAGCTAGTTTAACGTGCACATTGGATATGTTTCATTTTGAACTCTAAATTAAAAGTTATAGACGATTTTGTGCGGACATGTCAAGTTGATCAGCCCATTAAAATGATCATTAAAAACTAATCATTGGTGCTCCTTCAGTAAAGGCTTATAAATCAAGCATAATGTATGGCATCACGCATTTTGGGATACATTGGATTACAGAGAGGCTTTGTAACAGCTCTTTCATGCTCAAATGTTGTCATAATATGGAAAATTGAGCTAGCTTAACGTGCGCACTGGACTAATGCCATTTTGAGCTCTAAATCAAATGATAAAGATGATTTAGTTTGGAGATGACAATTTGATCAGCTAGTTAAAATGATCATTCTAAACTGATCAGTGGAGCTCCGTGAGTAAAGGCTTATAAATGAAGCATAATACATGGCATGACGCAGTTTGGGATAGATTGGAATACTTTGAGGCTTTTCGTAGCTATTTCGGTGTTAAATTTTTTCACAATACAGAAAATTTAGCTAGATTTTCGTGGGCCATATCATTCTGAACTCCAAATAAAAAGTTAGAGACGATTTAGTGTGTCCATGTCAAGTTGATTGGCCAGTTAAAATGATTATTCTAAACTTATCATTGGTTCTCCTTGAGTAAAGGCTTATAAATCAAGCATAATTAATGGCATCATGCAGTTTTGCATATATTGTATTACTTGGAGGCTTTGTCGTAGCTCTTTCTGTTTCAAATTTTGTCACAACATACAAAATTGAGCTAGCTTAATGTGGCCATTGGATTTGTGTAATTCTGAACTCTAAATCAAAAGTTATAGACGATTTAATGTAGACATGTCAAGTTTATCGGCCAGTTAAAATGTAATTCGAAACTTATCTTTGGTGCTCCTTGAGTAAAGGCTTATAACTGAAGCATAATGCATGGAATCACGCAGTTTGGGATACATTGGATTACTTGTAGTCTTTGTTGCAGCTCTTTCATTCTCAAATGTTGTCACAATATCGAAAATTGAGCTCGCTTAACGTGCGCGTTGGACTCATGTCATTTTGAGCTCTAAATCAAAAGTTAAAGACGATTTTGTTTGAACATGTCAAGTGACCAGCTAGTTAAAATGCTCATTCTAAACAAATCATTGGCACTCCTTGAGTAATGGCTTATAAATGAAGCATAACACATGGCATCACACAGCTTGCGATAGATTGGATTACTTGGAGGCTTTTTTGTAGCTATGTCAGTGCTAAATGTTGTCGCAATATTCAAAATTGAGCTAGGTTAACAAGGGCGTTAGATTCGTGTTATTCTGAACTCTAAATCAAAAGTTAGAAGATTTAGTGCGGACATGTCAAGTTGATCGGATAGTTAAAATGATCATTCTAAACTGATCATTGGTGTTCTGTGAGTAAAGGCTTATAAATGAATCATAATGCATGGCTTCACGCAGCTTGGGATACATTGGATTAAATGGCGGCTGTTTCGTAACTCTTTGAGTATCAAATGTTGTCACAATATAGAAAATTGAGCTAGCTTGACGTGGGCATTGGGTTCATGTCATTATGAACTCTTAATCAAATGTTACGGATGATTAATTGTGGACATGTCAAGTTGATCGGCCAATTAAAATGATCATTCTAAACTGATCATTGGTTCTCCTTGGGTAAATCTTAAATGAAGAATATTGCATTGCATGACGCAGTTTGGGATACATTGGATTTCTTTGAGGCTTTGTCGTAGCTCTTTCAGTCTAAAATTTTTCACAATATAGAAAATTGAGCTATCTTACCATGGCGGTTGGATTCGTGTAATTCTGAACTCTAAATCAAAAGTTACGAACGATTTAATGTGCACATGTAAAGTTGATCGGCCAGTTAAAATGATCATTCTAAACTGATCAATGGTGCTCCTTAAGTAAAAGCTTATAAATGAAGCATAATGCATGGTATCACACATTTTGGGATACATTGGATTACTTGGAGGATTTGTAATAGTTCTTTCCGTCTCAAATGTTTTCACAATATGGAAAATCTAGCTAGTTTAATGTGGGTGTTGGACTTATATTATTTTGAGCTCTAAATCAAAAGTTTAAGACGATATAGTGCAGACTGTCATGTTGATCAGCTTGATCATTCTAAACTGATAATTGGTACTCCATGAGTAAAGGCTTATAAATGAAGCATAATTCATGGCATGACACAGTTTGGGATACATTGGATTACTTGGATGCTTTGTAGCAGCTCGTTCGGTCTCATATATTATCACAATATGGAAACTTAAGCTAGCTTAAAGTGGACATTGGGTTCGTATCACTTTTAATTCTAAATCACAACTTACGGATGATTTAGTGCGGACATGTCAACTTGATCGGCCAGTTAAAATGATCATTCTGAACTGATCATTGGTGCTCCTTGAGTAAAGGCTTATAAATGAGGCATAATGCGTAGCATCAAAAAGTTTGGGATACATTGGATTACTTGGATGCTTTGTAGCAGCTCTTTCAATCTCAAATGTTATCACAATATGGAAAATTAAGCTAGCTTAAAGTGGACTTTTGATTAGTATCACTTTGAACACTAAATCAAAAGTTACGGACGATTTATTGCAGACATGTCAAGTTGATCGGCTAGTTAAAATGATCATTCTAAATGGATCATTGGCGCTCTTGAGTGAAGGTTTATAAATCAATCATAATGCATGACATCACGGATTTTGGGATAGATTGGATAACTTGGAAGCTTTTTCCTAGCTATTTGCGTGTTAAATTTTGACTTAATATAGAAAGTTGAGCTAGGTTAACGTGGGCGTTAGATTCGTGTCATTCTGAACTCTAAATCAAAACTTACAGACGATTTAGTGCGGACATGTCAAGTTGATCGGCCAGATAAAATGATCGTTCTAAACTAATCATTGGTGTTCCTTGAGTAAAGGCTTATAAATGAAGCATAATTCATGGTATCACGCAGTTTGGGATATATTTGATTACTTGGAGGCTTTTTGTAGCTATTTCGGTGTTAAATTTTGTCATAACATAGAAAGTTCAGCTAGATTAACGTGCGCATTGGATTGTATCATTCTAAACTATAAATTAGAAGGTATGTACGATTTAGTGCGGACATCTCAAGTTGATCGGCCAGTTAAAATGATCATTCTAAACTGATCATCGGTGCTCCTTGATTAAAGAATTATAAATGAAGCATAATGCATTGCATCATGCAGTTTGGGATACATTGGATTACTTGGAGGTTTTGTCGTAGCTCTTTGAGTCTCAAATGTTGTTACAACAGAGAAACATTAGCTAGCTTAACGTGGGCGTTGGATTTCTGTAATTATGAACTCTAAATCAAAAGTTCTAGATGATTTATTGTGGACATGTCAAGTTGATCAGCTAGTTAAAATGATCATTGGTGCTCATTGAGTAAAAGCTTATAAATGAAGCATAATACATAGCATCACGCATTTTAGGAAAGATTTGATTACTTGAAGGCTTTTTCGTTGCTAGTTTGGTATTAAATTTTGTCACAATATAGAAAAATTGAACTAGCTTAACGTGGGCGTTGGATTCGTGTCATGTCGAACTCTAAGTCAAAAGTTACGGACGATATAGTGCGGACATGTCAAGTTGATCTGCAAGTTAAAATGTTCATTTTAAACTGATCATTCATGCTCCTTGAGTAAAGGCTTATAAATGAGCATAATGCATTACATCACAAAGTTTGGGATACAATGAATTACTTGGAGGCCTTTTCGTAGCTCTTTTAGTCTCAAATCTTATAAATGAAGCATCATGCATGGGATCACGCAGATTGAGATAGATTGGATTACTTGCAGGCTTTTCGTAGCTATTTCGGTGTTAAATTTTGTCACAATATAGAAAATTCAGCTAGATTAACGTGGGTGTTGGATTCTTGTCATTCTGAACTCTAAATCAAAAGTTAGGACGATTTAGTGTGGACATGTCAAGTTGATCGGCCAGTGAAAATCATTTTTCTAAACAGATCATTGGTTCTCCTTGAGTAAAGGCTTATAAATCAAGTATAATGCATGACATCATGGATTTTGGGACAGATTGAATTACTTAGAGGCTTTTTCCTAGCTATTTCGGCATAAACTTTTGCCATAATATAGAAAATTGAGCAAGATTATTGTGGGCATTCGATTTGTGTCATTCTGGACTCTAAATCAAAAGTTACATACAATTTAGTGCGGACATATCAAGTTGATCTGTCAGTTAAAATGATTATTCTAAACTAATCATTGGCTCCACTTGATGGGCCAATTAAAATGATCATTTTAAACTGATCATTGAAGCTCCTTGAGTAAAGGCTTATAAATGAAGCATAATGCATGGCATCATGGATTTTGGGATAGATTGGATTACTTGGAGGCTTTTTCATTGCCATTTTGGTCTTAAATTTTGTCACAATATAGAAAGTTGAGCTAGCTTAATGTGTCAGTTGGATTCGTGTCATTCTGAACTCTAAATAATAAATTACGGACGATTTTGTGCGGCATTGTCAAGTTGATCTGCAAGTTAAAATGATCATTCTAAACTGATCATTGGTACTCCTTTAGTAAAGGCTTATAAATGAAGCATAATTCACAGTATCACACCGTTTCAGTTGCATTGGATTACTTGTAGGCTTTGTCGTAGCTCTTTCAGTCTCAAATGTTGTTACAATATAGAAAATTGAGGTAGCCTAACGTGGGCGTTGGACTCATGGCATTCTGAGCTCTAAATCAAAAGTTAAAGACGATTTAGTGCGGACATGTCAAGTTGATCAGCTTGTTAAAATCATCATTCTAAACTGATCATTGGTGCTCCTTGATTAAAGGCTTATAAATGAAGTATACTGCATGGCATCACGTAATTTGGGATACATTCCATTACTTGGAGACTTTGTCGTAGCTCTTTCAGTCTCAAATGTTGTCACAGTATGGGAAATTGACCTAGCTTAACGTGGGCGATGGATTTATGTTATCTTGACCTCTAAATCAAAAGATAGAGACGATTAGTGCGGATATGTCAAGTTGATCGGCAGTTAAAATGATCATTTTAAATTGATCGTTGGTGCTCATTGAGTAAAGACTTATAAATCAAGCATAATGCACAACATCATGGATTTTGGGATAGATTGGATTACTTGGAGGTTTTTTCATAGCTATTTGCAGTGTTACATTTTGTTAAAATATAGAAAATTTAGCTAGATTCACTTGGACATTGGATTCGTGTCATTCTGAACTCTAAATAAAAAGTGACGGACGATTTAGTGCGAACTTGTCAAGTTGATTGACGAGTTAAAATGATCATTCTAAACTGATCATTGGTTCTCTTTGAGTAAAGGCTTATAAACGAAGCATAATTCATGGCAGCACACAGTTTGTGATACATTGGATTACTTGGAGTTTTTCTCGTAGCTCTTTTAGTCTCAAATGTTGTTACAATATAGAAAATTGAGCTAGTTTAATGTGGGTGTTGGATTTGTGTCATTTGAACTCTAAATCAAAACTTACCGACATCACGCAGTTTGGGATACAGTGGATTATGTGGAGGCTTTGTCATAGCTTTTTCAATCCCAAATTTTGTCACAATATAGAATATTGAGCTAGCTTAACGTAGGCGTTAGATTCTTGTAATTCCAAACACTAAATCAAAAGTTACAGAAGATTTAGTGTGGACATCTCAAGTTGATCGGCCAATTAAAATAATCATTTTAAACTGATCATTGGTTCTCCGTAAATGCTTATAAATGTAGCATAATGCATTGCATCACGCACTTTGGGATACATTGGACTACATGGAGGGCGTTTCATAGCTATTTCACTCTCAAATGTTGTCACAATATGGCAAAGTTGAGCTAGCTTAACGTGGGCGCTGGATTCATATCATTCTGAACTTTAAATCAAAAATTTCGGACGATTTAGTGTGGACATGTCAAGTTCATCGGCCAGTTAAAATGATCATTCTAAATGATCATTGCTGCTCCTTGAGTAAAGGCTTACAAATGAAGCATAATGCATGACATCACGCAGTTTGGGATACATGATACTTGAAGGGTTTTTTCATATCATTTTCAGTCTCAGATGTTGTTAAAATATGGAAAATTAAGGTCGCTTGATGTTGGCGTTGGATTTGTGTCAATTAGAACTCTAAATCAAAATTTACTGATGATTTAGTGCGGGCATATCAAGTTGATGGGCCAGTTAAAATGCTCATCCTAAACTGATCATTGAATCTCCTTGATTAAAGGCTTATAAATGAAGTATAATCCATGGCATCACACAGTTTGGGATATATTGGATTATTTGGAGGCTTTGTTGTAGATATTTTGGTCTTAAATTTTGTCAGTATATAGAAAATTGAGCTAACTTAACGTGTGCGTTGGATTCATATCATTTTGAATTCTAAATCAAATATTACGGAAAATTTAGTATGGACATGTCAAGTTGATCGGCTAGTTAAAATGATCATTCAAAACTGATCATTGGTGCTCCTTGAGTAAAGGATTACAAATGAAGCATAATGTATGGCATACATTGTATTAGTTGGAGGTTTTTTTGTAGCTCTTTTAGTCTCAGATGTTGTCACAATATGGAAAATTGAGCTAGCTCGACGTGGATGTTGGACTCATTTCATTATGAGCTCTAAATTAAAAGTTAAAGACGATTGTGCGCAGACATGTCAAGTTGATCAGCTGGCTAAATGATCATTCTAAACATATCATTGTTTTTCCTTGAGTAATGGCTTATACATGAAGCATAATGCAAGGGATCATGAAATTTGGAATAGATTGGACACTTGGAGGCTTTGTGTAGCTATTTCGGATTTAAATTTTGTCACAATATAGAAGATTGAGCTCGCTTAACGTGGGCATTGGATTTGTGTCATTTTGAACTCTAAATCAAAAGTTACGGACGATTTAGTGCGGATATGTCAAGTTGATTGGCTAGTTAAAATGATCATTCTAAACTGATCATTGGTGCTACTTGAGTAATGGATTATAAATAAAGCATAAGGCATGGCATCACGCAGTTCTGTATACATTGGATTACATGGAAGCTTTGTCGTAGCTCTTTGAGTCTCAAATGATGTCACAATATAAAATATTGAGCAAGCTTCACGTAGGGGTTGGATTCGTGTCATTATGAACTCTAAATCAAAAGTTACAAACGATTTAGTGCGGACATGTCAAGTTGATCAGCCACCTAAAATAATCATTCTAAACTGATCATTGGTGCTCCTTGAATAAAGGTTTACAAATGAAACATAATGCATGACATCACGCAGTTTGGGATACATTGTATTACTTGGAGGCTTTTTCGTAGCTCTTTCAGTCTTAGATGTTGTCAGAATATGGAAAATTGAGCTTGCTTGACGTGGGCTTTGGACTCATGTCATTATCAGCTCTAAATTAAAAAATAAAGATGATTGTGTGGACATGTCAAGTTGATCGTCTACTTAAAATGATCATTCTAAACTCTTCACTGTTTTGCCTTGAGTAAAGGCTTAAAAATGAAGCATTATGCATGGCATCATGCAGTTTGGAATAGATTGGACACTTAGAGGCTTTGCGTAGCTATTTCGGACTTAAATTTTGTATAATCCATGGCATCACACAGTTTGGGATATATTGGATTATTCGGAGGCTTTGTTGTAGATATTTTGGTCTTAAATTTTGTCAGTATATAGAAAATTGAGCTAACTTAACGTGTGCGTTGGATTCGTATCATTTTGAATTCTAAATCAAATATTACGGAAAATTTAGTGTGGACATGGCAAGTTGATCGGCTAGTTAAAATGATCATTCAAAACTGATGATTGGTGCTCCTTGAGTAAAGGATTACAAATGAAGCATAATGCATGGCATCACGTAGTTTTGGACAGATTGGATTACTTCGAGACTTTTTCGTAGCTATTTCGGTGTTAAATTTGGTCACAATATAGAAAATTGAGCTAGCTCGACGTGGATGTTGGACTCATGTCATTATGAGCTCTAATTTAAAAGTTAAAGACGATTGTGCGCAGACATGTCAAGTTGATCAGCTGGCTAAATGATCATTCTAAACATATCATTGTTTTTCCTTGAGTAACGGCTTATACATGAAGCATAATGCAAGAGATCATGAAATTTGGAATAGATTGGACACTTGGAGGCTTTGTGTAGCTATTTCGGATTTAAATTTTGTCACAATATAGAAGATTGAGCTCGCTTAACTTGGGCATTGGATTTGTGTCATTTTGAACTCTAAATCAAAAGTTACGGACGATTTAGTGCGGATATGTCAAGTTGATTGGCTAGTTAAAATGATCATTCTAAACTGATCATTGGTGCTACTTGAGTAATGGATTATAAATAAAGCATAAGGCATGGCATCACGCAGTTCTGTATACATTGGATTACTTGGAGGCTTTGTCGTAGCTCTTTGAGTCTCAAATGATGTCACAATATAAAATATTGAGCTAGCTTCGCGTAGGGGTTGGATTCGTGTCATTATGAACTCTAAATCAAAAGTTACGAACGATTTAGTGCGGACATGTCAAGTTGATCAGCCACCTAAAATAATCATTCTAAATTGATCATTGGTGCTCCTTGAGTAAAGGTTTACAAATGAAACATAATGCATGACATCACGCAGTTTGGGATACATTGTATTACTTGGATGCTTTTTCGTAGCTCTTTCAGTCTTAGATGTTGTCAGAATATGGAAAATTGAGCTTGCTTGACATGGGCTTTGGACTCATGTCATTATCAGCTCTAAATTAAAAAATAAAGATGATTGTGATGACATGTCAAGTTGATCATCTACTTAAAATGATCATTCTAAACTCTTCACTGTTTTGCCTTGAGTAAAGGCTTAAAAATGAAGCATTATGCATGGCATCATGCAGTTCTGAATAGATTGGACACTTAGAGGCTTTGCGTAGCTATTTCGGACTTAAATTTTGTATAATCCATGGCATCACACAGTTTGGGATATATTGGATTATTCGGAGGCTTTGTTGTAGATATTTTGGTCTTAAATTTTGTCAGTATATAGAAAATTGAGCTAACTTAATGTGTGCGTTGGATTCATATCATTTTGAATTCTAAATCAAATATTACGGAAAATTTAGTGTGGACATGTCAAGTTGATCGGCTAGTTAAAATGATCATTCAAAACTGATCATTGGTGCTCCTTGAGTAAAGGATTACAAATGAAGCATAATGTATGGCATACATTGTATTAGTTGGAGGTTTTTTTGTAGCTCTTTTAGTCTCAGATGTTGTCACAATATGGAATATTGAGCTAGCTCGACATGGATGTTGGACTCATGTCATTATGAGCTCTAAGTTAAAAGTTAAAGACGATTGTGCGCAGACATGTCAAGTTGATCAGCTGGCTAAATGATCATTCTAAACATATCATTGTTTTTCCTTGAGTAACGGCTTATACATGAAGCATAATGCATGGGATCATGAAATTTGGAATAGATTGGACACTTGGAGGCTTTGTGTAGCTATTTCGGATTTAAATTTTGTCACAATATAGAAGATTGAGCTCGCTTAACGTGGGCATTGGATTTGTGTCATTTTGAACTCTAAATCAAAAGTTACGGACGATTTAGTGCGGATATGTCAAGTTGATTGGCTAGTTAAAATGATCATTCTAAACGGATCATTGGTGCTACTTGAGTAATGGATTATAAATAAAGCATAAGGCATGGCATCACGCAGTTCTGTATACATTGGATTACTTGGAGGCTTTGTCGTAGCTCTTTGAGTCTCAAATGATGTCACAATATAAAATATTGAGCTAGATTAACGTGGGCATTGGACTCAAATCATTTTAAAGCCTAAATCAAAAGTTAAATTCGATTTAGGGTGGACGTGTCAAGTTGATCGGCCAGTTAAAATAATCTTTCTAAACTGATTATTGGTGCTCCTTGATTAAAGGCTTATAAATGAAACATAATGCATGGCATCACACTGTTTGGGTTACATTGGATTACGTGGAGTCTTTGTCATAGCTCTTTATGTCTTAAACGCTATCACAATATGGAAAACTGAGCTAGCTTACCGTGGGGGATGGATTCATGTTATTTTGAGCTCTAAATCAAAAATTACAGATGATTTAGTGTGACATATCAAGTTGATCGCCCAGTTAAAATGATAATTCTAAACTGATCAGTAGTGCTCCTTGATTAAAGGCTTATAAATGAAGCCTAATGCATGGGAATACGCATTTGGGATAAAGTTGACTACTTGGAGGCTTTGTTGTAGCTATTTTGGTCTTAAATTATGTCCGAATATAGAAAATTGAGCTAGATTAACGTGGGCGTTGGATTCGTCTCATTTTGAACTCTAACCCAAAAGTTACTAACAATTTAGCGCAGACATGTCAATTTTATTGGTCAGTTAAAATGATCATTCTAAACTGATCATTGGTGCTCCTTGATTAAAGACTTATAAAGGAAACATAATCCATGGCACCACTCACTTTGGGTTACATTGGATTACTTGGAGGCTTTGTCATAGCTCTTTCAGTCATAAATGTTGTCACAATATGGACAATTGAGCTAGCTTAACGTGGGTGATGGATTCATATTATTTTGAGCTCTAAATCAAAAGTTAGAGACGATTAGTGCGGACATGTCAAGTTGATTGGCTCGATAAAATGATCATTTTAAACTGATTGTTGGTGCTAATTGAGTAAAAGCTTATAAATGAAGCATAATGCATGTTATCACGCAATCTGGAATAGATTGGATTACTTGGATGCTTTGTCATGACTATTCCGGTCTTAATTTTTATCATAATATAGAACATTGAGCTAGCTTAACGTGGACTTTAGATTGATGTCATTCTGAACTCAAAAGCAAAAGTTCCCGACGATGTAATGTAGACATGTAAAGTGATCGACCAGCTAAAGTGATCATTCTAAATTAATCATGTGTGCGCCTTGAGTAAGGCTTATAAATGAAGCATAATGCATAACATCACGCAGTTTCGGATAGATTGTATTACTTGGAGACTTTTTCGTATATTTCAGTCTTAACTTTTTTTCTTCATAATATAGAATATTGAGCTAGCTTAGCGAGGACGTTACATTCATGTCATTCTGAACTGTAAATCAAAAGTTATGGAAGAATTAGTGCGGACATATCAAGTTGATCGGCCAGTTAAAGTGATCATTCTAAATTGATCATTCTAAACTGATCATTACTGCTCTTTTAGTAAAACGCTTATAAATGAAGCATATTGCATGGCATCACACATTTCAGGATAGATTGGATTACTTGAAGGCTTTTTGGTAGCTCTTTCAGTCTCAAATGTTTTCACAATATAGAAAATTGAGCTAGCTTAATGTGGGCGTTGGATTCGTGTCATTTTAAACTCTAAATCAAAAGTCATGGATGATTTAGTGCATACATGTCAAGTTGATTGGCCAGTTAAAATGAACATTCTACACTGATCATTGGTGCTCCTTTCGTAAAGGCTTATAAATGAAGCATAATACATGGCATCACGCAGTTTTGGATATATTGGATTACTTGGAGGCTTTGTCTTAGCTATTTCAGTTTTAAATTTTATCATAATACAGAAAATTGAGGTAGCTTAACGTGGGCGTTTTATTCGTGTCTTTCTGATCTCTAAATAAAAAAATTCGAACGATTTAGTGTGGACATGTCAAGTTGATCATTCTAAACTGATCATTGGTGCTCCTTGAGTAAAGGCCTATGAATGAAGCATAATGCATGGCATCACGCAGTTTGGAATACATTGGATTACTTGAAGGCTTTTTCGTATCTCTTTCAGTCTCAAATGTTGTCACAATATTGAAAATTGAGCTAGATTGACGTGGGCGTTAGATTCACTTTATTTAGAGCTTTAATTCAAATGTTAAGGAAGATTTAGTGAGGAAATGTCATGTAGATCAGCTAGTTAAAATGATCATTATAAACTAATCATATTGTGTGGCATCACGCAGTTCAAGATAGATTGGATTACTTCAATACTTTGTGGTAGCTCTTTTAATCTGAAATGTTTTCACAATATATAAAATTGTGCTAGCTTAACGTTGGCGTTGGATACATGCCGTTCAAAACTCTAAATCAAAGGTTACGTACGATTTAGTGCATATGTCAAGTTGATCGGCCAATTAAAAATGAACATTCTAAACTGACCATTGGTGCTCCTTTCGTAAAGGCTTATAACTGAATCACAATGCATGGCATCATGCAGTTTGGGATACAATGGATTACTTGGAGGCTTTGTTGTAGCTATTTTGGTGTTATATTGCGTCCGAATATAGAAAATTGAGCAAGCTTAACGTGGGCGTTGGATTCATGTCATTCTGAACTCTACATCAAAAGTTACCAACGATTTAGTGCAGAGATGTCATGTTTATTGGCTAGTTAAATTGAATATTCTAAACTGATCATGGGTGCTCATTAATCAAAGGTTTACAAATGAAGCATAATGCATGACATCACACAGTTTGGTATAGATTGGATTACTTGGATGCTTTTTCATAGCTATTTTGGTCTTATATTTTATCACAATACCAAAAATTGAGGTAGTATAACGTGGTCGTTTGATTCGTGTCATCTGATCTCTTAATAAAAAATACGAATGATTTAGTGCAAACATGTCAAGTTGATTGAATAGTTAAAATGATCATTCTAAACTGATCATTGGTGCTCTATGAGTAAAGGCTTATCAATAAAGCATAATGCATGGCATCACACAGTTTGGAATACATTGGATTACTTGGATACTTTATCGTAGGTCCTTTAGTCTCAAATGTTGTCACAATATTGAAAATTGAGCTAGATTAACGTGGGCGTTGGATTCAAATCATTTTGAGCTCTAATTCAAATGTGAAAGACTATTTAGTGCGGACATGTCAATTAGATCAGCTAGTTAAAAAGAGCATTCTAAACTAATCATTAGTGCTCGTTGAGTAAAAGCTTATAAATGAAGCATAATGCATGGCATCAGGGAGTTCAGGATAGATTGGATTACTTGAACGCTTTGTGGTAGCTCTTTCAGTCTCGAATGTTTTCACAATATAGAAAATTGAACTAGCTTAACGTGGTGTTTGATTTTTGTCATTCTAAACTCTAAATCGAAAGTTACGGACAATTTAGTGTATAAATGTCAAGTTGATCGGTTAGTTAAAATGAACATTCTAAACTATTAATTGGTGCTCCTTTAGTAAATGCTTATAAATGAAGGATAATGCATGGCATTATGCAGTTTGGGATACATTGGATAATTCGGGCTATAAAATTTTGAAAATGATTAATTTTGAAACAAAAGTATAAGAGAATCAAAATTTGTAATTTACAAGACAAAGATCAACAATACCTGTGTGGAACCATCCATTGATTAGGACTTGATCAGTTAGATCTTATCTTTTGTGGTAACCGGAGAACATTGAATTTCCTCTATGACAAATCTCTCCTCTAGCCACATCCGAGGAAAAAGCATCTTAGTCTATCTCTGGTACCAAAACTAGTCTTGCCTGAATAGTCGGCATCGGTACGCCAACTGTTCCCACCATTGAAAATACTCCGGCTAAGGTAGTAAAACTCCCTCCACAGCTCTCAGTCAATCCTGTCACATTTCATTATATCAGTTAGAGTCGTTGGTTTACCACAAACTAATTATTAATCAAGACCTAGAGATCGGTTTTATGTAAGACTTACTGATACAAGCCATGATTCAAGGATGTATGCGCGTGGGCTGCTTGGAGAAGTTTAGGTGAGAAACTCGACCTTAGACTTCTTGGATAGGGGTTTTTGGGTTGGTATTCGATGGAAAGGTGAAATGAACCACACGAGGGGTGATGAACCTCGTGATAAATCACAAACTTAGAGCTAGGAGGGCTGGTCTCAACTAGATTCTAAGCGCACAAGATTCTTGAGAGAAAACTTGTTGGGGAAAAAGTTCTATCTTTATTAATATCAAAAAGGTTGTCGAACTAAAATGCTGGAAGGAGCCTTATTAATATGCTCGACAGCTTGACCTTCTAGGGTCGACTGAAATAAAGAAAAGGAAAGTTTACAAAAGTGCACAAATGGAAAAGATACAAAAGTGTATAATCGAAAAAAGGACCTATTCCTAAAATGTTCTTGACTCAAAAATGTAAAGCATCTAGATCTTACCTGCAAAACAGAAAGAGGCATATATTCGAATTGAAACTTACCTTAACTTACCTCACAGCCAAGAAATGGAAGGTGGCCGTCCTTGTGGCATGCACGCGCCTTGCTCCTAGTCTTCGACTTGGAGTAGGGTTAAAAATCTTTGGGCCCTTACCTCTTTTGCCACTAAAGCCCAAGTCTCTGATGTTCCTTGTGTTGTTGAGAAGCCTTTGGACTCTACTTTGCTCTTCTGGCCCATTGTCCTTAGCTGATCTTCCTCTAGGACTTTGTCCACCCATAAGCTGAATTTGTGGAAGAGTGCCCTTGATCTGCTTCTTGTCATTGCTCCTGGTGGCACTACTGGTGTGGATACTTCCTCTAGATGCATGTCCTGAAGCTCGTAGCTTATCTGGTCCGAGTTTCCTTGTGTGGAAGTTGTATTGCTCGTGCACTCGGCTGGATCGGCTGTACCGGCTGGACTGTGCGAGGTACTGGCCGGAATGCCTTCAGGACCGGCCAAGTTGATCCCGGAGTTGGTGGCATCACCAAGGGGACCGGCGGTGTCATCCACGTCCCCACCAAGTGTGCCGGAAGCTTGGGCCTCTCCGCCGGCAATGCTGGTTGCTCTGGTCCTATTGGTCGAGGGTCCGGCAGTACTGCTTGGACCGGCAGGCGTGCCAGATGGTCCGGCTGTCTTGGGCAAGCTTCCTGGTCGGCCAGTCTGGTCTCCTGGCTGGATGTACGACCTGATGTCCTCATCAGCCCCTCCCTCTTCAGTAGGTTTTGTCCTCAAAACTGGTTCATCTGCATGGAAAGGGGCTAAGTCAGTAACATTGAACGTATTGGACACATTAAACTCACCTGGTAGCTCGATCCGGTAGGCGTTGTTGTTGATCCTATCGATCACTCTGAATGGTCCATCTCCTCTTGGTGCTAGCTTGGAACTCCTTAGGTTTGGGAACGTCTCCTGCCGTAGCTGTAGCCACACCCAATCGCCTGGTTGAAAGATCACCTCCTTTCTTCCCTTGTTGGATGAGTAACGTACTGTCCGGTCCTCTTCTCCAAGTTTTCTGCTACCTTCTGGTGTAACCTCCTTATGAACTCTGCCTTGGATGCTCCATTGAGGTTGGTCATCTCAGCTGGTGGTAGTGGTGTTTGCTCCAATGGAGTGAGAGGGTTGAAGCTGTATACCACTTCAAATGGTGTCTTCTTGGTTGCTGAGTGCACGGCTCGGTTGTAAGCGAACTCTATGAATGGCAGGCACTCCACCCAAGTCTTTAGGTTCTTCCCTAGTGTAGTCCTGAGAAGGGTTGATAGTGTCCTGTTGACAACTTCAGTTTGGCCATCGGTTTGAGGATGGCAGGTGGTAGAGAAGAGTAGCTTCGTGCCTAGCTTTCTCCAAAGGGTCCTCCAGAAAGGGCTGAGGAACTTGGTGTCCCTGTCTGATAGAATGGTCCTTGGCACTCCATGAAGCCGTACTATCTCCCTGAAGAACAGCTCAGCTGTTTGTGTGGCGTCATTGACATTGGCACATGGAATGAAGTGTGCCATCTTGGAGAATCTGTCCACCACTACAAAGATTGCATATTTGTGGTTGATCTTGGGCAGACCTAGAACAAAGTCCATTGAGATGTCCACCCATGGATGTGTAGGTATGGGCAGTGGGAGATACAACCCGTGAGGTTGCACTCGGGACTTTGCCTTCTTGCAAGTGATGCATCTTGCACAATGAGCTTCTACTGTCCTCTTGATGTGTGGCCAGTAGAAGTGCTCCTTGACCACTGCTAGAGTCTTGTCGACACCAAAGTGGCCCATGATTCCTCCTCCATGAGCTTCTCGGATGATAAGCTCCCTTAATGATCCTTGTGGTATGCACAGCCTTCTTTCTCGGAACAAGAATCCCTCATGGATGTAGAACTTGCAATGACTCCCTGTGCCACACTCCTTGTAGTTCTCAGCAAAGTCAGGATCATCCTTGTATAGGTCCTTGATGTGCTCGAACCGTAGGACCTTTGCCTCCATGGTTAATATCAAGGCAAACCTCCTTGATAGTGCATTGGCTACCACATTGTCTTTGCCCTTCTTGTACTTGATGATGTATGGGAAGGTCTCTATGAACTCCATCCACCTGGCATGTCTCTTCTTGAGATTGGTTTGTCCTCTGAGGTGTTTGAGAGTCTCATGATCAGTGTGGATCACAAACTCCTTGGACAGCAAGTAATGCTGCCAAGTCTCCAATGCTCGGACAAGGGCATAGAGCTCCTTGTCATAAGTGGGGTAGTTCAGTGAGGCACCACGTAGCTTCTCACTGAAGTATGCCACTGGTCTCCCTCCTTGGGTTAGCACTGCTCCTATGCCTATTCCAGAGGCATCACATTCCACTTCAAACGTCTTGTTGAAGTCGGGAAGGACTAGCACTGGTGCATGTGTAAGGCTGTCCTTCAAGGCCAGGAATGCCTTCTCCAGAGCTTCCCCCCAGCTGAATCCCACGTTCTTCTTCACTACTGCCGTCAGTGGTGAGGCAATACTGCTGAAGTTGGGCACGAATCTCCTATAGAAGCTGGCCAGTCCGTGGAAGCTCCTCACTTGGCTGATGTTGCCTGGTGTTGGCCATTCTTGTATGGCTCGAATCTTTTCCTCATCAACCTGTAGGCCCTGTGAAGTTACAACAAAACCTAAAAAGACAAGCTTATCAGTACAAAAGGTGCACTTCTTGAGATTGGCATAAAGCTCTTCTTGTCGAAGGGTTTTAAGTACCATCTCAAGATGTGTGAGGTGTTCCCGTAGGCACTTAATATAAACTAGTATATCATCAAAGTAAACTACCACAAACTTACTGATGTACACCCTAAGAACTTGGTTCATAAGGCGCATGAAGGTGCTTGGGGCATTAGTCAAGCCGAATGGCATGACTGTCCACTCGTAGAGTCCTTGCTTTGTCTTGAAAGCAGTCTTCCAATCATCACCTTCCTTCATTCTTACCTGGTGGTATCCACTTTTGAGGTCTATCTTGGAGAAGACCATGGCTCCACTCAGCTCATCTAGCATGTCATCCAGTCGTGGCATTGGATGCCGGTACTTGACTGTGATGTTGTTGATTGCTCGGCAGTCCACGCACATGCGCCAAGTCCCATCCTTCTTGGGCACTAGTAGCACTGGTACGGCACATGGACTGAGGCTCTCTCGAACATATCCTTTCTCCAGGAGCTCCTTGACTTGCTTCTCAAGCTCCTTGGACTCCTCTGGACTCATCCGGTAGGCTGGCCGGTTGGGCAGGGCTGCTCCGGGCACTAGATCAATCTGGTGTTTTATGCCACGTAAAGGAGGCAAGCCTGCTGGTATCTCCTCTGGAAATACATCCTGGAACTTGTTGAGGAGAATTGCTACTTCAGGAGGTAGCTCTACCTGTCCCTGTTCTACACTCAAAACTTCTTTGAAGACCATTAGTAACATTAAATCCTTCGAGGCTAAAGCTTTCCGGATATGGCTTGGTTGAATAAGAAAATTAGACTTGATAAGTTTCTTTTCCTTACTCATTTGGAGTTCTAGCTCGTGTACGTGGGCAGGTGTAAGAGGAGCTAGGCTGACCTTTCTCTTGTCATGCACGAAGGTGTAGAGATTGGTTCGGCCATCATGCCTGGTCTCTTTGTCAAACTGCCATGGTCTTCCTAGTAGAAGATGGCCAGCTTGCATGGGCACCACGTCGCACACGACTTGGTCTTGGTACTTGCCCACACTGAATGGCACAATGACTTGTTCATGGATCTTTAGCTCCACTTTGTCATCGAGCCATCTCAGTCTATATGGTCGAGGATGCCTTGTCTTCTCTAGACCTAGCTTATCAACCATATATGCATTAGCAACATTAGTGCAAAAACCACCATCTATGATGAGGTTACATACCTTGCCCTTGATGGTGCAATGGCTGTGGAAGATGTTCTCCCTTTGGATGGTCTCTGAAGGATCCACCATTGCACTGAAGATACGTCTAGTGACCAGCACTTCCCCCACATCAGGGTACTCAATGTCACCATACTCTCCTTTTGGTTCATAGTCCTCTTCATCTTGGGACTCATACTCTCCTGCCTCCGTAATCAGCATGACTCGGTTGTTTGGGCACTCCCTTGAGATGTGTCCACGTCCCCTGCACTTGAAACAAGTTATGTCACGTGATCTTTGAGGGTTAGAAGACTTACCAGGCTCTATCTGGTCACGGGTGGGTTCAGGAGGCTTGCTCTTGAATCTTGACTCGATCTCTATGCTCTTGCCTTTGTCTACGGGCTTGGGCATGTTGCTTGGTGTCCAAGGTGTCTTAGGCTTGCTGCGGATGTCTTGGCTCTTACGTTTGATGTCCTGCTCAGCCTGGACAGATAGGTGGAACAAGTCTTTGAAGTCATTGTAGATTTGCCTTTCCACCTTGCGGCTGATTCTTTCTTGGAGTCCATCCAAGAATTGTGCCATCAATGCTTCTTCATCATCATTGAGCTCCAATCTGTTCCTTAGCTTCTCGAACTCTTCATAGTACTCCTCTACTGATCTGGTACCCTGCTTAAGAGTACGAAAACGACGTTGCAAGTCTCTATGAAAGTAAGGTGGAACAAACCTTTGTCGCATGAGGTCTTTCATGTCGACCCATGAGTCTACGGGCCTCATTCTCTTCCTCCTTCTGTCAGATACCTCACGATCCCACCAGATGAGGGCATTGTCCGTGAGTTGTGCTACTGCCATTGAGACTCTCCTAGGTCCTGGTTGGTTGTAATGATCAAAGATATGATCTATTCTTCTCTCCCAATCTAGGTAAGCCTCGGGGTCTACTTTTCCTGCAAAACTAGGAGGAGTTAGCTTAACATCAGGATGATTTACCCGGTTGTAGGTGTGTTCATCTCCATCCTCATGATGTCTAGGAGGCATTCTTGGTCTCTGGCGAAGACCATATGGCTCAAAGCCATCATCTTCTGCCTCTGGTTGCCGTGGAGGTCCTCTAGGCCTATGGTGATAGTTATGAGGTTGTGTATCCTCATCTCCATCTGGCTGGGGTTCCTCCTGTTCGTGCCGTGTCCTAAGGTGCTCAGGACCCTCAGGACGGTCTTGCTCAGCTCTCACGTGCCTTATGGCCTGGAATCTCACCGGTCTTTCCACGCGCTCCAACCTCTCGCCTATGGATGCGAGTTGTGTTTGGAGTGTGGTGAACATGGCCATCATGGCTTCGGTTGCTTCTCTATTTTCTTCTGCCATTGTGTGCTACAAAGAAAGAAGACAAGTTAGGATGCTCCTAAATTATTAGGAGGGTTTTCTTTTTATAAGGGGTTCGAAAAAATGCAAAAGGAAAAATCCTAAGGAATGGAAAATTCGAATAAAAGGAAAAAGGAAACTTTCTTGACAACTTGTGCTAGCTGTCCAATTCGAAATCTTTTGGGTATTTTCCTATTTTCTTTTCTTTTCTTTTTTTTTCTTTTTAATTTAACTTAAAATTAATGGAAATATGAATTAAACAAAAAGGAAAACGTGAATGGCAATGCAAAAGTGAATCTAAACCCTAGTGATACACGTAGAAGGCTAGATGCACTCGGTTTGGAGTTTGATGTTATTTTTTGATTTTTCTTGAATGCGACTTAAACTAATGCAAGAACTAAAAACAAAACAAGCTAAAGGATAGAAACAACCTGGTTTAGGAGCTTTAAGCTCTGATACCAAAATGATACAAGCCTCGATTCAAGGCTTATATGCGCGTGGGCTGCTTGGAGAAGTTTCGGTGAGAAACTCGACCTTGGACTTTTTGGATAGGGGTTTTGGGTTGGTATTCGATGGAAGGGTGAAGTGAACCACACGAGGGTGATGAACCTCATGATAAATCACAAACTTAGAGCTAGGAGGGCTGGTCTCAACTAGGTTCTAAGCGCACAAGATTCTTGAGAGAAAACTTGTTGAAAGAAAAGTTCTATCTTTATTAATATCAAAAAGGTTGTCGAACTACAATGCTGGAAGGAGCCTTATTAATATGCTTGACAGCTTGACCTTCTAGGGTCGACTCAAATAAAGAAAAGGAAAGTTTACAAAAGTGCACAAATGGAAAAGATACAAAAGTGTATAATCGAAAAAAGGACCTATTCTTAAAATGTTCTTGACTCAAAAATGTAAAGCATCTAGATCCTACCCTGCAAAACAGAAAGAGGCATATATTCGAATTGAAACTTACCTTAACTTACCTCACAGCCAAGAAATGGAAGGTGGCCGTCCTTGTGGCATGCACGCGCCTTGCTCCTAGTCT
Source organism: Pugionium cornutum (assembly GCA_018901935.1). Taxonomy (NCBI): domain Eukaryota; kingdom Viridiplantae; phylum Streptophyta; class Magnoliopsida; order Brassicales; family Brassicaceae; genus Pugionium; species Pugionium cornutum. Next base: position 25,983,102 of record CM032160.1, read on the forward strand.
TCGACTTGGAGTAGGGTTAAATATCTTTGGGCCCTGACTTCTCTTGCCACTTAAGCCCATGTCTCTGATGTCCCTTGTGTTGTTGAGAAGCCATTGGACTCTACTTTGCTCTTCTGGCCCATTGTCCTTAGCTGATCTTCCTCTAGGAGTTTGTCCACCCATAAGCTGAATTTGTGGAAGAGTGCCCTTGATCTGCTTCTTGTCATTGCTCCTGGTGGCACTACTGGTGTGGATACTTCCTCTAGATGCATGTCCTGAAGCTGGTAACTTATCTGGTCCGAGTTTCCTTGTGTGGAAGTTGAATTGCTCGTGCACTCGGCTGGATCTGCTGTACTGGCTGGACTGTGCGAGGTACTGGCCGGAATGCTTTCAGGACCGGCCAAGTTGATCCCGGAGTTGGTGGCATCACCAAGGGGACCGGCGGTGTCATCCACGTCCCCACCAAGTGTGCCGGAAGCTTGGGCCTCTCCGCCGGCAATGCTGGTTGCTCTGGTCCTATTGGTCGAGGGTCCGGCAGTACTGCTTGGACCGGCAGGCGTGCCAGATGGTCCGGCTGTCTTGGGCAAGCTTCCTGGTCGGCCAGTCTGGTCTCCTGGCTGGATGTACGACCTGATGTCCTCATCACTTACCATAACCTTGAGAGAGATTAGAGGTAGGTATGATTCTCAAGAACTCCTCTACATGACGAGGTAAAGGCGCTGCACATGATAACAACATATGAGCTCTTCCTCCTAATGCATCTTTTATCTGTAACAATTTCATTTCCTGAATTTATAAGCTTATGATACTATATTCCTTAATTACAATTTGTATATTATTTCAGAAGTTAATCAGCCAAAACTATATCATCATCAAGAATGTATACATATGACACTGATCAGTTACTGACCTTATGGAACATAAGTCTGTCTAGACAAGGAGAAGCTTCTTCTTGAGACAATCCTTTTCTCATATTCCCTAATTTACTGTATTCACAAGAAGATTTTAAAGACTCAGATATTCAGAAATCCAGTTTCTTTATATTTTATTTTAGAGTAAAAAAGAAAACTCACTAGTTATAAGCCAAATCGAAGAGTTTCTTGCGTATAAAGCCACCGGCTGAGATTTTTTCATTATACCTAAACCCACAAAATAAAAGTAAAAGATTCAAAGAAACCCTAAAAGGACGATCGAGAGTAAAATCTCATGTAAATTGGTCGTCTAGTCGTCTAAGCACATACATAGGTGCTAGCACCATTCAACTATAACAGTTTTGTTCAAATCGGTCAAACAAATAAGGTATCCAAATTGTTTCTCTATAATCCGCCTAAACGGACATCAAGACGGATGCGTAGCCATCTAGACAATTGCCTGATTCCTCTTTTTTTTAATATTTAAATAAAAACTTTTATCAAAATTTAGTTTAACTTATTTTGACAGTGTAATTGGAAAATTAAAATATAATAGATCTAAAATTAGTTTTAATGTATTTTATACAATCTTACATGTAAAATTTTATTATGTTTATAAATAACTGTGAATTATAATATATAACACAATAAATAAATAACAAATTAGATCTTGTGTAATAACTGAATAATTTCTAATTTTTTCGTTAGGTGTTAGCCCCATTTCAAGCGCTTGATTAATGCCTAAAGCATATTCCAGCATGGATAAAATCTTTCGGTCTTCAATTTTGTCACAATATAAAAAATTGAGCAAGTTTAACGTGGGCATTGGACTCAAATCATTTTAAACCCTAAATCAAAAGTTAAATTCAATTTAGAGCGGACATGAAAAGTTAATCGGAAGTTAAAATGATCATTCTTAAATTGGTGTTCCTTTAGTAAATTCTTATAAAAGAAGCATAATGCATGGCATCGCGCAGTTTGTGATAGATTGGATTACTTAGAGACTTTGTTGTAGCTATTTTAGTCTTAAATTTTGTTATAATATAGAAAATTGAGCTAGCTTAACGTGGGCATTGGATTCATGTCATTTTGAACTCTAAATTGAAAGTTACGGATGATTTAGTGCGGATATGTCAAGTTTATCGACTAGATAATAGATCATTCTGAACTGATCATCGTTGCTCATTGAGAAAAGGTTTACAAATAAAGCATAATGGATGGAATCACCCAGTTTAGGATACATTAAATTAATTGGAGGCTTTGTCATAACTCTTTCAATCTCAAATGTTGACACAATATTGAAAATTGAGCTAGCTTAAGATGAGCTTTGGATTCATGTCATTTTGAGTTGTAAATGAAGCATAATGCATGGCATCACGCACTTTGGGATACATTGGATTACTGGGAGGCTTTTTGATAGCTATTTCGGTCTAATATTTCGTCACAATATAGAAAATTGATCTAGCTTAACGTGGGTATTGGATTCATGTCATTCCTAACCCTAAATCAAAAGTTACAGACGATTTAGTGCTAACAGGTCATATTTATCGGCTAGTTAAATTCATCATTCTAAACTGACCAGTGGTGCTCACTGAGCAAAGGTTTACAAATGAAGCATAATGCATAGTATCGTACAGTTTGGGATAGATTGGATTACTTAGAGGCTTAATCGTAGCTATTTTGGTCTTAAATTTTATTACAATACAGAAAATTGAGGTACCTTAACGTGGGCGTTGATTCGTGTTATTCGGAACTCTAAATAAAAAAAGAACAATTTAGTGCAGACATGTCAAGTTGATCAACCAGTTAAAATGATCATTCTAAACTGATCATCAGTGCTCTTTGAGTAAAGGCTAATAAATGAAGCATAATGCATGGCATCACACAGTTTGGGATACATTGGAATATTTGGAGGCTTTGTCGTAGCTCTTTCAGTCTCAAATATTGTTACAATATTGAAAACTGAGCTAGATTAATGTGGGTGTTGGATTCACATCATTTTGAGTTCTAAATCAAATGTCAAAGACAACTTAGTGCGGACATGTCCAGTTGATCAGCTAGTTAAAATGATCATTTTAAACTGATCATTGGTTCTAATTGAGCAAATGTTTATAAATGAAGCATAATGCATGGCATCACGAATTTTGGGATAGATTGGATTACTTGGAGGCTTTTTCTACTAATTCGGTCTTAAATTTTGTCACAATATAGAATATTGAACTAGTTTAATGTGGGTATTGGATTCATGTCATTCAGAACTTTAAATCAAACGTTACGGGCAATTTAATGTGGACATATCATGTTTCTCTGCTAGTTAAATTGATAATTCTAAACTGATCAATGGTGCTCATTAAGCAAAGGTTCACAAATGAAGCATAATACAAGGAATAACGAGGTTTGTGATACATTGGATTACTTGGAAGTTTTGACATAGCTATTTCGGTCTTAAATTTAGTCACAATCTAGAATATTGAGCTACCTTAATGTGAGCGTTGGATTCGTGTCATTCTGAACTTTAAATCAAAAGTTACAGACGATTTAGTGCGGACATGTAAAGTTTATCGGTTAGTTAAATTGATAATTATAAAGTGATCATTGGTGCTCCTTTAGTAAAGGCTTATAAATGCAACATAATGCATGATATCACGCAGTTTGGGATACATTGGATTAATTGGAGGCTTTGTCGTAGCTGTTTCAGTCTCAAATGTTGTCACAATATAAAAAATTAAGCTAGCTTAAAGTAGGCGTTGGGTTCTATCATTCTGAAATCTAAAAAAAATTACAGGCAATTTAGTGCGGATATGTCAAGTTGATCGTCCAGTTAAAATTATCATAATAAACTGATCATTGGTGCTCCTAGAGTAAAGGCTTATAAACGAAGCATAATGCATGGCATCACGTAGTTTGGGATACATTGGATTACTTGGAGGCTTAGTCGTAGCTCTTTCAGTCTCAAATGTTATCACAATATTGAAAATTGAGCTAGCTTAACTTAGGCGTTGGACTCATGTAATTTTGAGCTCTAAATCAAAAGTTAAAGACGATTTAGTCCGGACATGTCAAGTTGATCAACTAGTTAAAATGACCATTCTATACTGATCATTGGTGCTCCTTGAGTAAGGCTTATAAATGAGGCATAATGCATAGCATCACGCAGTTTGGGATAAATTGGATTATTTGGAGGCTTTTTCGTAGCTATTTCAATCTTAATTTTTTTTTTGTCATAATATATAATATTGAGCAAGCTTAGTGTGGAAGATTTAGTGTAGACATGTCATTACGAACTGTAAATCAAAAGGTATGGAAGGTACGGAAGATACGGAAGGTACGGAAGGTACGGAAGGTACGGAAGATTTACCAACTGTAAATCAAAAGGTTCGTGTCATTACGAACTGTAAATCAAAAGGTACGGAAGATTTAGTGTAGACATGTCAAGTTGATCGGCCGGTTAAAGTGATAATTCTAAACTGATCATTTGTGCTCTTTGAGTAAAGGCTTATAAATGAAGCATATTGCATGGCCACACGCAGTTTAGGATAGATTGGATTACTTGAATGCTTCGTGGTAGCTCTTTCAGTCTCAAATGTTGTAACAATATATAAAATTGAGCTAGCTTAATGTGGGCGTTGGACTCATGCCATTTTGAGCTCTCCATAAAAAGTTAAAGAAGATTTAATGCCGACATGTTAAGTTGCTCAGCTAGTGAAAATGATCATTCTAAACTGATCATTGGTGCTCCTTTAGTAAAGGTTTATAAATGAAACATAATGCATGGCATCACACATTTTGGGATTCATTGGATTACTTGGAGGCTTTGTTGTAGTTATTTCGGTGTAAAATTTTGTCACCATATAACAATTGAGCTAGTTTAACGTGGGCGTTTGATTCATGTCATTCTGAACTCAAAATCTAAAGCTACGCGTTATTTAGTGCGGACATGTCAAGTTTAACAACTAGTTAAATTGATAATTCCAAACTGATCGTTGGTGCTCATCGAGCAAAGGTTTACAAATGAAGCATAATGCATGGTAGCATATAGTTTGGGATAGATTGGATTACTTAGAGGTTTTGTCATAGCCATTTTGGTTTTATATTCTATCACAATATAGAAAATTGAGGTAGCTTGATGTGGGCGGTTGATTTGTGTCATTCTAAACTCTAAATAAAAAAATACGAACGATTTAGTGCTCACATGTCAAGTTGATTGACCAGGTAAAATAATCATTCTAAGCTGATCATTGGTGCTTTTTGAGTAAAGGATTATTAATGAATCATAATGCATGGCATCACATAGTTTAGGTTACATTCGAAAACTTGGAGGCTTTGTTTTAGCTCTTTCAATCTCAAATGTTGTCACCAAATTGAAAATGGAGCTAGATTAACGTGGGCATTGGATTCACATCATTTTGAAAAATCAAATGTTAAAGATGATTTAGTGCGGACATGTGAAGTTGATCAGTTAAGTAAAATGATCATTCTAAACTGATCATTGGTGCTCATTGAGCAAAGGTTTACCAATAAAGCATAATGCATGGCATCACGGAGTTTGGGATATATTGGATTACTTAGAGGATTTGTCGTAGCTAATTCGGTCTAACATTTTGTCACAATATAGAATATTGAGGTAGCTTAATCGGGGCGTTGGATTCGTGTCATCCTGAACTCTAAATCAACTGTTATGGACGATTTAGTGCAGAGATGTCATGTTTATCAGCTAGTTAAATTGATCATTCTAAACTGATTAATGGTGCTCATTGAGCAAAGGTTTACAAATGAGCATAATGCATGGCATCACATAGTTTGGGATATATTGGATTAGTTGGAGGCTTTGTCATAGCTATTTCGGTCTTAAATTTTGCCACAATATTGAAAATTGAGCTACCTTCATGTGGGCGTTGGATCCGTGTCATTCTGAAATCTAAATCAAAAGTTACTGACGATGTAGTGCGGACATGTCAAGTTTATCGGCTAGTTAAATTGATCATTCTAAAATGATCATTGGTGCTCAATGAGCAAAGGTTTACAAATGAGGCATAATGCATGGCACCACGCAGTTTGTGATACATTAGATTACTTGGAAGGTTTATCGTAGCTCTTTTAGTCTCAAATGTTGTCACAATATTGAAAATTGAGCAAGCTTAATGTGGGCATTTGATTCGTGTCATTCTAAACTCTAAATCAAAAGCTATGGATGTTTTAGTAAATACGTGTCTGGTTGATCAGCCAATTAAAATGGACATTCTAAACTTTCATTGGTGCTCATTTAGTAAAAGCTTATAAATGAAGCATAATACATGGCATCACCCAATTTAGGATACATTGGATTACTTCGAGGCTTTTTTTAGCTATTTTGGTATTAAATTTTGTTACAATATAGAAAATTGAGTTAGCTTAACGCAGGAGTTGGATTCATGTCGTTCTGAACTCTAGATCAAAAGGTATGGAAGATTTAGTGCGTACATGTCAAGTTCATCGGCCTGTTAAAATGATCATTCTAAACTGATCGTTGGCGCTCTTTTAGTAAAGACTTATCAATGAATCATAATGCATGGCATCACGCAATTTGGGATACATTAGATTACTTGGAGGATTTGTTGTAGCTATTTCAGTCTCAAGTGTTGTCACAATATTGAAAATTGAGCTAGATTAACGTTGGCGTTGGATTCACATCATTTTGAGCTCAAAATCAAATGTTAAAGACGATTTAGTGCGGACAATTCAAGTTTATCAGCTAGTTAAAATGGTCATTCTAAACTGATCATTGGTGCTCATTGAGCAAAGGTTTACCAATGAAGCATAATGCATGGTATCATGCAGTTTGGGGTAGATTGGATTATTTGGAGGCTTTGTTGTATCTAATTTGGTCTTTAATTTTGTCAAAATATAGAATATTGAGCTACCTTAATGTGGGCATTGGATGATTGTCATTCTGAAATCTAAATCAAAAGTTACAGATGATGTAGTGCAGACATGTCAAGTTTATCGGCTAATTAAATTGATCATTCTAAACTGATCATTGGTGCTCATTAAGCAAAGATTTACTAATGAAGCATAATGAATTGGATCATGCAGTTTGTGATACATTGGATTACTTGGAGTCTTTGTCGTAGCTCTTTTAGTCTCAAATGTTGTCACAATATAGAAAATTAAGCTAGCTTAACTTGGGCGTTGGATTCCTGTCATTCTAAAATCTAAATCAAAAGCTATGGACGTTTTAGAGCATACATGTCAAGTTGATCGGCCAATTAAAATGAACATTCTAAACGCTCATTGGTGCTCCTTTAGTAAAGGCTTATAAATGAAGCATAATGCATGGCATCACCCAATTTGGGATACATTGGATAATTTGGAGGCTTTTTAGCAGCTATTTTGGTCTTAAATTTTGTTACAATATAGAAAATTGAGTTAGCCTAACGCGGGCATTGGATTCATGTCACTCTGAACTCTAGATCAAAAGTTATGGACGATTTAGTGCGTACTTGTGAACTTAATCAGGCAGTTAAAATGATCATTCAAAACTGATCATTGGTGCTCTTTTAGTAAAAGCTTATAAATGAGGCATAATACTTGGCATCACGCAGTTTGTGATACATAGGATTACTTGGAGGCTTTGTTGTAGCTCTTTCATTGTCAAATGTTGTCATAATATTTAAAATTGAGCTAGATTAACGTGGGGGTTGGATTCACATCATTTTGAGCTCTAAATCAAATGTTAAAGACGATGTAGTGCGGACATGTCAAGTTGATCAGCTAGGTAAAATGATCATTCTAAACTGATCATTGGTGCTCATTAAGCAATGGTTTATCAATGAAGTATAATGCATGGTATCATGCAGTTTGGGATATATTGGATTACTTCAAGGCTTTGTTGTAGCTAATTCGGTCTTACATTTTGTAACAATATAGAATATTGAGCTACCTTAATGTGGGCGTTGGATCCGTCATTCTGAAATCTAAATCAAAAGTTACGGACAATGAAGTTCAGACATGTCAAGTTTATCGGCTAATTAAATTGAGCATTCTAAACTGATCATTGGTGCTCATTGAGCAAAGGTTTACAAATAAAGCATAATGCATGACAGCACTCAGTTTGTGATACATTGTATTACTTGGAGTCTTTGTCATAGCTCTTTCAATCCCAAATGTTGTCACAATATAGCTAGCTTAACGTGGGCGTTGGATTCATGTCATTTTAAACTCTAAATTAAAAGCTACAAACGTTTTAGTGCATACATGTCAAGTTGATCGGCCAATTAAAATCAACATTCTAAACTCTCATTGGTGCTCCATTAGTAAAGGCTTATAAACGAAGCATAATGTACGGCATCACGCAATTTGGGATAGATTGGATTACTTGGAGGCATTATCGTAGCTATTTCGGTCTTAAATTTTGTCACAATATAGAATATTGAGATAGCTTAACGTGGGTGTTGGATTCATGTCATTATGAACTCTAAATCAAAAGTTATGAACGATTTAGTGCGGACATGTCAAGTTGATCGGCAAGTTAAAGTGCTCATTCTAAACTGATCATTAGTGCTCCTTCAGTGAAGATTAAAAATGAAGCATAATGCATGGCATCACGCAGTTCAGGATAGATTGAATAACTTGAAGCCTTTGTGGTAGCTTTTTCAGTATCAAATGTTGTCACAATATAGAAAATATAGCTAGCTTATCGTGGTTATTGGATTTGTGTCATTCTGAACTCTAAATCAAAAGTTACAGACGATTTAGTATGTACATGTGAAGTTGATTGGCCAATTAAAATGATAATTCCAAACTAGTGGTGCTCCTTGAATAAAGGCTTATAAATGAAGCATAATGCATGACATCATGTAGTTTGTAATACATTGGCTTACTTGGAGGGTTTGTCGTAACTTTTTCAGTCTTGAATGTTGTAACAATATTGAAAATTAGGCTAGATTAACATAGGCGTTGGATTCATGTCATTTTGAGATCTAAATCAAATTTTATGGACGATTTAGTGCGGACATGTCAATTTGATCAGCTAGTTAAAATGATCATTCTAAACTGATCATTGGTGCTCATTGAGCAAAAGTTTACAAATGAAGCATAATGCATGACATAATGTTGTTTGGGATATATTGGATTACTTGGAGGCTTCGTTGTAGCTACTTCAGTGTAAAGTTTGACAAAATATAGAATATTAAGGAAGCTTAACGTGGGCGTTGGATTCATGTCATTCTGAACTCTAAATCAAAAGTTATGTACGATTTAATGTTGACATGTCAAAATGATCAGCAAGTTAAAGTGATCATTCTAAACTAATCATTAGTGTTCCTTGAGTGAAGATTATAAATGAAGCATAATGCATGGCATCACGCAGTTAAGGATAGATTGGATGACTTGAAAGCTTTGTGGTAGCTCTTTTTGTCTCAAATGTTGTCACAATATAGAAAATATAGCTAGCTTAACGTGGGCGTTGGATTCGTGTCATTCTAAACTCTAAATCAAAAGTTACAAACGATTTAGTATGTACATGTCAAGTTGATCGGCCAATTAAAATGATCATTCTAAACTGATCATTGGTGTTCCTTTAGTAAAGGCTTATAAATGAAGCATAATGCATGGCATCATGCAGTTTGGAATACATTGGATTACTTGGAGGCAGTGTTGTACATATATATGTCTGAAATTTAATCACAAGATAAAAAAAATTAGCTAGCTTAACGTGGGCGTTGGATTCATGTCATTCTGAACTCTACATCAAAAAATACGGATGATTTAGGGCGGACATGTCAAGCTTATCGACTAGTTAAATTGAATATTTGGAATTGATCATTGGTGCTCATTGAGCAAACGTTTACAAATAAACCATAATGCATGGAATAACGTAGTTTGGGATAGATTGGATAACTTGGAGGTTTTGTCGTAGCTATTTGGATCATAAATTTTACCAAAATATAATAATTGATTTAGCTTAACGCGGGCGTTGAATTCGTGTCATTATGAACTCTAAATGAAAAGTTACAGACGATTTAATGTGGACATGTCAAGTTGATCGAGCAGTTAAAATGATCATTCTAAACTGATCATTGGTGCTCCTTAAGTAAGGGCTTATAAATGAAGCATAATGCATTGAATCACGCAGTTTTGGATACACTGGATTACTTTGAGGCTTGTTCGTAGCTCTTTCATCCTCAAATGTTGTCACAATATTCAAAATTGAGCTAGATTAATGTGGGCATTGGATTCGTATCATTTTGAGCTGTAAATCAAATGTTAAAGACGATTTAGTGTGGCCATGTCAAGTTGATTGGCCACTTAAAATGATAATTCTAAACTGATCACTGCTGTTCGTTCAGTAAAGACTTATAAATGAAGCAAATTTCATGGCATCACGGCATTTGGGATACATTTGATTACTTGGAGGCTTTGTCATAGCTCTTTTTGTCTCAAATGTTGTCACAGTATTTAAAATTGTGCTAGATTAACATGGGCGTTAGATTTATATCTTTTTGAACTCTAAATCAAATGTTAAAGACGATTTAGTGCGGCCATGTCAAGTTGATCATCTAGTTAAAATGATCATTCTAAACTGATCATTGGTTCTAATTGAGCAAAGGTTTAGAAATGAAGCATAATGCATGGCATCACGCAGTTTAGGATGGATTGGATTACTTGGAGGCCTTGACGTAGCCATTTTGGTCTTAAATTTTGTCACAATATAGAATATTGAGCTAGCTTAACGTGGGCGTCTGATTCGTGTAATTCTGAACTATAGAGCAAAATTTACTGACGATTTAGTGCGGGCATGTCAAGTTGATCGATCAGTTAAAGTAATCATTCTAAACTTTATCATTCGAAACTACTCATTCTAAACTAATCATTAATGCTCCTTGAGTAAAGGCTTATAAATGAAGCATAATGTTCTCACAATATTGAAAATTGAGATAGATTAACATGCACATTGGATTCATGTCATTTTGAGCTCTAAATCAAATTTTTAAGACAATTTAGTGTGGACAAGTCAAGTTGATCAGCTAGTTAAAATGAACATTCTAAACTGATCATTGGTGCTCATGGAGCAAAGGTTTACAAATAAGCATAATGCATTGCATCACACAGTTTGGGATAGATTGGATTACTTGTAGGCTTTTTCGTAGCTATTTCGGTCTTAAATTTTGTCACGATATAGAATATTGAGCTAGCTTAAAGTGGGCGTTGGATTCATGTTGTTCTGAACTCTAAAGGAAAGTTAAGGACTATTTAATGCAGAAATGTCAAGTTGATCGACCAGTTAAAGTGATCATTCTAAACTTATCATTCTAAACTGATCATTCTAAACTTATCAATAGTGCTCCTTGAGTAAAGGTTTATAAGTGAAGCACAATGCATAGCATCGTGTAGTTTAGGATTGATTTGATTACTTGAAGGCTTTGTTGTAGCTCTTTCAGTCTCAATTGTTGTCACAATATTGAAAATTGAACTAGCTTAACGTGGGCGTTTGATTCGTGTCATTCTGAACTCTAAATCAAAAGTTACGGACGATTAAGTGTGTAACTATCAAGTTGATCGGCCAGTTAAAATGATCATTCTAAACTGAACATTGGTGCTCTTTGAGTAAAGGCTTATTAATGAAGAGTAATGCATGGCATCACGTAGTTTGGGATGGATTGGATTACTTCAAGACTTTGTTGTAGCTCTTTCAATCTCAAATGTTGTACCAATATAGAAAATGGAGCTAGATTAACGTGGGCGTCGGATTCATGTCATTTTGAACTCTAAATCAAAACTTATGGATGATTTAGTGCGTACATGTCAAGTTGATCGGCCTGTTAAAATGATCATTCTTAACAGCTCATTGGTGCCTCTTGAGTAAAGGCTTATAAATGAAGCATAATTCATGGCATCACACTGTTTTGGATACAATGGATTACTTGGATGCTTTGTCTAACTATTTCAGTATTAAATTTTGTCACAATATATAAAATTGATCTAACTTAGCGTGGACATTGTATTCGTGTTACTCTGAACTCTAAATCAAAAGTTACAGACGATTTAGTGTGGACATGTCAAGTTTATCGGCTAGTTAAATTGATCATTCTAAACTCATCATTGGTGCTCATTGATCAAAGGTTAACAAATGAAGCATAATGCATGGCATCACGCAGTTTGGGATAGTTGGATTACTTGCAGGTTTAGTGGTAGCTCTTTGAGTCTCAAATGTTGTCACAATATAAAAATTTGAGCTAGCTTAACGTCGGTGTTGGAATCGTTCATTTTGAACTCTAAATTAAAAGTTACGGACTATTTAGTGCAGGCATGTCATGTTGATAGGCCAGTTAATGTGATCTTTTCAAACTGATCGTTGGTGCTCATTGTGTAAAGGCTTACAAATGAAGCATAATGTATGGTATCACGCAGTTTGGGATACATTGGATTACATGGAGGCTTTGTCGTAGCACTTTCAGTCTCAAATATTGTTAGAATATTTAAAATTGAGCTAGATTATCGGGACCGTTGGATTCATATCATTTTGAGCTCTTAATCAAATGTTAAAGATGATTTAGTGCGGACATGTCAAGTTCATCAACTAGTTAAAATGATCATTCTAAACTGATCATTGGTGTTCATTGAGAAAAGGTTTACAAATGAAGCATAATGCAATGCATCACGCAGTTTGGGATAGATTGGATTCCTTAAAGGCGTTGTGGTAGCTCTTTCAGTATTAAATGTTTTCAGAATATAGAAAACTCAACTAATTTAATGTAAGGGTTGAATTCGTGTCATTTTAAACTTTAAATCAAAATTTACGGACAATTTAGTGCAGATATGTCAAGTTGATCGGCTAGTTAAAATGATCATTCTAAACTGATCATTGGTGCTTATTTAATAAAGGCTTATAAATGAGCATAATGCATGACATCACGCAGTTTAGGACACATTGGATTTGTTGGATGCTTTTTCTTTCGCTGATTTTGTCTTAAATTTTGTCACAATATATAAAATTGAGCTAGCTTAATGTGGCCGTTGGATTCATAACATTCTGAACTATAAATCAAAAGTTACAGACGATTTAGTGCGTACATGTCAAGTCTATCGGCCAGTTAAAATTATCATTCCAAACTGATCATTGGTTCTCCTCGAGTAAAGGCTTATAAATGAAGCATAATGAATGGCATAACACAGTTTGGGATACATTGGATTACTTGGAGGCTTTGTCGTAGCTTTTTCAGTCTCAAATGTTGTCACAATATTGAAAATTAAGCTAGATTGACGTTGTCGTTGGATTCATGTAATTTTGAGCTCTAAATGAAATGTTAAAGTCTTTTTAATACGGACATGTCAAGTTGATTAGCTAGTTAAAATTATCATTCTAAACTGATCGTTGGTGCTGATTAAGCAAAGGGTGACAAATGAAGCATACTGCATGGTATCACACAATTTGGGATGGATTGGATTACTTGGAGGATTTGGCATAGCTATTTCGGTCTTAAATTTTGTAACAATAAAAAAAATTTGAGCTAGCTTAATGTGGGTGTTGTTTTTGTGTCACTATAACATCTAAATCAAAAGTTAAGAACGATATAGTGCAAACCTGTCAAGTTGATCGACCAGTTAAAATGATCATTCTAAACTAATCATTGGTACTCCTTGCGTAAATGCTTATAAATGAAGTATAATGCATGACATCACACACTTTGGGATATATTGGATTACTTCGATGCTTTATTGTAGCTATTTCTCTTTTAAATTTTTCACAATATAGAGTATTCGTATCATTCTGAACTCTTAATAAAATGTAAAAGATGGTTTTGTGCGGACATGTCAAGTTGATCGGTCAGTTAAAATATCATTCTAAACTGATCATTGGTGTTCCTTAAGTAAAGGCTTATATATGAAGCATAATGATGGCATCACACAGTTTCGTATACATTGGATGACTTGGAGGATTTTTCGTAGCTATTTCGGTCTTAAATTTTGTCACAGTATAGAAAACTGAATTAAATTAACCTGGGTGTTGGATTCATGTCATTCTGAACTCTAGAACAAAAGGTACGGACAGTTTAGTGTGGACATGTCAAGTTCATCGGCCAGTAAAATGATCATTCTAAACAGATCATTGACGCTCCTTGAGTAAAGGCTTATAAATGAAGCATAATGCATGGAATCATGCAGTTTGGGATACATAGGATTATTTGGAAGGTTTGCCATAGCTGTTTTAGTCTCAAATGTTGTCACGATATTGAAAATTGAGCTAGCTTAACGTGGGCGTTGGATTCATGTCATTTTGAGCTCTAAATGAAATGTTAAAAACGATTTAGTGCATACATGTCAAGTTGATCACCTAGTTAAAATGATCGTTCTAAACTGATCATTAGCATTCCATGAGTAAAAGCTTATAAATGAAGCATAATGTATGGCATCAAACACTTTGTGATAGATTGGATTACTTGGAGGCTTTGTCGTAGCTCTTTCAGTCTCAAAGGTTGTCACAATATTGAAAATTGAGCTAGATTAACGTGGGTGTTGGATTCATGTCATTTTGAGCTTTAAATCAAATGTTTAAGACGATTTAGTGCGGACATGTCAAGTTGATCAGCTACTTAAACTGATCGTTCTAAACTGATCATTGGTGCTTATTGAGCAAAGGTTTACAAATGAAGCATATAGAATGGCATCACGCAGTTTGGAATAGATTGGATTATTTGGAGGATTTTTCGTAGCTATTTTGGTTTAGAAATTTGGTACTAATATAGAATATTGAGCTAGCTTAATATGGGCGTTGGATTCGTGTCATTCTGAACTCTAAATCAAAAATTAAGGATGATTTAGTGCAGACATGTCAAGTTGATCGGCCATTTAAAATGATGATTTAGTGCAGACTTGTCAAGTTGATCGGCCAATTAAAATGATCATTCTAAACGGATCATTGGTGCTCCTTGAGTAAAGGCTTATAAATGAGCATAATGCATGGCATCACGCAGTTGAGGACACATTGGATTAGTTGGATGCTTTTCTTAGCTGCTTTTGTCTTAAATTTTTTCACAATATAGAAAATTGAGCTAGCTTAATGTGGTCGTTAGATTCATATCACTCTGAACTATAAATCAAAAGTTACAGACGATTTAGTGCAGACATGTCAAGTTCATCGGCCAGTTAAAATTATCATTCCAAACTGATCATTGGTTCTCCTTGAGTAAAGGCTTATAAATGAAGCATAATGAATGGCATAACGCAGTTTGGGATACATTGGATTACTTGGAGGCTTTGTCGTAGCTATTTCTCTTTTAAAATTTTCACAATGTAGAGTATTCATGTCATTTTGAACTCTAAATAAAATGTAAAGGATGGTTTTGTGTGGACATGTCAAGTTGATCAGCTAGTTAAAATGATCATTTTAAACTGATCATTGGTGCTCGTTGAGCAAAGATTTACAAATGAAAGATAATGCATGGCATCACGAAGTATGGGATAGATTAGATTACTTGGAGGTTTTGTCGTAGCTATTTTAGTCTTAAATTTTGTCACAATATAGAAAATTGAGCTAGCTTAACGTGGGCGATGCATTCGTATCATTCTGGACACTAAATCAAAAGTTACGGGTTTAGTGCAGACATGTCAAGTTGATCGGTCAGTTAAAATGATCATTCTAAACTGATCATTCAAACTGATCATTAGTGCTCCTGGAATAAAGGTTATAAATGAAGCATAACGCATGGCATCACACAATCTTAAACTTTGTAACAATATAGAAAATTGAGTTAGATTAACGTGGGCAATGGATTCATGTCATTCTGAAATCTAAATCAAAAGTTACAGAAGATTTAGTGCAGATATGTCAACTGGATTGACTAGTTAAATTGATCATTCTAAACTGATCAATGGTGCTCATTGAGCAGAGGTTTACAAATGAATGACAATGCACGGAATCACGCATTTTGGGATAGATTTGATTACTTGGAGGCCTTATCGTAGCTATTTCAGTCTTAAATTTTTGTCACAATATAGAATATTGAGCAAGTTTAACATGGGTGTTGGATTCGTATCATTTTGAACTCTAAATCAAAAGTTACTAACGATTTAGTGCGGACATGTAAAGTTGATTGACCAGTTAAAGTGATCATTTTAAACTGATCAATCTAAACTGATCATTAGTTCTCCTTGAGTAAAGGCTTATAATTGAAGCATAATGCATGGCATCACGCCGTTTAGGATATATTGGATTGCATGAATGCTTTGTGGTAGCTCCTTCAGTTCCAAATGTTGTAACAATATGAAAATTGTGATAGCTTAACGTGGCAGTTGGATTCGTGTCATTCTGAACTCTAAATCAAAAGTTACGGACAATTTAGTGCAGACATGTCATGTTGATCGGCCAGTTAAAATGATCATTCTAAACTGATCATTGGTCCTACTTAAGTAAAGGATTATGAATGAAGCATATAAATGAGGCATAATGCAGTTTGCGATACATTGGATTACCTGGAGGCCTTGTCGTAACACTTACTGTCTCAAATGTTGTCACAATATTGAAAATTGAGCTAGATTAACGCGGCAGTTGGATTCATGTCTTTTTGAGCTCTAAATCAATTGTTAAAGGTGACTTAGAGCGGATATGTCAAGTTGATCAGCTAGTTAAAATTATCGTTATAAACTGATCATTGGTGCTCATTGAGCAAAGGTTTACAAATGAAGCATAATGCATGGCATTACCCAGTTTGGGGTAGATTGGATTACTTGTAGGCTTTGTCACAACTATCAATCTTAAATTCTATAACAACATAGAATATTGAGATAGTTTAATGTGGGCGTTTGTTTCATGTCATGATGAAATCTAGATTAAAAGTTACGGATGATTTAGTGCGGAAATGTCAAGTTGATCGGCGAGTTAAAACGATAATTCTAAACTGATCATTGGGTCTCCCTGAGTAAAGGCTTATAAATGAAGCATAATACATGACATCACGCAGTTTGGGAACATTCGATTATTTGGAGGGCTTTGTTGTAGCATTTTTAGTCCCAAATATTGTCACAATATCGAAAATTGAGCTAGATTAACGTGACCACTGGATTCATCTTATTTTGAGCTCTAAATCAATTGTTACGGAAAATTTAGTGCGGACATTTCAGGTTTATCAGGTAGTTAAAATGATCATTCTAAACTGATCAACCGTGCTCATTAAGCAAAGGTTTACAAATGAAGCATAATGTATGGCATCATGCAGTTTGGGATAGATTGGATTGCTTGGAGACTTTGTTGTAGCTATTGCGTTCTTAAATTTTGTCACAATATAGAATATTGAGCTACCTTAACGTAGGCATTGGATTAGTGTCATTCTGAACACTAAATCAAAAGTTACAGAAAATTTAGTGCAGGCATGTCAAGTTGATCAGTCAATTAAAATGATCATTGTAAACTGATCATTGATGCTCCTTGAGTAAAGGCTTATAAATGAAGAATAATGTATTGCATCACGCAGTTTGGGATACATTGGAATACTTCGAGGTTTGGTTGTAGCTCTTTCAGTCTAAAATGTTGTCACAATATTGAAAATTGAGATAGATTAACGTGGCCTTTGGATTCTTGTCTTTTTAGCTCTAAATCAAATGTTAAAGATGATTTAGTGAATATAACAAGTTCATCAGCTAGTCAAAATGAATATTCTAAACTGATTATTAGTGCTCATTGAGCAAAGGTTTACAAATGAAGCATAATGCATGACATCACACAGCTTGGGATAGATTGGACTACTTCGAGGCCTTATCGTAGCTATTTCGGTCCTCAGTTTTGTCACAATACAGAATATTGAGCTAGCTTAACGTGGGCGTTGGATTCGTGTCATTCTGAATTTTAAATCAAAAGTTACGGAAGATTTCGTGTGAACATGTCAAGTTGATTGGCAAGTTAAAATGATCATTCTAAATTGATTATTGGCGCTCGTTGAGTAAAGGCTTATAAATGAAGCATAATGCATGACATCATGTAGTTTGGGATACATTGGATTTCTTGGAGGCTTTAACATAGCTTTTTCAATCTCAAATATTGTAATAATATTGCAATTTGAGCTAGATTAATGTGGGCGTTGGATTCATGTCATTTTGAGCTCTAAATCAAATGCTACGGATGATTTAGTGGGGACATTTCAAGTCGATCAGTTAGTTAAAATGATAATCTAAAATGATCATTGGTGCTCACTAAGAAAAGGTTTACATATGAAGCATAATGCATGACATCACACAGTTTGGGATAGATTGGATTACTTTGAGGCTTTCTCATAGCTTATTGGGTCTTAAATTTAATCAGAATATAGAAAGCTAAGCTTCCTTAACGTGGGCATTGGATATTTGTCATTCTGAAATTTAAATCAAAGGTTACGGCCGATTTAATGTACACACATCAAGTTGATCGGCCAATAAAAATGATAATTCTATACCAATCATTGGTGCTCATTGAGTAAAGTCCTAGTAAAAATGATAATTCTAAACTGATCATTGGTTTTCATTGAGCAAAGGTTTACATATGAAGCATAATGCATGGCATCACACAGTTTGGGATAGATTGGATTACTTGGAGGCTTTGTTACAGCTATCAGTCTTAAATTTTATAAAAATATAGAATATTGAGCTAGTTTAACATGGGCGCTTGATTCATGTCATGATGAACTCTAAATTAAAAGTGACGGATGATTTAGTTTGGACATGTTAAGTTGATCGGCGAGTTAAAATGATAATTCTAAACTGATCATTGGTGCTCCTTGAGTAAAGGCTTATAAATGAAGCATAATACATGACAACACGTAGTTTGGGATACATTCGATTACTTGGAGGGCTTTGTTGTAGCGTTTTCAGTCCCAAATATTGTCAAAATATGGAAAATTGAGCTAGATTAGCATGATCGTTTGATTCATGTCATTTTGAGCTCTAAATCAAATGTTACAGAAAATTTAGTGCGGACATGTCAAGTTTATCAGGTAGTTTAAATGATTATTCTTAACTGATCAACTGTGCTCATTGAGCAAAGGTTTACAAATGTTGTAGCTATTGCGGTCTTAAATTTTGTCACAATATAGAATATTGAGCTACCTTAATGTGGGAGTTGGATTCGTGTCATTCTGAACTATAAATCAAAAGTTACAGAAGTTATAGTGCGGACATTTCAAGATGATCAGCTAGTTAAAATGATCATTCTAAACTGATCAATGATGCTCCTTGAGTAAATGCTTATAAATGAAGCATAATGCATGGCATCACGCAGTTTGGGATACATTGGATTACTTGGAGGCTTTAACGTAGCTTTTTCAATCTCAAATGTTGTAATAATATTGCAAATTGAGCTAGATTAACGTGGGGGTTGGATTCTTATCGTTTTGAGCTCTAAATCAAATGTTACGTACGATTTAGTGCGGACATTTCAAGTCAATCAGCTAGTGAAAATGATAATTCTAAACTGATCATTGGTGCTCATTGAGCAAAGGTTTACAAATAAAGCATAATGCACGGCAACACATAGTTTGGAATAGATTGGAGTACTTGGAGTCTTTGTCATAGTTATTTTGGTCTTAAAGTTTTTTACAATATACAATATTGAGCTAGCTTAACATGGGCGTTGGATTCGTGTCAATCTAAACTCTAAATCAAAAGTTACAGAAAAATTCGGGGTGACATGTCAAGTTGATTGGCCAGTTAAAATGATCATTCTAAAGTGATCATTGGCGCTCCGTGAGTAAAGACTGATAAATGAGGCATAATGCGCTGCATCACGCAGTTTGGGATACATTAAAATACTTGGAGTATTTGTCGTAGCTCATTCAGTCTCAGATGTTGTAACAATATTCAAAATTGATCTAGATTAACGTAGGCGTTGGATTCATGTCATTTTGAGCTCTGAATCAAATTTTACGGACGATTTAGTGCGAACATGTCAAGTTGATCAGCTAGTTAAGATGATCATTCTAAACTTATCATTGGTGCTCATTGAGCAAAGGTTTACAAATGAAGAATAATGCATGGCATCGCGTAGTTTGGGATAGATTGGATTACTTGGAGGCTTTCTCATAGATATTTTGGTTAGAGTTTGCCAAAATATCGAATTTTGGGCTAGCTTAATGTGGGCGTTGGATTCATGTCATTCTGAACTTTAAATTGAAAGTTATAGAAGATTTAGTGCAGACATGTCAAGTTGATTGCCCCGTTAAAATGATCATTCTAAACTGATCATTGGTTCTCCTTGAGTAAAGGCTTATATATGAAGCATAATGCATGACATCATGCAATTTGGAATACATTGGATTACTTCGAGGGCTTTGTCATAGCTCTTTCAGTCTCAAATTTTGTCACAATATTGAAAATTGAGCTAAATTATTATGTCCATTGGATTCATGTCATCTTGAACTCAAAACAAATGTTAAAGACGAATTAGTGCGGACATGATAACTTGATCAGCTTGTTAATTGATCATTCTAAACTTGATCAGCTAGTTAAAGTGGGCATTGGATTCGTGTTATTCTGAACTCTTAAACAAAAGTTACAAAAGATTTAGAGCAGACATGTCAAGTTGATTGACCAGTTCAAATGATCATTCTAAACATATAATTGGTGCTCAATGAGCAAAGCTTTACAAATGAAGCATAATGCATTGCATCACACAATTTAGGAGAGATTGGATTACTTTGTGGCTTTGTCGTAGCTCATTTAGTCTCAACTGTTGTCACATTATAGAAAATTGAGCTAGTTTAACGTGGGCATTGGATTCATGTCATTCTACACTCGAATTCAAAAGTTACGGACGATTTAGTGCGGACATGTAAAGTTGATCAGCCATTTAAAATGATATATCTAAACTTATCATTCATGCTCCATGAGTAAAGGCCTATAAATGAAGTATAATGCATGGCATCAAGCAGTTTGGGATATATTGGATTATTTGGGGTGCCTTTTCGTATCTCTTTCAGTCCCAAATATTGTCACAATATTAAAAATTTATCTAGATCAGCTTTGCCATTGGATTGATGTAATTTTGATCTCTAAATCAAATGTTAAAGGCGTTTTAGTGCAGAGATGTCAAGTTGATCAGCTAGTTAAAATGATCATTATAAACCGATCATTGGTGCTCATTAAGCAAAGGTTTACAGATGAAGCATAATCCATGGCATCACGTAGTTTTGGGATAGATTAAATTACTTTGAGGCTTTCTAATAGCTATTTCGGTCTTAAATTTTATGACAATATAGAAAATTGAGCTAGCTTAACGTGGACATTGGATTCATGCTATTCTGAACTTGAAATCAAAAGCTACAGTCAATTTAGTGCGGGCATGTCAAGTTGATCAGCCAGTTAAAAAGGTCATTCTAAACTGATCATTGGTGCTCCTTGAGTAAAGGTTTATAAATGAATCATTATGCATGGCATCACACAGTTTGAGATACATTGGATTACTTGGAGGCTTTGTCGTAGCTCTTTTAGTGTCAAATGTTGTCACAATATTGAAAACTGGTCTAGATTAACGTGGCCCTTGGATTCATGTCATTTTGAGCTCTAAATCATATGTTAAATACACTTTATTGCGGACATGTCAAGTTGATATGCTAGTTTAAATGATCACTCTAAACTGATCATAGGTGCTCATTGAGCAAAGGCCTATAAACGAAGCATAATGCATGGCATCACATAGTTTGGGATACATTAGATTACTTGGATGCCTTGTTGTAGCTTTTTTGGTCTTAAATTTTTTTGGAATATAGAAAATTGTGCTAGATTAACGTGGGCATTGGATTCATGTCATTCCAAAATCAAAATTAAATATTACGAACGATTTAGTGCAGACATGTCAAATTGATCAGCTAGTTAAATTGATCATTCTAAACTGATCATTGGTGCTCAATAAGCAAATGTTTACAAATGAAGTATAATGCATGGCATCACGCAGTTTGGAATAGATTGGATTACTTTGAGGCTTTGTCGTAGCTATTTCGGTCTTAAGTATAAAAAATTGAGCAAGCTTAAGGTGGGCGTTGGATTCGTGTCATTTAAACTCTAAATCAAAAGTTACGGACGATTTAGTGCGGACATGTCAAGTTGATCGGGCAGTTAAAATTATCTTTCTAAACTGATCATTAGTGCTCCTCGAGTAAAGGCTAATAAATGAAGCATAATTGATGAGGACATCAGGTCATATGTCCAGCCAGGAGACAAGACTGGCCGACCAGGAAGCTTTCCCGAGACAGCAGGGCCATCTGGCATGCCTGCCGGCCCAAGCAGTACCGCCGGACCCTCGACCAATGGGACCAGACCAACCAGCATCGCCGGCGGAGAGGCCCAAGCTTCCGTCACACTTGGTGGCGAGGTGGATGACACCGCCGGTCCCCTTGGTGATGCCACCGACACCGGGATCAACTTGGCCGGTCCTGAAGGCATTCCGGCCAATACCTCGCACAATCCAGCCGGTACAGTCGATCCAGCCGAGTACACGCGCATTTCCACTTCTACACACGAAGACTCGGACCAGATGAGCTACCAGCTCCAGGACATTCACCTAGAGGAAGTCTCTACACCAGTGGTACCTCAAGGAGCAATGACAAGAAGCAGATCAAGGGCACTCTTCCACAAATTCAGCTTATGGGTTGACAAGCTCCTAGAGGAAGATAGACTAAGGACAATGGGCCAGAAATGCAAGGAAGAGTCCAAAGGCTTCTCAACAACACAAGGAACATTAGATACTTGGGCTTTAGTGGCAAGAGAGGTCAGGGCCCAAAGATTCCTAACCCTACTCCAAGTCGAAGACTAGGAGCAAGGCGCGTGCATGCCACAAGGACGGCCACCTTCCATTTCTTGGCCATGAGGTAAGTAAGGTAAGTTTCAATTCGAATATAAGCCTCTTTCTGTTTTCCAGGGTAGGATCTAGATTGTTTACATTTTTCAGTCAAGAACATTTTAGGAATAGGTCCTTTTTCGGTTATGCACTTTTGTATCTTTTCCATTTGTGCACTTTTGTAAACTTTCATTTTCTTTATTTGAGTCGACCCTAGAAGGTCAAGCTGTCGAGCATATTAATAAGGCTCCTTCCAGCATTGTAGTTCGACAACCCTTTTTTGATATTAATAAAGATCAAATTTTCTTACAAGTTTTCTCTCAAGAATCTTGTGCGCTTAGAACCTAGTTGAGACCAGCCCTCCTAGCTCTAAGTTTGTGATTTATCACGAGGTTCATCACCCCTCGTGTGGTTCACTTCACCCTTCCATCAAATACCAACCCAAAAACCCTTATCCAAGAAGTCTAACATTGAGCTTCTCCCCTAACCTTCTCCAAACAGCCCACGCGCATATAAGCCTTGAATCGAGGCTTGTATCATTTTGGTATCAGAGCTTAAAGCTCCTAAACCAGGTTGTTTCTATCCTTTAGCTTGTTTTATTTCTTGTTATTGCATTAGTTTAAGTTCCATTCAAGAAAATCAAAAAAATAACTTCTAAACTCATACCGAGTGCATCTAGATCCTACGTGCATCACTAGATTCTAGAATCATTCTTGCATTACTATATTTGACTTTTCTTTTTGTTAATTAAATATCCGTGATGAATTTTTTTTTACATCTAGTACATTATTTTGTTCATTAAATAACAATAAACATTTTAATTTAGACAGATACAACTATTTAAATGGATTATGTGATCCATAATATGAGATCACTATTGACATGATGTCTAACATGCAAGAGATACAAAAACAATATTATTCTGAATCAGTGAAAACAATTA
The DNA here is from genome assembly GCA_018901935.1 of Pugionium cornutum. Classification (NCBI taxonomy): domain Eukaryota; kingdom Viridiplantae; phylum Streptophyta; class Magnoliopsida; order Brassicales; family Brassicaceae; genus Pugionium; species Pugionium cornutum. The sequence goes on from CM032160.1 coordinate 26,006,710, forward strand.
CGTAACTTAGCTGGCGATGTAGTTACAATATGTACAAATATACGATTTTACCTTCAAGCCACACGCATGCAGAAAGCAACGTATATATAGAACATTCACCCTAGATAATACTTAGGCTCCTAGGAGGAGAAAAATGCGCAGAGATTGGAGACAGAAGGCGTCGATGGTTGAAGAGAAACACGCTTATAATTAAAGCTAACAAAAATTATAATTATAACTACATTATAACAAAAATTGGACCATGTTAACAATCGATCAAACAAAAAATTTCCATTCGTATGAAGCTAAATCTTCAATGCTCGAGATGATCCAAGTCGAACCCCAAAACTAAAGTTAAAGTTTTTAGTTCGACAAATAAAAGTAGAAAACAAACCAAAATTTCTGGTGAAAACTTACATGATTTGCGATGACACCAAGGAATGTGAAGAGGAAAGGTGATTTCCGGCGACGACAGCGGCGGGGAGGCGAAAAGGCAGAGAAGGAGAGAAACGCGAGAGAGAAAGAGGAGAAAAAACGGTCGTAGGTTATATTAGATATTTTCAACGGTGATTTCCATCGGAAATCCGTCGGTAATTTAATAAATATTTTCATGAAAGCCCGCATCGGTAATTATGTTTCCTATGTAAGGTCGTCGAAAATCTGTCGAAAATCCATCAGACTTCTTAAAACCCATGCATAATCGACAAATAGTTTGCCCATGTTGCAAATACGCTTTTGATGGTTTTCCGATGGCTTTCTGACAGAATTACCAAAGCCGTCGGAAATCCGTCAGTTACGTGAATCAGTATTTTGAAAAATAATTTATATATAATTAAAGTTTAAAAATATTTATATGTATACTACTTGTTTCTTGAATGTTGAGTTAAAACGATAATTTATTTTGAACTCAATGTAGTTCGGATCCGTATATATGTAGGAAATATAATGTTTCTATTATTTTATTATTCTTAATATATGAATTTCATAAGGATTCACTACACAAAGTGTATCAAAATAAACCTTACTTTGGATCGACTATATATGATTCACTACACAAATTATAATCGCCTATATATGATCCAATAAAATATAAAAATGATATATTTATTTTGGATCCAATTGATTATTTATAGAGTTCAACAATTTGAATCAAATATTGATACCGTGCTATATTATGTTAGTTTTCAATTCAAAATCAATTAATAATAAAATAGATGAAGTCATGTACATATGTTACTTAAAATATCTTCTAATTTTCAATAAATGTTGAAATCCGTCGGATGAGGAAATCAATATTTCAAAAAAATATATAGCTAAATTTAAAAATAAATTCATAAATTAGATGATTGTCGATGGTTTCGACGGTTTGCCGACGAATTTCGGACAGAATTACCAAAACCGTCGGAAATCCATCGGATGAGGAAATCAATATTTCAAAAAATATAAATTTCTACAGATAAATTTTAAAATAAATTCATAAATTAGATGATTGTCAACATTAATAAATTTACAGCTGTAAAGTAAAAAGTATATGATATGTTATTCTCTAAAACTTAAAAAGCAAAAAACAATTATCTTAATTGTCTATAATTAATTTAAAATTTGTATCTCTTTTAATAGCTTCAAAGTAATAGAAATGTCATGTCACCAATTTAGAAAGGTGTAGCAAAGAAAAAATTCTGCGTTTATTTCCAATATTTCCAATACAATTTCTTCCGTTTGAGATGATACACCCTAATTACAAGTTGTTTGTGAGTTTCCTTTGCGATGAATCTTAAAAACATATCCACGAGTAAAATACATTGGATAAGATTTTGCAGTAAATGTAGGACCACTCACCAACTCAATTAACCACGTAGAAAACGTTATCCCCATAGAATGACATGTTGTAACATACAAAATAATTAACTGTAGTCAATTATATATAGAAATAGGAAACTATTATTGAAAATTATATAATTTTGGAAACACTAACATAAAAATGCAACCATTTTGCAAATTTGCTTTTTAAGTTCGACCAACTCATTCTCTGTGTAATCTGAATAATGAACACATATTTGTTCCAGTATATCCTGTTATTTATGAACAAAATAATAAACAATAAATTATAATAACAATTAAAAACACAATTTAATTGAATGTACATTTCATATTCCAAAACGTCATTGCAATTTGTCAAAATATATAAATGCAAGTGATTGTGCTCCTCTTCTGATCTGCGTCGCATCTTCCCTTTTTCAGTTAAACATCGAATTTGTGCAAAACTTTCTGGCACATACACTGGATAGCTTGGTTTTTCTCCTATCATCATGTTGTGCGGGTCGTCTATTTTTTGTTTGTACTTGTGATGGAAAATAGTTGCTGGCGAAGTTAGATGTTTCTTCATTAATACTTTGTGCGACGATTGAACCTTCTATCTTCGCAAGATTTTTAACTTTTTTCTTTAGGTGGAACATATATCTCTCAAAAGTATACATCCATCGGTACTGAACAGGTCCTCCAAGCGATGCTTATCTAGGGAGGTGAATAGGAAGATGTTCCATAACATCAAAAAATACTGGTGGAAATATTTTCTCCAAGTTGCAAAAGAGAACCGGTAGTTTTTCCTCCAAATTTCAGATATTGTCAGGAGTAAGTGATCTTGTACATAAATCTCAGAAAAAAATCACCAATCCCTACATAAAAAAATATTTTATTCTCATATAATATGAATAATCTTTGCATGACAACATGACAATCGTGACTTTTCATCCCTGAAAATTTGCCTTCAATAGTATCGACACAATTACGAAGATTAGATGCGTATCCATCTTGAAATTTGACACTATGCTTAATCCAGCTAAAGAATTCGCCTTTTGCATGCGCATCCAACTTGAAAGCAGGAGACAATGATTTTCCATTTGACATTACATGTAGTTCCTTCCGGGAACAAATATCCGGTAAATCCAATCTAGCTTTCAAATTATCTTTTGTTTTTCCTTGCACATTTAGAACGGTATTCATTATGTTGTCGAAAAACTTCTTCTCAATGTGCATAACATCTAGATTATGGCGCAACAAATGGTCCTTCCAATATGGTAAATCCCAAAAAATGCTTTTCTTGTGCCAATTATGGTATTCACCACAACCATCAACACGGTAATGTCTGTTACCTCCACATGAAGACATTCTCTCAGCACCAAAATCTCTAAGTTGAGTCATCGTATAATTCCCGTCAAGAATAGGAGGTGGACTCTCAAAAAATTTTTGTTTTTCCTAAACAATATCGTGCTCCGGCGATATGGATGATCTTGTGGTAGAGATCGACGATGACAATCAAACCAACTAGTCTTTCGTCCGTGTTTAAGTTGGAACGCATCAGTATTATCTTGACAATATGGGCATGCTAATCTTCCATGCGTCGACCATCCTGATAACATAACATATGCTGGAAAATAATTTATGGTCCACATAAGTACTGCTCGCATCAAGAAGTTCTGTTGGTTTGAAACATCAAATGCTTCGATACCATTTTCCCACAATATTTTTAACTCGCGACTTAGTGGCTACAAGAAAATATCAAGCGATCGCTTAGGATGCTTTGGACCGGGGACGAGAATTGTTAGAAACAAAAACTCTCGTTTCATGCACAATGAAGGAGGCAAATTATTAGGTGTCAAGATAACTGGCCACAACGAGTATTGCCTCCCATGCTTCCCAAAAGTGTTGAATCCATCTGTAGATAACCCGAGGTAGACGTTCCAAGGCTCATATGCAAAACTAGGATAAACCTGTTGAAAATGTTTCCATGCTTCTGCATCCGATGGATGTACAATTTCTCTATTCGAATTATGTTCTGCATGCCATCTCATAGGTTTTGTCGTGTGTTCAGATTGATATAACCTCTTTAAACTCTCTGTTAATGGCAAATACCACATCCGTTTATGCGGAATAGTTACTCTGCCGCTTGTCTCTTGAATCGAGGTTTGTGACAAAATTGGCATTTCATGCGGTTTTCAACATTTCTCCAATAGATCATGTTGTTATCAATACATACATCGATCATTTGATATGGCAAACCAAGACCAGCTACAAGTTTTTGAACCTCGTAATATGAAGCAGGTGCAATATTATCTTCAGGTAATATATCTCTAACAAAATCAGCTATCGCATTCACACAATCTTCAGCCAAGTTGAAATCCGGCTTTATCGTCATCAACCTGCTTGCAGCAGATATAGGCGATAATCCATCTCTACATCCTTTATACAAAGGTTGCTTAGATGCATCTAACATATCAAAAAATTTCCGGGATTCCAAATTAGGTTCCTCTATTCTGCTATTATCTTCAATGTACGATGCTCTTTGTTCACGAAATGCATAATTCCTTATCTGAACAGTACCTCTGTTTATATCAACTTGTGATGCCGTTTCCTTACCCTAACATTAGTACTATCTAACCTTTTTGAAGTACTACCATAATATTGCATCTTTGCATTAGTTTCTCCATGTGAATACCAAATTTTGTAACCCGCCATAAATGTAGTCTTATACAAATGATTACTTACTTTTCTAATAGAGATTAATTTGGTTTCGACATTTAATATACGGACAATACATTTTACCGTATTCCGATGTCATGCTATTGTTCGATGCAAATGTCATGAACTCTTCAACACCTTACGCAAATACATCAGTCAATTCCCCCGTTATTGAACCATACCGAAGTTTATTCATCCACGATTGAAAATAATCATAAGAACACGAAGAAGATATTTTTTAAAGATTTTTTTGTTCTGGTGAAATTATGAAAGATCATAACGTATTTATATTGAAAATTAGAAGATTATCACGAATTTTTAATAGATTATTATGAATTTTTAACATATTATTACGAAATTTTAACAGATTATTAGGAAATTTTAACAGATTATTATGAAATGTTAACAGATTATTATGAATTTTTAACAGATTCTTACGAATTTTTAACAGATTCTTACGAATTTTTAACAGATTCTTACGAATTTTTAACAGATTCTTACGAATTTTTAACAGATTCTTACGAATTTTTAACAGATTCTTACGAATTTTTAACAGATTCTTACGAATTTTTAACAGATTCTTACGAATTTTTAACAGATTCTTACGAATTTTTAACAGATTCATGCGAATTTTTAACAGATTCATACGAATTTTTAACAGATTCTTACAAATTTTTAACAGATATTCACAAATTTTTTAATAGATTATTCTTAAGAATATTCCCATTTCCGATGGATTGCAGATGGTTTCCGACCACTGTTGGATTTTTCCGATGAATAACCGACGATATTCGACGTCAGCCCATCGATATGTTCACGATGGATTCCAGACGGATAGTAAAAGCAACATTCCGTCAGGAAGTAGTCGGGAAAAATCCAACGGTTTGAATTTTGTCGGTAATGTGCGATGGTTTTAAGAGGATATCCCGACGGCTACGTTTTCGTTGGAAAATGGACGGAAAGCTGTTAGATTTTACCATCGATTTCCAGATGGTAGTGCGAGTGTTGGAAATTACCGACGGAACACCAACAAAATAAATTCACTCGGTAGTCCGTCAGAAAACCGTCGCATTAGCGTTGGAAAATTCCGACGGTTATATTTCCATCGGAAATGCCGTTGGAAATATTAAGAACCTCAAGACATGGGCGGAATGCTTGCTATTCATAGAGTTTTCCTACAACCAAGCCATGCACTCAGCCACCAAGAAGACCCCTTTTGAAGTTGTCTACGACTTCAACCCTCAAATACCCTTGGAGCAAACACCACTTCCACCAGTAGAGATGACCAACCTCAACGGAGAATCTAAAGCAGAGATCATCAAGAAGTTTCACTAGAAGGTCATGGAGAACCTAGAGAAGAGGACTGGACAATACGTGACTCATGCCAACAAGGGAAGAAGGGAGATGATCTTCCAACCAGGCGATTGGGTGTGGCTACACCTACGGCAAGAGAGATTCCCCCATCTAACACTACAAGAAAACATCAAATTCCCGATGGCCAGTTTCATCAGAAATACGTCGGTATTATAGATTCCTGTCTATTTTCCGACAAAAATTGCCCATCGGGACTATTTTGTCAGAAATTAGTTTCCATCGGGAAAGTATCGGGAATTTCTGATGGTTTGCCAATAAAACTTGCCATCGGAAACTTCTGACGGAAAGGCGATGCAACAATGCCGTCTGAATTTACCGATGGATATTCGATGGCATCATGCCGTCGGAAAACTCCGACGGAAATTCAATGGAACACTTCCGTCGGAACTTCCCGATGAATTTGCGATGGAGAGTTTTCCAACGACTGTTGCCATCGGGAATGTGAACCGGTGATATATCCCGACGATTTTTACCCGTCGGGAGTTAGGCGACATATTTCTGACGGAACCATCCGTCGAAAATTACCAGCGACAGCATACGCCGGAAATAACCAATTAATTGAAAAAAAATAATTTTTTTTAAAAATATTTATTAAAAATATTAAAATGTTTAATATTTATATTAAATTAAATTAATATTTTTAAATATTTTAAAAAATAACAATACAATTAATAAAAGTAATATTCTAATTATAAATATAATAATAATTAAACAATTGTTTTAAAATACAACAACGGAGGGGCAGGAGGAAAAAGAGGAGAAAAATAGTCATCAGAAAACTTGTTTGTCATCATTTCTACAATATTTTTAGGATTAATCATCTCTATTTCCATAGACGCCATTTGTTCTTTCAGCTGTTCATTCTCCTCGTTTCTAGCTGCATATGTTGCGCCATCGGTATCTGCAACTCTCTTGAGTCCTGGATGACGACTCTTAGAAAATGGTACTTCCTGTAAAATCAATAAAATATTATTAGAAAGTTATTATAATATTAATTATATATAAAAAAATCAAAACTACATCAAGAACGAGACGTTTAATCTCAGAACGAGACAATTTGGCGATCGAAGATGAAGAACCAACTTGAGACTCACTTTTTTCTTCTTTACTTTTTCGATGATCTCAATAATGAGACCATCTTGGATGCGACCAGTCTTTTTGTTCGTGTGGACAGCCTCGAGAAGTTGCAAGTGATCTGGAGGCGCTCCAATTTTTTGTGTGTAAAAGTAAAAAAATTCTAAATTAGTAATTTAAAAATTTTCAAATAATAATAAATAAAAAATTAATATAATAATTAATTTAGCAATTGATCGGCTCGTCTCAGAAAACTAGTCGATCCGGCAATGTGAATATAAATTCCTTTGCCTCCTCGGTCGCTCTTCCGGTTTCCCGAATTAGTTCTCGAGATGACCTCAGCGCTGGAATATTCACAATAATGAATAAAGTCGTTCCAAACCGACTCATTCAACCCTCTGCTTTATCTTTTCCTTTTTTCCATTTTTGTTTCCACTCGTTCATGTGGCGGAAAAATTGTACTACACCTCTTTTTCGAAAGTTTCTTCCACCAATTTTGTATTCATGGGATCCCATATAAATTCTTGGTGCGAAATTTAATTATATATTACTACAAATTATTTAAACCAATTATATATTTAAAAATTAAATAACGTACCGCAAACGTCATGAACCAAATCTGACATTTCTCTTACGGAATATCTCTAAATTTCGTATATGATTTGTTCAAAAAAGAATGAAACATCTTTAATATAGATTTGCTTATTCCGTTGTTTGAAATACCAAACCTATGAATTTTTATTAGAGTAACATTTAAATAATTATTTTAAATATAATTATAGAATAGCGTTAAAATAATTATTTTAAATATAATTATAGAAAATTTTATTTACCATGTCGAATTTTTTTGACGCCTCAGATCGAAAAAAGTATGACCTTCACGACCAGACTACTGAACCAATTCTTCAATAATCATTGGTCAAAAAGAATTATTTGCAAATTCTGGAACTTGAGTTGGTATACAACTCGTAGTAGACGACTCACCATGTATTTGGTACTCTTGATACGATCTATGATTTCCAACATTTAATCAATCTATTTAAATTTAATGTTTAATAATATCTCTTCAAAATATTTATTTTTATTTAAATTAAAACATTTAACTTAAACCTTAAACTTTATTTTCTATTCATAAAGATAATAGTTATTTGACCAATATACAAATGTTTCTTTTAATCTATAATATTAGTTTTCTAGAAAAGAATACACGGCATTATGCAGAATTAAAACTAGCTAACTAAACCAACAATCATATAATGAGTTATTGGCCAATCGATTACACAAACTAATTAGACAATATTATACAATACTGCAAAGATATTATTTTAAGGAGAACATATCAAATATTTTGTACAATTTAGCCACACACGAAATAATTTTTGTATCGAGGGACAAAGAAAAATTTCGGTTGCGAATACATATGATCCACATGAGACTACCGAAATAAAAATGGCACAAATTTTTTGCCTATTAATAGTTTATGTGATAAACTTAAGTCAACCCATAGACTAAGAAGCTCTTAATCAAATTTAAGAAGACAAAGCAAATTTTAATAAACAACAACAAAAAGAAGAAAATATTCCATTAGACTTCTGGAAAGTACTTAGAAGTTTAACAAGAACAAATACCGTCAAACGTATTATTGATCTCACAGCTGAACTATCCTTTAGAATTCAATTTATAATCCAAAATATTCATCGGATAAAGATGTGTGTGTTCAGAGAATAATTGAAAACTAGTATTTGAAAGACAAGTCATTCTGTATGTTCCAAATATTCTCTTCAAACTGAAAAACGACAAATCTTATGTAATTATCACCCGAATCAATTTAATCTATTTTTAGATGGTGAAGATTTTGGTAGTTTCTCAAATTAAGGTTCATTGACGGTAACATCTAACATAACCGATTAATCTCTCTTGGACCTAACTAAGATCTATGTCTTGTTCCTGATTCAGTTAACTCACCATTCATATCCATCAGAACACAGATTCAGTTAACTCACCAGATTTTGAAAAGTCTATTAACATGCGTCTATGTCGAAAAATCGATAAAACTTACATGTTGACAACGAAAAACGACGACGACGAGAAATGGTGACGAGGAGAAACGGCGACCAGGAGAAACAGCGACGAGGAGAAACGGCGACGAGGAGAAACGGCGAGAGAGAGAGAGAGAGAGAGAGAGAGAGAGTAACGCGAAACGGCGAGAGAGAGAGAGAGAGAGAGTAACGTGAAACGGCGAGAGAGAGAGAGGAGAAGAAGAAGTTGTAGGTTGTATTCGATATATCCGATAGCAATTTCCGTCCGGAATCCGTCGGTAATTCAATAAATTTTTGCAAAATCTCGCGTTGTTAATTTCGTTTGCCACGTAAATCCGTCAGAAATCTGTCGGACTCTTTAAACACTGTGCATGATCGACAAATAGTCTACCCATCTTGCAAATACGTTTTGACGGGTTTCCAACGGATTTCCGACGGATTTACCAAGCCCGTCGGAAGACAGAGTCAATATTTCGAAGAAATTAAATCAAATTTTGATACCATGTTAAATTATGTTAGTTTTCAATTCAAAATCAATTAATAATGAAATAGATTAAGTCATGTACATATTTTACTTAAAATATCTTCTAATCTCCAATAAATGTTGAAATTCGTCGTGTGAGAAAATCAATATTTTTTGGTTTAGTATAATTTATTCTAGTTATAATATTCTGAAATGAAGTATTATCAAAAAAAGATAATTTATATATAATTAAAGTATGGAAACAAATAAAACATTATTATCACAAATTTAATCTCAATCTGATAAACATTCCGAATTAATTGAATTTTGGTCCTCAAACTCGCAAGTCTCTTCCTCTAAATCTTGAAACACGTTGTAATCTTCGTTCGTGGTGTTATCAACAACAAGGTTAACTTCAAGAGAAGTGTCTATGGAACCTAAGTTACCAATTGCGCTTTGTTGCATAGGGTCTTGTTCGGTAATACCACATACCATTCCTCTAGGATCTATTGAGGTCACTGTAATCTAAAGATCTTGTTTGTTCTTCACACGAGGATATCGAATGTAACAAATCTGGTCCGCTTGTGATGCAAGTATAAAAGGATCATATTTTCGATGTCGCTTACGAGAGTGGACAGATGTAACACCGAATTCTTTTTGACGTTGACCAATGACAAGGTCATACCAGTCACAGTAGAACACAATACACCTCAAATCAATCATTTCTGGATAGTGCACTTCTAATATTTTACGAATAACACCGTTATATACAATTTCTCCCGATTTAGATGATACACCATAATTACAAGTTGTTTGTGAGTTTTCTTCGCTATGATTTTTAAAGCATATCCACGAGTGTAGTATATTGGATAAGATTTTGCAGTAAATGTAGGACCACTCACCAACTCAACTAAGCACGTGGGAAACGTTATCCCCCTAGAAGGACCTGTAGTAACCTACAAAATAATTGAATGTAGTCAATCATATATATATATATAGGAAATTATTACTGAAAATTACATAATTGTTGTAACACTAACATAAAAACGCAACCAACTTGCAAATTCGTTTTTTTTTACGTTCGACCACCTCATTCTCGCTGTAATCTGAATAATGAACACGTATTTGTTCTATGTATATCCTGTTAATTATGAACAACATAATTAATAATTAATAATAAATTATAATGACAATAAAAACAAAATTTAATTGAATGTACCTTTCATATTCCAAAATGTCATCGCAATTTGTCAAAATATACAAATGCAAGTGATTATGTTCCTCCTCTGATAGGCATCGCGTTTTCCCTTTTCCACTTAAACGTCCAATTTGTACAAATATTTCTGGCACATACACTGGATAACTTGGTTTTTCTCTTCCATCATCATGTCGTGCAGGTCGTCAATTTTTTGTTTGGACTTACGATGGAAAATTGTAGCTGGCGATGTTAGATGTTTTTTCATTAATATTTTGTGCGACGATTGAACCTTCAACCCTACCAAGATTTTTAACTTTTTTTGTTAGGATTTTAGGATCCTTTCTTATTGCCCTTGGTGTTGGTTTTGGATTACTTAGAAATAAAGACACAAAATTTGATTACCGAGTTCCCACTTCAGGTACCTCTCGGGTAGGATCTGTCTCTTACAAACTTCACTATAAATCTGATAAACCCTTACAAACTTCACTATAAATCTGATAAACCCTTACAATGAAACAACTTTAGAGAAAGTAGACTTAGAAAGAAAAATACAATAACCTTTATTTCTCTCTCACTCCCCTTTCTCTCTCTCTTGGAAACTCTCTCCTTTCCTCTCTAGGCGTCCTTTGGCTGCCACCTTTTCTCTTTTTTTGTGCTGCCTTTCTTAACCTAACACATAATAAGTATTTATACAATACTTTAGGGAACATTTTAATTTTGGACGACTTAAAATTAGTCATTAAGATTTGGGCACTTAAAATTATGAGAATCAACTCACAATTCTCCACCTTTCTCATAATTTTATTTGGCCCGCCGTTTTTCTTTTCTTTGGCCCAACCTATTTTTTTCTCGTGGGCGTGTGAGGGCCATGCACCGTCCCCACGTGCCTCCATGCGTCTCCACGCGCCACCCACGCATCTCCACGCGCCACCCACGCGCCTCCACGCGCCACCCACGCGCCTCCACGCGTTGCCACTCGCCCACACGCGCCGGCCACGCGCTCCCACATGCTCCAACGCGCTCCCACGCGCACCCACCCACCGGCCACGTGCCGCGCGTGTGTACCACGCGCCACCGCGAGTGTGCCACACGCGCCCGCGCGTGAACATCAAGCACCACCGCGCGTGAACATCAAGCGCCACCGCGCGTGAACATCACGTGCCACCGCGCTTGTGCTTCACCCGCCACCACGCGTGGACCACACACTATGCCTTTCCCGTCACGTTCCACCGTCCTCTGGCCATGCGCCACCGCCTCCGGCCACGCGCCGCCGACCTCCGGCGACTTTTCGGCGACCTTTTCCGGTGACATTTTTCTGGCGACTTTGCCGGCGATGTTTCCGACGACTTTTCTGGTAACTCGCCACAAATTTTCCAGCGACTTTCCCGGCAAACTTTTCTGGCAAGTTTTCCGGCGACTTTTTCCGGCAACTTTTCCGGCCACTTTTCCGGACACTTATCTGGCAATTTTTTCCGGCCACTTTTCCGGCCACTTTCCCGGCCCCTTTTCCGGCTAATTTTCCAGCCACTTTTCCGGCCACTTTTCCGGCGACTTTTCAAGACACTTTTCCGGCCACTTTTCCGGCGAGCTCCACCTTGAGAGATGTTTCCTGCCGCTTTTCCCCTCGCACCCATCCTCCTAGGTAACTTCTGATTCTACCACTATTTTAAATATACTCTGAAACTAACTTGTTTCTCACTTTGTCTCTGCGAGGTCGAGACAACTACAGTGATATTCCTAGGAGGT
>CM032160.1:26019600-26041573 GCA_018901935.1 Pugionium cornutum
GTGTTAGACACATTAAACTCACCTGGGAGCTCGATCCGGTAGGCGTTGTTGTTGATCCTCTCCAGCACTCTGAATGGTTCATCTCCTCTTGGTGCTAGCTTGGAACTCCTTAGGTTGGGAACCTCTCCTGCCGTAGGTGTAGCCACACCCAATCGCCTGGTTGAAAGATCACCTCCTTTCTTCCCTTGTTGGCATGAGTCACGCACTGTCCGGTCCTCTTCTCCAAGTTTTCTGCTACCTTCTGGTGTAATTTCCTTATGAACTCTGCCTTGGATGCTCCGTTGATGTTGGTCATCTCAGCTGGTGGTAGTGGTGTTTGCTCTAATGGGGTGAGAGGGTTGAAGCCGTATACTACTTCAAATGGTGTCTTCTTGGTTGCTGAGTGCACGGCTCGGTTGTAAGCGAACTCTATGAATGGCAGGCACTCCACCCAAGTCTTGAGGTTCTTATCTAGTGTAGTCCTGAGAAGAGTTGATAGTGTCCTGTTGACAACTTCAGTTTGGCCATCGGTTTGAGGATTGCAGGTGGTAGAGAAGAGTAGCTTCGTGCCTAGCTTCCTCCAAAGTGTCCTCCAGAAATGGCTGAGGAACTTGGTGTCCCTGTCTGATACGATGGTCCTTGGCACTCCATGAAGCCGTACTATCTCCCTGAAGAACAGCTCGGCTGTTTGCGATGCATCATTGACATTGGCACACGGAATGAAGTGTGCCATCTTGGAGAATCTGTCCACCACTACAAAGATTGCATCCTTGTGGTTGATCTTGGGCAGTCCTAGAACAAAGTCCATTGATATATCCACCCATGGATGCGTTGGTATGGGCAGTCGGAGATACAACCCGTGAGGTTGCACTCGGGACTTTGCCTTCTTGCAAGTGATGCACCTTGCACAATGAGCTTCTACTGTTCTCTTGATGTGTGGCCAGTAGAAGTGCTCCTTGACCACTGCTAGAGTCTTGTCGACACCAAAGTGGCCCATGAGTCCTCCTCCATGAGCTTTTCGGATGATAAGCTCCCTCAATGATCCTTGTGGTATGCACAGCCTCCTCTCTCGGAACAAGAATCCCTCATGGATGTAAAACTTGCCATGACTCCCTGTGCCACACTCCTTGTAGCTCTCAGCAAAGTCAGGATCATCCTTGTATAGGTCCTTGATGTGCTCCAATCCTAGGACCTTTGCCTCCTTGGTTGATATCAAGGCAAACCTCCTTGATAGTGCATCGGCTACCACATTGTCCTTGCCCTTCTTGTACTTGATGACGTACGGGAAGGACTCTATGAACTCCATCCACCTGGCATGTCTCCTCTTGAGATTGGTTTGCCCTCTGAGGTGTTTGAGAGTCTCATGATCAGTGTGGATCACAAACTCCTTGGACAGCAAGTAATGCTGCCAAGTCTCCAATGCTCGGACAAGGGCATAAAGCTCCTTTTCATAAGTGGGGTAGTTCAGTGAGGCACCACCTAGCTTCTCACTGAAGTATGCCACTGGTCTCCCTCCTTGGGTTAGCACTGCTCCTCTGCCTATTGCAGAGGCATCACACTCCACTTCAAACGTCTTGTTGAAATCGGGCAGGACTAGCACTGGTGCATGTGTAAGGCTGTCCTTCAAGGCCTGGAATGCATTCTCCTGAGCTTCTCCCCAGCTGAATCCCACGTTCTTCTTCACTACTGCCGTCAATGGTGAGGCAATACTGCTGAAGTTGGGCACGAATCTTCTATAGAAGCTGGCCAGTCCGTGGAAGCTCCTTACTTGGCTGATGTTGCCTGGTGTTGGCCATTCTTGTATGGCTCGAATCTTCTCTTCATCAACTGTAAGCCCTGTGAACTTACAACAAAACCTAAAAAGACAAGTTTATCAGTACAAAAGATGCACTTCTTGAGATTGGCATAAAGCGCTTCTTGTCAAAGGGTTTTAAGTACCATCGCAAGATGTGTGAGGTGTTCCCGTAGGCACTTACTATAAACTAGTATATCATCAAAGTAAACCACTAAAAATTTACTGATGTACGCCCTAAGAACTTGGTTCATAAGGCGCAAGAAGGTGCTTGGGGCATTAGTCAAGCCGAATGGCATGACTGTCCACTCGTATAGCCCTTGCTTTGTCATGAACGCAGTCTTCCATTCATCACCTTCCTTCATCCTGACCTGGGTGTATCCACTCTTGAGGTCTATCTTGGAGAAGACCGTGGCTCCACTCAGCTCATATAGCATGTCATCCAGTCGTGGTATTGGATGCCGGTACTTGACTGTGATGTTGTTGATTGCTTGGCAGTCCATGCACATTCGCCAAGTCCCATCCTTCTTGGGCACTAGTAGCACTGGTACTGCACATGTACTGAGGCTCTCTCGAACATATCCTTTCTCCAGGAGCTCCTTGACTTGCTTCTCAAGCTCCTTGGACTCCTCTGGACTCATCCGGTAGGCTGGCCAGTTGGGCAGGGCTGCTCCGGGCACTAGATCGATCTGGTGTTCTATGCCACATAAAGGAGGCAAGCCTGCGGGTATCTCCTCTGGAAACACATCCTGGAACTTGTTGAGGAGAGTTGCTACTTCAGGAGGTAGCTCTACCTGTTCTTTTTCTACATTCAACACTTTTTTTAAAACCATTAGTAGCATTAGATCCTTCGAGGCTAAAGCTCTCCGGTCATGACTTTGTTGAATAAGAAAGTTAGATTTAATGAGCTTCTTTTCCTTACTCATTTGCTGTTGAAGCTCATGTACCTGGGCAGGTGTAAGAGGAGCTAGGCTGACCTTTCTCTTGTCATGCACGAAAGTGTAGAGATTGGTTTGGCCATCATGCCTGGTCTCCTTGTCAAACTGCCATGGTCTTCCTAGCAGAAGATGGCCAGCTTGCATGGGCACCACGTCGCACACGACTTGGTCTTGGTACTTGCCCACACTGAATGGCACAGTGACTTTCTCATGGATCTTGAGCTCCACTTTGTCATCAAGCCATCTCAGTCTATATGGTCGAGGGTGCCTTCTCGTCTCTAGACCTAGCTTATCTACCATATATGCACTAGCAACGTTAGTGCAAGAACCACTATCTATGATGAGGTTACATACCTTGCCCTTGATGGTGCAATGGCTGTGGAAGATGTTCTCCATTTGGATGGTCTCTGAAGGATCCACCATTGCACTGAGGATGCGTCTAGTGACCAGCACTTCCCCCACATCGGGGTACTCAATGTCACCATATTCTTCTTCTGGTTCATAGTCCTCCTCATCTTGGGACTCATATTCTCCAGCCTCCGTAATCAGCATGACCCGGTTGTTTGGGCACTCCCTTGAGATGTGGCCACGAGCCCTACACTTGAAACAAGTGATGTCACGTGATCTTTGAGGGTTAGAATACTTACTAGGCTCTCTCTGGTCACGGGTGGGTTCAGGAGGCTTGCTCTTGAACCTTGACTCGATCTCTATGCTCTTGCCTTTGTCTACGGGCTTGGGAATATTGCTTGGTGCCCAAGGTGTCGTAGGCTTGCTGGGGATGTCTTGGCTCTTACGTTTGATGTGCTGTTCAGCCTGGACAAATAGGTGGAACAAGTCTTTGAAGTCATTGTAGATTTGCCTTTCCACCTTGCGACTGACTCTTTCTTGGACTCCATCCAAGAATTGTGCCATCAATGCTTCTCCATCATCATTGAGCTCCAGTCTGTTCCTTAGCTTCTCGAACTCTTCATAGTACTCCTCTTCTGATCTGGTACCCTGCTTAAGAGTACGAAAACGACGTTGCAAGTCCCTATGAAAGTAAGGTGGAACAAACCTTTGTCGCATGACATCCTTCATGTCGACCCATGAGTCTATGGGCCTCATTCTTTTCCTCCTTCGGTCAGATACCTCACGATCCCACCAGATGAGGGCATTTTCCGTGAGTTGTGCTACTGCTATTGAGACTCTCCTAGGCCCTGGTTGGTTGTAATGATCAAAAATATGATCCATTCTTCTCTCCCAATCTAGGTAAGCCTCGGGGTCTACTTTTCCTGCAAAACTTGGAGGAGTTAGCTTAACATCAGGATGAGTTACCCGGTTGTAGGCGTGTTCATCTCCATCCTCATGATGTCTAGGAGGCATCCTTGGTCTCTGGTGAAGACCACATGGCTAGAAGCCATCATCGTCTGCCTCTGGTTGCCGTGGAGGTCCTCTCGGCCTATGGTCATAGTTATAAGGTTGTGTGTCCTCATATCCATCTGGCTGGGGCTCCTCCTGTTCGTGCCGTGTCCTAAGGTGCTCAGGACCCTCAGGACGGTCTTGGTCAGCTCGCATGTGCCTTATGGCCTGGAATCTCACAGGCCTCTCCACGCGCTCCAATCTCTCGCCTATGGATGCGAGTTGCGTTTGGAGGGTGGTGAACATGGCCATCATGGCTTCGGTTGCTTCTCTATTTTCTTCTGCCATTGCGTACTACAAAGATAGAAGACAAGTTATGCTGCTCCTAAATTATTAGGAGAGTTTTCTTTTATAAGAGGATTCGAAAAAATGCAAAAACGAAAAAATCTGAGAATTGGAAATTCGAAAATATGAAGATTTGAATAAAAAGGAAACTTTCTTGACAACTATTGCTAGCTGTCCAATTCGAATCCTTTAGGTATTTTCCTATTTTATTTTTTTTCTTTTTAATTTAACTTAAAAATAATGGAAATATGATTCTAACAAAGAGGAAAGTTGAATATAGCAATGCAAGAATGATTCTAGAACCTAGTGATGCACGTAGGATCTAGATGCACTCGGTATGAGTTTAGATGTTATTTTTTTTTTCTTGAATGGAACTTAAACTAATGCAATAACAAGAAACAGAACAAGCTAAAGGATAGAAACAACCTAGTTTAGGAGCTTTAAGCTCTGATACCAAAATGATACAAGTCTCGATTCAAGGCTTATATGCGCGTGGGATGCTTCGAGAAGTTTAGGTGAGAAACTCAACATTAGGCTTCTTGGATAGGGGTTTTGGGTTGGTATTCGATGGAAGGGTGAAGTGAACCACACGAGGGGTGATGAACCTCGTGATAAATCACAAACTTAGAGCTAGGAGGGCTGGTCTCAACTAGGTTCTAAGCGCACAAGCTTCTTTGAGAGAAAAACTTGTAAAGAGAAAATTCGCACTTTATTAATATCAAAAGGTTGTCGAACTACAATGCTGGAAGGAGCCTTATTAATATGCTCGACAGCTTGACCTTCTAGGGTCAACTCAAATAAAGAAAAGGAAAGTTTACAAAAGTGCACAAATGGAAAAGATACAAAAGTGTATAACCGAAAAAGGACCTATTCCTAAAATGTTCTTGACTCAAAAATGTAAAGAATCTAGATCCTACCCTGCAAAACAGAAAGAGGCATATATTTGAATTGAAACTTACCTTAACTAACCTCACGGCCAAGAAATGGAAGGTGGCCGTCCTTGTGGCATGCACGCGCCTTGCTCCTAGTCTTCGACTTGTAGTAGGGTTAAGAATCTTTGGGCCCTGACCTCTCTTGCCACTAAAGCCCAAGTCTCTGAAGTCCTTTGCATTGTTGAGAAGTCTTTGGACTGTTCTTTGCACTTCTGGCCCATTGACCTTAGTCGATCTTCCTCTAGGAGCTTGTCGACCCATAAGCTGAACTTGTGGAAGAGTGCTCTTGATCTGCTCCTTGTCATTGCTCATGGTGGCACTACTGGTGTGGAGACTTCCTCTAGATGCATGTCGTGAAGCTGGTAGCTCATCTGGTCCGAGTTCCCTTGTGTAGAAGTTGAAATGCTCGTGTACTCAGCTGGATCGGCTGTACCGGCTGGACTGTGCGATGTACTGGCCGGAATGCCTTCAGGACCGGCCAAGTTGATCCCGGAGTCGGCGGCATCACCAAGGGGACCGGCGGTGTCATACACGTCGCCACCAAGTGTGCCGGTAGCTTGGGCCTCTCCGCTGGCAATGCTGATCGGTCTGGTCCTATTGGTCGAGGGTCCGGCGGTACTGCTTGGGCCGGCAGACGTGTCAAACGGCCTGGCTGTCTCGGGCAAGCTACCTGGTCGGCCAGTCTGGTTTCCTGGCTGGACATACGACCTGGTGATACAAGCCTTGATTCAAGGATATATGCGCGTGGGCTGTTTAGAGAAGTTTAGGTGAGAAACTCGACCTTAGACTTATTGGATAGGGGTTTTTGGGTTGGTATTCGATGGAAAGGTGAAGTGAACCACACGAGGGGTGATGAACCTAGTGATAAATCACAAACTTAGAGCTAGGAGGGCTGGTCTTAACTAGATTCTAAGCGCACAAGATTCTTGAGAGAACACTTGTTGGGGAAAAAGTTCTATATTTATTAATATCAAAAAGCTTATCGAACTACAATGCTGGAAGGAGCCTTATTAATATGCTCGACAGGTTGACCTTCTAGGGTCGACTCAAATAAAGTAAAGAAAAGTTTACAAAAGTGCATAAATGGAAAAGATACAAAAGTGTATAACCGAAAAAGGACCTATTCCTAAAATGTTCTTGACTCAAAAATGTAAAGAATCTAGATCCTACCCTGCAAAACAGAAAGAGGCATATATTTGAATTGAAACTTACCTTAACTAACCTCACGGCCAAGAAATGGAAGGTGGCCGTCCTTGTGGCATGCACGCGCCTTGCTCCTAGTCTTCGACTTGTAGTAGGGTTAAGAATCTTTGGGCCCTGACCTCTCTTGCCTTTAAAGCCCAAGTCTCTGATGTCCCTTGTGTTTTTGAGAAGCCTTTGGACTCTTCCTTGCACTTCTGGCCCATTGTCCTTAGTCGATCTTCTTCTAGGAGCTTGTCGACCCATAAGCTGAATTTGTGGAAGAGTGCCCTTGATCTGCTTCTTGTCATTGCTCCTTGAGGTACCACTGGTGTAGAGACTTCCTCTAGGTGCATGTCCTGAAGCTGGTAGCTCATCTGGTTCGAGTCTTCTTGTGTAGAAGTGGAAATGCGCGTGTACTCGGCTGGATCGGCAGTACCGGCTGGACTGTGCGAGGTACTGGCCGGAATGCCTTCAGGACCGGCCAAGTTGATCCTGGAGTTGGTGGCATCACCAAGGGGACGGGCGGTGTCATCCACGTCGCCACCAAGTGTGCCGGAAGGTTGGGCCTCTCCGCCGGCAATGCTGACCGGTCTGGTCCTATTGGTCGAGGGTCCGGCGGTACTGCTTGGTCCGGCAGACGTGCCAGATGGTCCGGCTGTCTCGGGCAAGCTTCCTGGTCAGCCAGTCTGGTCTCCTTGCTGGATGTACGACCTGATGTCCTCATCACCTGGTGTCCTCATCATATCTCCTCCGGGAACACATCCTGGAACTTGTTCAGGAGAGCTGCTACTTCAGGAGGTAGCTCTACCTGTTCCTTTTCTACACTTAAAATTTCTTTGAAGACCATTAGTTACATTAAATCCTTCGAGGCTAAAGCTCTCCGGACATGGCTTGGTTGAATAAGGAAATTAGACTTAATGCGCTTCTTTTCCTTACTCATTTGCTTTTGAAGCTCATGTACCTGGGCAGGTGTGAGAGGAGCTAGGCTGACCTTTCTCTTGTCATGCACAAAAGTATAGAGATTGGTTCGGCCATCATGCCTGGTCTCCTTGTCAAACTGCCATGGCCTTCCTAGCTGAAGGTGGCCAGCTTGCATTGGCACCACGTCGCACACTACCTGGTCTTATTACCTGCCCACACTGAATGGCACAGTGACTTGCTCATGGATCTTGAGTTTCACTTTATCATCGAGCCATCTCAGTCTATACGGTCGAGGGTGCCTTCTTGTCTCTAGACCTAGTGATGAGGACATCAGGTCGTACATCCAGCCAGGAGACCAGACTGGCCGACCAGGAAGCTTGCCCGAGACAGCAGGACCATCTGGCACGTCTGCCGGACCAGGCAGTACCGCCGGACCCTCGACCTATAGGACCAGACCGGTCAGCATCGCCGGCGGAGAGGCCCAAGCTTCCGGCACACTTGGTGGGGACGTGGATGACACCGTCCCTCTGGTGAGCCAACTGGGATCAACTTCGGTCCTGAAGGCATCGCCAGTACAAGACAATCCAGCCGGTACAGCCGATCCAGCAGAGCAACACTTCCACACAAAAGGACTGGACCAAATGAGCTACCAGCTCCAGGACATGCACTAGAAGTATCTACACCAGTGGTACCTCAGGAGCAATGACAAGAAGCAGATCAAGAGCACTCTTCCACAAGTTCAACTTATGGGTGGACAAGCTCCTAGTGGAAGATCGACTAAGGACAATGGGCCAGAAGTGCAAAGAAGAGTCCGAAGGCTTCTCAACAACACAAGGACATCAGAGACTTGGGTTTTAGTGGCAAGAGAGGTCAGGGCCCAAAGATTCCTAACCCTACTCCAAGTCGAAGACTAGGAGCAAGGAGCGTGCATGCCACAAGGACGGCCACCTTCCATTTCTTGGCCGTGAGGTAAGTAAGGTAAGTTTTCAATAAGAATATTTGCCTCTTTCTGTTTTGGAGGGTAGGATCTAGAATATTTACATTTATTGAGTCAAAGACATTTTAGGAATATGTCCTTTTTCGTTATACACTTTTGTATCTTTTCCTTTTGTGCACTTTTGTAAATTTTCCTTTTCTTATTTGAGCCGACCCTAGAAGGTCAAGCTGTCGAGCATATTAATAAGGCTCCTTCCAGCATTGTAGTTCAACAACCTTTTTTTGCTAATTAATAAAGATCGAATTTTCTTACAAGTTTTCTCTCAAGGAATCTTGTGCGCTTAGAACCTAGTTGAGACCAGCCCTCCTAGCTCTAAGTTTGTGATTTATCACGAGGTTCATCACCCTCGTGTGGTTCACTTCACCCTTCCATCGTTTACCAACCAGAAAACCCCTATCCAGAAGCCTAAGGTTGAGTTTCTCACCTAATCTTCTACAACACAGCATACATCCTTGAATCAAGGCTTGTATCATTTTGGTATCAGAGCTTAAAGCTCCTAAACCAGGTTGTTTCTATCCTTTTGCTTGTTTTTAGTTCTTGCATTAGTTTAAGTCGCATTCAAGAAAATCAAAAAAATAACATCAAACTCCAAACCGAGTGCATCTAGCCTTCTACGTGTATCACTAGGGTTTAGATTCACTTTTGCATTGCCATTCACATTTTCGTTTTTGTTTAATTCATATTTCCATTAATTTTAAGTTAAATTAAAAAGAAAAGAAAAAGAAAAGAAAAGAAAATAGGAAAATACCCAAAAGATTTCGAATTGGACAGCTAGCACAAGTTGTCAAGAAAGTTTCCTTTTTCCTTTTATTCAAATTTTCCATTCCTTAGGATTTTCCTTTTTGCATTTTTTCGAACCCCTTATAAAAAGAAAACCCTCCTAATAATTTAGGAGCATCCTAACTTGGCTTATTTCTTTGTAGAACACCATGGGAGAAGAGAATAGAGCAGCCAAGCCATGATGGCCACACTCCAAACACAACTCGCATCCATAGGCGAGAGGTTGGAGCGAAAGACCTGAGGTTCCAGGCCATAAGGCACGTGAGGGCTGAGCAAGACCATCCTGAGGGTCCTGAGCACCTTAGGACACGGCACTAACAGGAGGAACCCCAGCCAGATGGAGATGAGGACACACAACCTCATAACTATCACCATAGGCCGAGAGGACCTCCACGGCAACCAGAGGCAGAAGATGATGGCTTTGAGCCATATGGTCTTCACCAGAGACCAAGAATGCCTCCTAGACGTCATGAGGATGGAGATGAACACACCTATAACCGGGTAATTCATCCTGATGTTAAACTAACTCCAACTTTTGCAGGAAAAGTAGACCCCGAGGCTTACCTAGATTGGGAGAAGCGAATGGATCATATCTATGATCACTACAACCAACCAGGACCTAGGAGAGTCTCAATGGCAGTAGCACAACTCACGGACAATGCCCTCATCTGGTGGGATCGTGAGGTATCTGACAGAAAGAGGAAGAGAATGAGGCCCATAGACTCATGGGTCGACATGAAAGACCTCATGCAACAAAGGTTTGTTCCACCTTACTTTCATAGAGATTTGCAATGTCGTTTTCGTACTCTTAAGCAGGGTACCAGATCAGTAGAGGAGTACTATGAAGAGTTTGAGGTTAAGGAACAGATTGGAGCACAATGATGATGAAGAAGCATTGATGGCACAATTCTTGGATGGACTCCAAGAAAGGATCAGCCACAAGGTGGAAAGGCAAATGTACAATGACTTCAAAGACTTGTTCCACCTATCTGTGCAAGCTGAGCAGCACATCAAACGTAAGAGCCAAGACATCCGCAGAAAGCCTAAGACACCTTGGGCACCAAGCAACATGCCCAAGACCGTAGACAAGGGCAAGAGCATAGAGATTGAGTCAAGGTTCAAGAGCAAGCCTCCTGAACCCACCCGTGACCAGAGAGAGCCTGGTAAGTCTTCTAACCCTCAAAGATCACGTGATATAACTTGTTTCAAGTGCAGGGGACGTGGACACATCTCAAAGGAGTGCCCAAACAACCGAGTCATGCTGATTACGGAGGCAGGAGAATATGAGTCCCAAGATGAAGAGGACTATGAACCAGAAGGAGAGTACGGTGACATTGAGTACCCTGATGTGGGGGAAGTGCTGGTCACTAGACGTATCCTCAGTGCAATGGTGGATCCTTCAGAGACCATCCAAAGGGAGAACATCTTCCACAGCCGTGCACCATCAAGGGAAAGGTATGTAACCTCATCATAGATGGTGGTTCTTGCACTAACGTTGCTAGTGCATATATGGTTGATAAGCTAGGTCTAGAGAAGACAAAGCATCCTCGACCATATAGACTGAGATGGCTCGATGACAAAGTGGAGCTAAAGATCCATGAACAAGTCATTGTACCATTCAGTGTGGGCAAGTACCAGGATCAAGTCGTGTGCGACGTGGTGCCCATGCAAGCTGGCCATCTTCTACTAGGAAGACCATGGCAGTTTGAAAAAGAGACCAGGCATGATGGCCGAACCAATCTCTACACCTTCGTGCATGACAAGAGAAAGGTCAGCCTAGCTCCTCTTACACCTGCTCGGGTACACGAGCTACAACTCCAAATGAGTAAGGAAAAGAAACTGATCAAGTCTAATTTTCTTATTCAACCAAGCCATGTACGGAGAGCTTTAGCCTCAAAGGATTTAATGTTACTAATGGTCTTCAAAGAAGTTTTGAGTGTAGAATAGGGACAGGTAGAGCTACCTCCTGAAGTAGCAACTCTCCTCAACAAATTCCAGGATGTATTTCCAGAGGAGATACCAGCAGGCTTGCCTCCTTTACACGGCATAGAACACCAGATTGATCTAGTGACCGGAGCAGCCCTGCCCAACCGGCCAGCCTACCGAATGAGTCCAGAGGAGTCCAAGGGGCTTGAGAAGCAAGTCAAGGAGCTCTTGGAGAAAGGATATGTTCGAGAGCCTCAGTCCATGTGCTACCAGTGCTACTAGTGCCCAAGAAGGATGGGACTTGGCGACAGGACTGCCGAGCAATCAACAACATAGTCATACAGGCATCCAATACCGACTGGATGACATGCAAGATGAGCTGAGTGGAGCCACGGTCTTCTCCAAGATAGACCTCAAAAGTGGATACCACCAGGTAAGAATGAAGGAAGGTGATGAGTGGAAGACTGCTTTCAAGACAAAGCAAGGGCTCTACGAGTGGACAGTCATGCCATTGGCTTGACTAATGCCCCAAGCACCTTCATGCGCCTTATGAACCAAGTTCTTAGGGCGTACATCAGTAAGTTTGTAGTGGTTTACTTTGATGACATACTAGTTTATAGTAAGTGCCTACGGGAACACCTCACACATCTTGAGATGGTACTTAAAACCCTTCGACAGGAAGAGCTTTATGCCAATCTCAAGAAGTGCACCTTTTGTACTGATAAACTTGTCTTTTTAGGTTTTGTTGTAAGTTCACAGGGCCTACAGGTTGATGAAGAGAAGATTCGAGCCATACAAGAATGGCCAATACCAGGAAACATTAGCCAAGTAAGGAGCTTCCACGGACTGGCCAGCTTCTATAGGAGATTCTTGCCCAACTTCAGCAGTATTGCCTAACCACTGACGGCAGTAGTGAAGAAGAACGTGGGATTCAGCTGGGGAGAAGCTCAGGAGAAGGCATTCAAGGCCTTGAAGGACAGCCTTACTCATGCACCAGTGCTAGTCCTGCCCGACTTCAACAAGACGTTTGAAGTGGAGTGTGATGCCTCTGGAATAGGCATAGGAGCAGTGCTAACCCAAGGAGGGAGACCAGTGGCATACTTCAGTGAGAAGCTAGGTGGTGCCTCACTAAACTACCCCACTTATGACAAGAAGCTTTATGCCCTTGTCCAAGCATTGGAGACTTGGCATCATTACTTGCTGTCCAAGGAGTTTGTGATCCACACTGATCATGAGACTCTCAAACACCTCAGAGGGCAAACCAATCTCAAGAGGAGACATGCCAGGTGGATGGAGTTCATTGAGACCTTCCTTGACATCATCAAGTACAAGATAATGTGGTAGCCGATGCACTATCAAGGAGGTTTGCCTTGATATCAACCATGGAGGCAAAGGTCCTAGGATTCGAGCACATCAAGGACCTATACAAGGATGATCCTGACTTTGCTGAGAGCTACAAGGAGTGTGGCACAGGAGTCATGGCATTCTACATCCATGAGGATTCTTGTTCCAGAAAGAATGTGCATACCACAAGGATCATTAAGGGAGCTTATCATCCGAGAAGCTCATGGAGGACGACTCATGGGCCACTTTGGTGTCGACAAGACTCTAGCAGTTGTCAAGGAGCACTTCTACTGGCCACACATCAAGAGGACAGTAGAAGCTCATTGTGCAAGGTGCATCACTTGCAAGAAGGCAAAGTGCCAAGTGCAACCTCACGGGTTGTATCTCCCACTGCCCATACCGACGCATCCATGGGTGGATATATCAATGGACTTCGTACTAGGTCTGCCCAAGATCAACCACAAGATGCAATCTTTGTAGTGGTGGACAGATTCTCCAAGATGGCACACTTCATTCCGTGTGCCAATGTCAATGATGCCACGCAAACAGCCGAGCTGTTCTTCAGGGAGATAGTACGGCTTCATGGAGTGCCAAGGACCATCGTATCAGACAGGGACACCAAGTTCCTCAGCCATTTTTGGAGGACCCTTTGGAGAAAGCTAGGCACGAAGCTACTCTTCTCTACCACCTGCCATCCTCAAACCGATGGCCAAACTGAAGTTGTCAACAGGACACTATCAACCCTTCTCATGACTACACTAGGGAAGAACCTAAAGACTTGGGTGGAGTGCCTGCCATTCATAGAGTTCACTTACAACCGAGCCGCGCACTCAGCAACCAAGAAGACACCATTTGAAGTAGTATACGGCTTCAACCCTCTCACCCCATTGGAGCAAACGCCACTACCACCAGCTGAGATGACCAACCTCAACGGAGCATCCAAGGCAGAGTTCATAAGGAGGTTACACCAGAAGGTAGCAGAAAATTTGGTGAAGAGGACCGGACAGTACGTGACTCATGCCAACAAGGAAGAAAGGAGGTGATCTTTCAACCAGGCGATTGTGTGGCTACACCCCACGGCAGAGAGGTTCCCAAACCTAAGGAGTTCCAAGCTAGCACCAAGAGATGGACCATTCAGAGTGCTCGAGAGGATCAACAACAACGCCACGGATCGAGCTGCCAGGTGAGTTTAATGTCCACGTCAATGTTAATGACTTTTTCATGCAGATGAACCAGTTTGAGGACAAACCTACTGAAGAGGAGGGAATGATGAGGACATCAGGTCGTACATCCAGCCAGGAGACCAGACTGGCCGACCAGGAAGCTTGCCGAGACAGCAGGACCATCTGGCACGCCTGCCGGACCAGGCAGACCCCGGACCTCGACTAGGACCAGACCGTCAGCATCGCCCGGAGGCCCAAGCTTCCGCACACTTGGTGGGGACGTGATGACACCGCCCTTTGATGCCGACTGGGATCAACTTGGCGGTCCTGAAGGCATCCGCCAGTACTGCACAATCCAGCCGTACAGATCCAGAGTACACGCAAGATTTCCACTTCCACACACAAGAGGACTCGGACCAAATGAGCTACCAGCTCCAGGACATGCACCTAGAAGAAGTATCTACACCAGTGGTACCTCAAGGAGCAATGACAAGAAGCAGATCAAGGGCACTCTTCCACAAATTCAGCTTATGGGTCGACAAGCTCCTAGAGGAAGATCAGCTAAGGACAATTAGAAGAGCAAAGTAGAGTCCAATGGCTTCTCAACAACACAAGGAACATCAGAGACTTGGGCTTTAGTGGCAAGAGAGGTCAGGGCCCAAAGATTTTAACCCTACTCCAAGTCAAGACTAGGAGCAAGGCGCTGCATGCCAAGGACGGCCACCTTCCATTTCTTGGCCGTGAGGTAAGTTAAGGTAAGTTCAATTCAAATATATGCCTCTTTCTGTTTTGCAGGGTAGGATCTAGATGCTTACATTTTGAGTCAAGAACATTTTAGAATAGGTCCTTATACACTTTTGTATCTTTTCCTTTTGTGCACTTTTGTAAAATTTCCTTTTCTTTGTTTGAGTCGACCCTAGAAGGTCAAGCTGTCGAGCATATTAATAAGGCTCCTTCCAGCATTGTAGTTCGACAACCTTTTTGATATTAATAAAGTAGAACTTTTTTTCAACAAGTTTTCTCTCTAAGAATCTTGTGCGCTTAGAACCTAGTTGAGACCAGCCCTCCTAGCTCTAAGTTTGTGATTTATCACGAGGTTCATCACCCCTCATGTGGTTCACTTCACCCCTCTATCGAATACCAACCAGAAAACCCCCATCCCGAAGCCTAAGGTTGAGTTTCTCACCTAATCTTCTACAAACAGCCCACACGCATACATCCTTGAATCAAGGCTTGTATCACCTAGCTTATCAACCATGTACGCACTAGCAACGTTAGTGCAAGAACCACCATCTAAGATGAGGTTACATACCTTGCCCTTGATGGTGCACCGGCTGTGGAAGATGTTCTCCCTTTGAATGGTCTCCGAGGGATCTACCATTGCACTGAGAATTCGTCTATTGACCAACACTTCCCCCACATCAGGGTATTCAATGTCACCGTATTCTCCTTTTGGTTCATCGTCCTCTTCATTTTTGGGATTTATACTCTCTAGCTTCTGTAATCAGGATGACCTGGTTGTTTGGGCACTCCCTTGAGATGTGTCCGCGACCCCTACACTTGAAACAAGTGATGTCACGTGAACTTTGAGCGTTAGAGGACTTACTAGGCTCTCTCTGGTCACGGGTTGGCTCAGGAGGCTTGCTCTTGAACCGTGACTCGATCTCTATGCTCTTGCTTTTGTCTACGGGCTTGGGGATATTGCTTGGTGCCCAAGGCTTCTTGGGCTTGCTGCAGATGTCTTGGCTCTTACGTTTGATGTGCTGCTCAGCCTGGACAGATAGGTGGAACAAGTATTTGAAGTCATTGTAGATTTGCCTTTCCACCTTGCGGCTGATTCTTTCTTGCAGTCCATCCAAGAATTGTGCCATTAAAGCCTCCTCATCGTCATTGAGCTCCAGTCTGTTCCTTAGCCTTTCAAACTCTTCGTAGTACTCCTCTACTGATATGGTGCCCTGCTTAAGAGTACGAAAACGTTGTTGCAAATCTCTATGGAAATAGGGTGGAACAAACCTTTGTCTCATGAGATCTTTCATGTCGACCCATGGGTCTACGGGACTCAATCTTTTCCTCCTTTGGTCAGACACCTCACGATCCCACCAGATGAGGGCATTGTCCGTGAGTTGTGCTACTGCCATGGAGACTCTCCTAGGGCCTGGTTGTTTGTAGTGATCGAAGAGGTGATCCATCATCCTCTCCCAATAAAGATAGGCTTCGGGGTCTACTTTTCCGGCAAAATTAGGAAATGTTAATTTGACATCAGGATGAGTTACCCGGTTGTAGGCATATTCATTTCCATCCTCATGATATCTGGGAGGCATTCTTGGTCTCTGGTGATGACCATATGGCTCGAAGCCATCGCCTTCTGCTTCTGGTCGCCGTGGAGGTCCTCTCGGCCTAGGGTGATAGTCATGAGGCTGTGCGTCCTCATCTCCATCCGGCTGGGGCTCCTCCTGTTCGTGCCGTGTCCTAGGGTGCTCAGGACCCTCAGCACGGTCTTGCTCAGCCCTCATGTGCCTTATGGTCTGAAATCTCACAGGCCTCTCCACGCGCTCCAACCTCTCGCCGATTGATGCGAGTTGCGTTTGGAGGGTGGTGAACATGGCCATCATGGCCTCGGCTGCATCTTGATTTTCTTCTGCCATTGCGTACTACAAAATAAAGGAACAAGTTACTCTGCTCCTAAAATCGATTAGGAGGATTTCTTATATACAAGAATTCGAAAAAATGCGAAAAGGAAAAACTGGGAAAAAGGAAAATTCGTAAAAATGAAAAGTTGAAAAAAATGGAAAATTCCTAACAACTAGTTCTAGCTGTTTTGGTCGACTTCTTTTGGTGTTTTTCCTATTTTCTTTTTCTTTTATTTTTAATTTAACTTAATAATAATGGAAATATGGTATAAGAAAAAAGGAAAGACGAAAATTGCAATGCAAGAATGAATCTAAGCACTAGTGATGCACGTAGAAGCTAGATGCACTCGGTTTGGAGTGTGTTGTTATTTTTTTTTATTTTTCTTGAATGCGACTTAAACTAATGCAAGAACAGGAATAAAAACTACGTAAAGGATAGAAACAACCTGGTTTTAGGACCTTTAAGCTCTGATACCAAAATGATACAAGCCTCTATTCAAGGCTGTACGCACGTGGGCTGTTTGGAGAAGTTTAGGTGAGAAACTCAACCTTAAGCTTCTGGATGGGGGTTTTCTGTTTGGTAATGGATGGAAGGGTGAAGTGAACCACACGAGGGGTGATGAACCTCGTGATAAATCACAAACTTAGAGCTAGGAGGGCTGGTCTCAACTAGGTTCTAAGCGCACAAGTCTCTTGAGAGAATAACTTGTAGAAAGAAAATTCAATATTTATTAATTATCAAAAAGTTTGTCGAACTACAATGTTGGAAGGAGCCTTATTAATATGCTCGACAGCTTGACCTTCTAGGGTCGACTCAAGAAAAAAAAATAGAAAATTTACAAAAGTGCACAAATGGAAAACTTACAAAAGTGCATAACCGAAAAGGAGTTCTTCCAAAAATGTCTTTGTCTCAAAAATGTAAACAATCTAAATCCTACCCTGGAAAACAGAAACAGGCAAGTATATAATTTGAAAACTTACCTTTCTTAGCTTTCGGCCAAGAAATGGAAGGTGGCCGATCATCCTCTAGGAGCTTGTCGACCCACAAGCTGAATTTGTGGAAGTGCGCCCTTGATCTGCTCCTTGTCATTGCTCCTGGTGGCACCACTGGTGTAGAAACTTCATCTAGATGCATGTCTTGAAGCTGGTAGCTTATCTGGTCCGAGTCTCCTTGTGTAGATGTTGAAATGGTGGTGCAATCGGCTGGATCGGCTGCACCGGCTGGACTGTGCGAGGTACTAGCCGAAATGTCATCGGAGCTGTCCAAGTTGATCCCGGAGCCGGCAACGTCATTAATTGGGCCGGCGGTGTCATCCACGTCACCGCCAGTTGGGCCGGAGGTTTGGGCCTCTCCGCCGGAAAGATTGATCGGTCCTGCACGGCTGGTCGTAGGCCCGACGGTAACGCTTGGGCCGGCAGGCACGCCAAATGGCCTGGATGTCTCGGGCAAGCTCTCTGGTAGGCCAGTCTGGTCTCCTGGCCGGCCACACAAACTGATGTCCCCATCAAGAAGTGCCTAAAAGCCCTCTGATTTTAGTACAAGCTCAAGAAAGCATACAAATGGGTATGTGATCCATTTGTACTCTTTTTCCCTTGTCCAAGTTTTCTCCCATTGGGTTTTCTTGGTAAGGTTTTTAATGAGGCAAATGAATCACATTACAACCAGCTCAATTTTTTGTTTAAAATCAAAAGGAGTTAACTAAAAATGTTCAAATTGGCGTCATGAAGGGGGGGGGGAGTGTCTACATTCATAGTCAAAATAAGAGTTAATGAAGTCAAGGTCTTTGGTCAAGGTCTTTGGTCAAGTCTTCCCTTGTAATTGTAACCAATTTAATGTTTTAAGCTCCTCATATTACGCCCCCTTACAATATAAATAGGTTTTTCAGTTGTAAACATGATCATTCAACTTTTCAAATAAACACAACTTCTTTTTTTAAGTTTGATAGTGTTTCTCTTCTTAATCTAATTGTTGGTGTGTAATATCCTTCAATCAACATTTATTAGCCTTAGTGTGTCATATCTAAGCTACTATCTTAGGTAAATCAGTAGTCTTTCCGTAGCCACTGTGTGACCCTTCAATCCACAACCTTTGAACATATTGAATTTAGATTCATTCTGTTGCAAAGCTTATCTCAACCGCATCCAGAAGTTCATTCCTTGGGAGGTTTGCATCATGAAGGAGCCTTATTAATATGCTCGGCAGCCTTGACCTTCTAGGGTCGACTCAAAAGAAAAAATGGAAAAGTTGCAAAAGTGCACAAGGAAAATTACAAAAAGGAAATACCCGAAAAAGGACTACTACCTAAATTGTTCTTGACTCAAAATGTAAAACTTCTAGTTCCTACCCTAAAAAACAGAAAAGGCAAGTATATAAATGAAAACTTACCATTCTTACCTTTCGGCCAAGAAATGGAGGGTGGCCGACCTTGTGGCATGCATGCGCCTAGCTCCTAGTCTTCGACTTGGAGTAGGGTTATGAATTGTTGGGCCCTGACCTCTTTTGCCACAAAAGCCCAAGTCTCTGGAGTCCTTTGCAATGTTGAGAAGCCTTTGGAATCTTCCTTGTACTCTTAGCCAAATGCTCCTTGTCCATGATCTTCTAGGAGCTTGTCTACCCACAAACTGAACTTGTGGAAGAGTGCCCTTGTTCTGGTCCTTGTCATGGCTCCTGGTGGCACCACTGGTGTAGAGACTTCATCCAGGTTCATGCCTTGAAGCTGGTAGCTTAGCTGATCCGAGTCTCCTTGTGTAGATGTGGAACTGGTGGTGCAATCGGCTGGATCGGCTGGACTGTGCGAGGAGCTGGCTGAGTTGTCAACGGAGCCGGCCAGATTGATCCTTGGGCCGGCGGCATCACCAGTTGGGCCGGTGGTGTCATGCATGTCGCTGCCAGTTGGGCCGAAGGTTTGGGCCTCTCCGCCGGAAATGTTGATCGGCCCGGCTTGGCTGGTCGTAGGGCCGGCGGTACCGCTTGGGCCGTCAGACGTGCCAGATGGCCCGGCTGTCCCGGGAAAGCATTCTGGTCGGCCATTCTGGTCTCCTGGCCGGCCAGACGATCTGATGCCCTCATCATCCCCTCCCCTTTCAGTAGGTTTTGACATCAAAACTGGCTCATCTGCAAGGAAATGAGCTAAATCAGTCACATTGAATGTGTTAGACACATTAAACTCACCTGGAAGCTCAATTCGGTAGGCGTTGTTGTTGATCCTCTCCAGCACTCTGAATGGTCCATCTCCTCTTGTGGCCAGCTTGGAACTCCTTAGGTTAGGGAACCTCTCTTGCCGTAGGTGTAGCCACACCCAATCGCCTGGTTGGAAAATCATCTCTCTTCTCCCCTTGTTGGCGTGAGTCACGTACTGCCCGGTCCTCTTCTCCAAGTTCTCTGCTACCTTCTGGTGTATCTTCTTTATGAACTCTACATTAGATGCTCCATTGAGGTTGGTCATCTCTGCTGGTGGTAGTGGTGTTTGCTCCAAAGGTGTTTGAGGGTTGAAGCCGTAGACCACTTCAAAAGGGGTCTTCTTTGTGGCTGAATGCACTGCTCGGTTGTATGCAAACTCTATGAATGGCAGGCACTCTACCCATGTCTTGAGGTTCTTCCCTAGTGTGGTCCTGAGAAGAGTGGACTATGTCCGGCTGAATACTTCAGTTTGGCCATTGGTTTGAGGATGGCAGGTGCTAGATAAGAGCAGCTTCGTGCCTAGCTTCGTCCAGAGGGTCCTCCAGAAGTGGCTGAGAAATTTGGTGTCTCGGTCTGACACGATGGTCCTTGGCACTCCATGAAGCCATACTATCTCCCTGAAGAACAGCTCAGCTGTTT
The DNA here is from genome assembly GCA_018901935.1 of Pugionium cornutum. Lineage (NCBI taxonomy): Eukaryota > Viridiplantae > Streptophyta > Magnoliopsida > Brassicales > Brassicaceae > Pugionium > Pugionium cornutum. The sequence continues at coordinate 26,039,688 of CM032160.1, forward strand.
GCGTGCCATCATTAACATTGTGATACAAGCCTCGATTCAAGGCTTGGATGCGCGTGGGCTGTTTGGAGAAGGTTAGGTGAGAAACTCGACCTTAGACTTCTTGGATAGGGATTTTTGGTTTGGTATTGGATGGAAGGGTGAGGTGAACCACACGAGGGGTGATGAACCTCGTGATAAATCACAAACTTAGAGCTAGGAGGGCTGGTCTCAACTAGGTTCTAAGCGCACAAGATTCTTAGAGAGAAAACTTGTTGGAAGAAAGTTCTACTTTATTAATATCAAAAAGGTTGTCGAACTACAATGCTGGAAGGAGCCTTATTAATATGCTCGACAGCTTGACCTTCTAGGGTCGACTCAAAGAAAGAAATGGAAAGATTACAAAAGTGCACAAATGGAAAATGTACAAAAGTGCATAACCGAAAAAGGACCTATTCCTAAAATGTCTTTGACTCAAAAATGTAAATAATCTAAATCCTACCCTGCAAAACAGAAAGAGGCAAATATTCAAATTGAAAACTTACCTTACTTACCTCACGGCCAAGAAATGGAAGGTGGCCATCCTTGTGGCATGCACGCGCCTTGCTCCTAGTCTTGACTTGGAGTAGGGTTAGGAATCTTTGGGCCCTGACCTCTCTTGCCACTAAAGCCCAAGTCTCTGAAGTCCCTTGCATTGTTGAGAAGCCTTTGGACTCTTCTTTGCACTTCTGGCCCATTGTCCTTGGTCGATCTTCCTTTAGGAGCTTGTCGACCCATAAGCTGAACTTGTGGAAGAGTGCTCTTGATCTGCTTCTTTTCATTGCTCCTGGTGGCATTACTGGTGTAGAGACTTCCTCTAGATACATGTCCTGAAGCTGGTAGCTTATCTGGTCCGAGTCTCCTTGTGTAGAAGTTGAAATATTCGTGTACTCGGCTGGATCGGCTGTACCGGCTGGACTGTGCGAGGTACTGGCCGGAATGCCTTCAGGACCGGCCAAGTTGATCCGGAGTCGGCGGCATCACCAAGGGACCGGCGGTGTCATCCACGTCGCCACCAATTGTGCCGGAAGCTTGGGCCTCTCCGCCGGCAATGCTGATCGGTCCGGTCCTATTGGTCAAGGGTCCGGCGGTACCGCTTGGGCCGGCAGACGTGCCAAATGGCCCGGCTGTCTCGGGCAAGCTTCCTGGTCGGCCAGTCTGGTCTCCTGGCTGGATGTACGACCTGATGTCCTCATCATCCCTCCCTCTTCAGTAGGTTTTGACCTCAAAACTGGTTCATCTGCATGGAAAGGGGCTAAGTCAGTTACGTTGAACGTGTTGGACACATTAAACTCACCTGGAAGCTCGATCCGGTGGCGTTGTTGTTGATCCTCTCCAGCACTCTGAATGGTCCATCTCCTCTTGGTGCTAGCTTGGAACTCCTTAGGTTGGGGAACCTCTCATGCCGTAGTGTAGCCACACCCAATCGCCTGGTTGAAAGATCACCTCCTTTCTTCCTTGTTGGCATGAGTCACGTACTGCCCGGTCCTCTTCTCCAAGTTTTCTGCTACCTTCTGGTGTAACTTCCTTATGAACTCTGCCTTGGATGCTCCGTTGAGGTTGGTCATCTCTGCTGGTGGCAGTGGCGTTTGCTCCAATGGGGTGAGAGGGTTGAAGCTGTATACTACTTCAAAGTGGGTTGTAAGCGAACTCTATGAATGGCAGGCACTCCACCCAAGTCTTGAGGTTCTTCCCTAGTGTAGTCCTGAGAAGAGTTGATAGTGTCCTGTTGACAACTTCAGTTTGGCCATCGGTTTGAGGATGGCAGGTGGTAGAGAAGAGTAGCTTCGTGCCTAGCTTCCTCAAAGGGTCCTCCAGAAATGGCTGAGGAAATGGCTGAGGAACTTGGTGTCCCTGTCTGATACGATGGT
>CM032160.1:26042073-26157283 GCA_018901935.1 Pugionium cornutum
AGAGTCTTCTTCTTTTTCATTTTTAAACTCGCCATTGTTCCTAAGCACCATCACTCTCCAATTAGAACATTCAATTGCATAATGACCTCAATCATGACACTCAAGGCATTGCACATGACATGTGTTAAAACATTCAACTTTACCTCAGATTTCTCTACAGGCAGTGGATGGTTTGGTTACAATAATCGGTTCAATGGTTGTCTTCTCCTCCTTAGAATAATTTAGTTTCGTGGGAGATGAATTAAGACCAGATGTTTGACGTTTGTTACCCCTCCTTTTGAGCCGTTGCTCAACCAAAACAACCTTAGGGAACATATCATGAAAATAATCTTCAACATTTCAATTGCCTTGATTTAGCCTTCTTAACTTGTGTTGTAGCTCTTTGTAATGGCTGGGCACAAATCGCCTCTTTATCACAGTCTTCATCTCAGCCCATGATTCAATGGGATACTCTCCATTTCTCCTCATGCTTGTCACAACTGATTCCACCAAGTAAGAGCATATTCAAAAAATTCAGAGGCTGCAACTCTTACCTTCTTCAATTCAGAATATTTTTGGCCATCAAAAGCGAGCTCTGTCTTTTTCTCCCATCTAGATATGCATCAGGATCATTCTTCCCATGGAATGTAGGAATCTTCAACTTAATCTTGGCATCTCTAGCACGTCCTGGTCTCCTAGGCCTTTCCATTGATGAATTTTTAACATGACTATAAGAATCAACCTTTGCTCCATTGAAATGAGCCATTGTACATCTAGGTTCAATTTTTTTTCTTTTCTAGGCATATTAGGCAAATTTTGTGGCTGCATTTTTTGAGCCTCCTCTTGAAATCGATCCAATCGTTTATGTACTCTTTCAAACTCAATCCTTATCAATTTCTACAGCTTTTCAAGTATGGATTGTAATTGGAAATTGGGAATAGCAGGCTGGTTGTTATCCTCATTGTTGGACATGATTAAAACTAGAACTTTTTTATTCTTTTTGTTTCTCTTTTTTTGTTTTTGGATATTAAAGTGATAAATATTGAAAATAGATCAGAAAATATGGAAGAAAATAAGATGAAAAGATAGAAGATGAGAGATAGAAGATGGTGATGAATTAAAAGATGAATGGGTGAACCAAATGAAGAAATGAAAAGATGATAAGGTGAGATAGAGATAGATACCGACTTAGAATGGTGCTCTAATACCAAATGATACGAACTTGGATCATATGCTTCCCAAGATCACAGTCTAAGTACGAATTTGTATAATCATAAACTTGTCTAACTTCGTGTAGCACCAACAATGGGGTAACTCCCAATGCCTGAACTATTTTAAAATGGAGTAAACAAAATAGGCGTTGGAATCCTTAGAGAGGAATTGCATATGGCTCCAATAAAGGGTGTATCTCCCTATGCTTGATACTATCTTACAGCACAATCTCAATCCTTGGATGGTGAATGGTCACACAAGAGGAGTGAAGAACCTCTTGATCTACCGAATTGATTTTGGATATTACACACGAAAAGATAGAATTGTTCACAAGTAACAAAAGAGAAACTTTCTTAAAAGAAGAAGTTTATTTCTAAAATGTTTGTTGAATGATTTCTCACAAAGTGAGACTACATATTTATAGTAGAACTTGGTGAAAATGAATTCAAAAGAGACATTAAATTTTCTAGAAACTAGTGAAATAAATGTGTTGAATTGACTCCTTGACTGACTTGCATAGAATTCACCAATTGCCTTTCATTTCTAGGGGTGTGTTGACTATCCATTCAGCTAATATCGTATGTTTTTATTGCAACATTTATTGGATTTCAATTGGGTCTTATAGAGCTTGAGCAAAAGAGAGAATGGGCTGATTTTGTGTTGAATCAAACCCAATGGAATTCAGATTTTGTTCTTTGTCTAGAGTGGTGCAAATCATTCCATTAAGTGCATCATTTGTCTCGTTTATTGGGTTCTAGTATCTTGACCATTTTTGAATGATTCCATAGTTTATCAGTCTTCTAATGATCTCTCCTAGTCGCCACACATAAGACTGGAAGCTCTTGAACCAAGCAGGTCTAGAATTTTCTATGTATAGAAACATGTCGACCTATTTTGGAAAATTGGGAGTATCTTGAGGATTCGATGGAAATTTCTTCTAATATTTGAGGTTGTTGAACCATTAGAGACTCAATAATATTCTCTGAATGGTTATGGGTCGAGATCATTGCTGAGATTGGTTAGTAGAACGATCTTTGGCCTAGTCGAGTAATTTGGTTTGAAACAAGTCCATGGATTTGTAAAATCAATAAATTCCAGTTGTTAATCATTTTGAGATGAATCCAGTTCTCCCTGATTCTAAGATGAATCAAAATTCTAGAACAAGTCATTTTATGGCTTAAATCCTCTTGGTTTGATCTGAAATCTCTAGTTAAAGCACGTATGCCAAAATCAGGTAAGTTGGGGATCACCTGATTTTTATATTGAATACCTCCTTCGTATAAACTCCGATCTTACTGATTCCACTTTGAGGTGTTCTCTAGTTGAGCTAAGAATGTATTCCAAGTGGTCGTTGGGTCGGACCAGTTGATCTTGCTTTGCATCTGAGATTAACAAGGCTCGTGGACTGGTTCCGTTTGTCCTTGGTTGTTGCTTTGTTGTATGATCACATCACGGTGTTTCATACATTCCTAGTGTGCTAATCTTCTTTCCATGTGGATTTGATACCCAACTACTACTTTGATCGCTGTGCACTTGGAGTCGTATACGGATTAATACTTAAAACCCACCAAGTTTTTGGAACCATTTTCGGAGAAGTTAGAAATAGCCATTAGGATTTTATTTCATTTAGAAATAGTCGGTGTTTATTTTATTTTTTATTATTTTTAACTACAGTTACTTGGGCTTTGCAGGTGCATGAACACAAAAAGCCATTGAAAAATAAATATGCAACCTAGTGAGATCGATATTTTGTAGTTAGAAAGAGAAACTGCAATAGCAAGGAAAGAGAAACTGGATCATCTAAGGAAGAATTTGGAAATGGAACACCAGGCACCATACCCCCCCCCCCCCACAAGATGATGAGAATGAAGCCGAATGAGTGGGCATGGAAAATAAGAACGCATGGAGAGGAAGAAATCGGATACACCCTCAATGACCTCCTAGAGTCATCGACACCTTTTGAGGAGCCGAATACCTATGGGTACCGGACTGGAATTCTTCCACCTCTTTTGGAGAACAACAACTTTGAGATCAAGGTAAATAGCTTGATAAATATGGTGCAAGGCAGATAGTTCCATGGTAACCAATGGAATATCCCCTAGATAACTTGGATCAATTCGATAGGCTTTGTAGAATTGTCAAGATTAATGGGATTTCAAAAGATGCATTTAAATTGAGGTTTTTTCCATTATCTCTAGGAGATAAAACTCGAAACTGGGAAAACAATTGATACCATCACCTCATGGGATCAATGCAAGAAGGTCTTTCTGGCTACGTTCTTCTTAACCACAAGGACTACAAGATTGAGGAATGAGATCTCCAGTTTTGTACGACATGGTAATGAAAGCTTCTGTGAGGCGTGGGAGAGATTTAAAGGCTACACTGGTGCTTTGATGGGCCCCTCCTAAGCACTTTATAGTGAGGAGTACTCCCAAGAATTTGCATGCTTTTTGATACCGCAAGCAATGGGAATTTTCTTGGGAAAGAAGCAGAGAGAGAAATGATCCTTGAGGAGAATATAGCACAAAGTAATGGAAATTATGGGGAAGACTATGACAGGGTTTCATGAGGAGGCAGAGATTATGAGGATGAGCGTATAAAAGAAATGAAAGCCCTCAATGAGATGTTGGATAACGTACTGTAGGTTTCCCAACGAACAGTCAACTATATTGGAGAATTTGATGGATATAATGGGTACCAAAAAAGAGGAACCAAAAGGTCCGAGAGAGTCAAGAGGAAATGCACCATATTGGAAGGCAACCCGGTTACCAAATGGGGTACAACCAGAACTTTTTCAATCACCCCAACTTCCCCTACATGAGCACCAATGTGGTGAACCAAAAAGATCTGACTTTCCCTCTTTACAAACTGTAAGATCAAGGCTATCAGCCATACAAGCCTCAGTCTCAAGGATTTCAGCAAGGGTATGATGCTAGACCCAAGTTTCATCCTCCAGGATTTCAACCTATGGTGACATACAATCAACATCAGTAGTCCCTCCAACTTCATGCTCCAAATGCACCAAAGTAAGCTCAAGATGATGACACCAAGGCCCTACTGCAGACACTCTTAGAAGGTCCGGGAAAAGGAGCGATGGAACTGAACCAGAAGATGGCTGAAATCAACAGCATCATGGATAATGCTTTTGGGAAACTCAGTGCCAAATATGAACAGCTGTCATCTCATTTGAAAGCATTAGACAGCCAGGTGGGCCAAACAGCTTCTACATCATCTGCACCCAAAGGAAACTCCCGGGTAAACCTGAACTTAACCTACGAGAGTATTTTCAAGTCATCATGATAAGTAGTGAAGAGGAAAAAACATCTAGGGAGGAGGTAGAGGAAATCTAGCCAAAAGAACATGAAGGCGAAGATGAGCTTTTGAATGAAACAAATGGCAATACGGTTGGCCCTATCCCAATGGAAGCTGAAAAGTCCCTCCAAAGGTTCAAGATGTGATTGAGGAGGAGAGAAAACCCTACAATATGGAGGCAATTAAGAAACTTCCATTTCCCGAGAGATTTAAGGAGCAACTTCTCGAACAACACTACAAGAAGCTCAAGAGCTTGTTAAACTCAATCACGGAGCCACTACCAGACTAGCTAAATGATCATCCAATGATGCAAATTTCAAGCAATATGAGATTGAAAAGAAAAGGGTTTTCGAGGAAGGAATGACAATGGTAAATCATGAGTGTAGTGCAATACTCCAAGGCTCTACACAAGAAGTTTCAAGATCCAGGTAGTTTTACTATTTCTTGTATCTTAGGACCTTTTTCCTTTAGTAAATGCATGGTTGATCTTGGAGCTAGTGTGAGTCTAATGCCTCTGATTGTTTCTCAAAGACTGGGGTTAGCAGACTTCAAGAAGGCTTGCATATCTTTAGTTTTGGCAGATAGGTCTAAGAAGTATCCTATTGGGGTCTTGAAAACTTACCGGTGAATGTTGGCGACTCAATAATCCCCACAGATTTTGTTGTACTAGAGATAGATCAGGATCCAACCGACCCAGCAATATTTGCAAGACCATTCCTAGCCACCGCAAAAGCTATAATTTACGTGCAAAAAGGTATAATTGACCTAAACTTAAAAATGTCAAGGTACAAACAGGAGGGGAATAGAGCAACAGAAAGACAAATGTCACTGCCCGGTCCACGATCGGCCGATCATGTGGGGTCCAGATTGATAGGCTGTTGGACATCGTGCAATCGGCCACCTAACCAATCTCAATGGCCAATTGTGCATGAAGGCAATATGGACCAACCTCCTAGACGATGTGCGTTCAGCCAGTTGCCTGATCTCGTTGGCCGATCTTCCTGACCACTCCACCTACATGACCGCACACCCAAAAGTCTGCACTCTATTTCCATCGACCCATTCCCACCAATAAAGAGGTACCGATCACTCAAACTTGCTTCTCTTTTCGTCATTTTTCTTTCCCTTATTTTCATCTCTCTTTCGTAATTATCTTCTCACCGAGACGTTGAGAGATATGTCCAAGAGAGAGGACATTAATGGTTGCATTTGCATCATTTTGCATTGTAATATACCTATGCATTACAAGAACACTGAAAATTGAAAATTTCCCAAACAACAAAAAAACTTTTCATGTCATTTGCATTCCGTTTGTTAGGATCGAGTCTAGAAACATATAGGATTTCACTTGCATTTGCATATAGACCAATGATTAGACTATCTTGTTAAGTTGTATTTAGGTCTAGGATTGGAACCTTTGCTAAGAGTACTATGATGCTTGCACCATTTCAAACCTTGGAAACTTTGCATTATGCCACAACCAACTTGGTATATCATTCTGTTGTAGTGAAATGTGTTTGATTTAAACTTACTCCATGAACTTCAACTTGAACCGGGCTTATTATTATCTTGCTTTGCATCTTTACTAGAACTTATTCATGGATACCAATATATACATATTGGGGTTTTCTTTAATGATTTTACCACTATCTGGTAACCCGGATGGTCGATTCCCCCTCTTTGGGATGGTTACACCACTCCCCAAACCACTCTTTCCTTGAAGCCAACATTACTCTTGTGTGTTAACATCATGTAAGACCTTTTCTAGAATTCTTGCTTTGCAAAACATGTTGATTTTTGAGAACAATAAGGTTAGGAGTTTCATGTAAATGCCAACTTCACACTACACGCTCAGAATGAATAGGATTTGGGTCACTTTGTTAGGGTGTTTTTGTTATGATATGAAAAGAAAAAGAAATAACATGAATGAGAGAACCCAAAAAGGGAATGTGTGGGGATTGTGCATAAGAAAATGTAGGGCTGGGTTTTCGGTGAAAACCGAAAAAACCAAACCGGCCAAACCAAAATTTTTTGGTTTCGGTTTTAATTTAATTATAACCACTAAACCGATCGGCTAAATAATTAATTTTATTCGGTTTATATTTTAGTTCAATTCGGGAACACTAAACCGATCGGTTTTCTTAAACCGAAAATTGGCTGCTCTATATAAATTGCAACCCTAGTTTTTTCAGAAATATTTTGAGTTTCTCTTCTCTGTTTGCGGCTGGCCGATCTGGAAAATTTTCAGAAAAATTTTCACTTGTTGTTTTTCTTCTTATTCTTCTTCTTCTTCTTGTTCTTCTTTTTCTTCTTGTTCGTTCTTCGTCTTTTTCTTCGTCTTCATCTTCTCTTTACTTTACCCTGCGACCTAAAAAATCTCATTTTTCTGTTGTCTTGTCTTCCTCTTCTGCGACCGAATTCGAAAGGAGTTTGAATGCATGTAAGATTCTCGTTCTTAACCTTTAATTACTAGATTATTTATGATTTTTTTCTTTTCCCTTTTTTCCATTGCCAAATTTCTAGATCTCTTTTTAATTTGTATTGTAATTTTTTTTGGGTTATTCTGATGCATTCGCTTAGAAATTAGGATTTTTATTTCAAATTTTAGGAGATTGTGGTTTGTGTGAATTTTAAACCAGATATTGATTTAGGGTTCTAGAGTTTAAGGTGAATTTTTGTTGTTGCTCTCACTCTTATTTGATTTAACAATATTTGTTGTTACTCGCACTGATTTGGACCAAAATCCAAAAGAACCAGATTTAAACCGAATTTAAACCAAATTAAACCAAATTAAACCGAATAAACCAAATAAACCGAATAAACCGAATTAAATCGAATTAAATCGAATTAAATCGAATTAAATCGAATTAAACCGAATTAAATCGAATTAAATCGAATTAAACCGAATTAAACCGAATTAAACCTTTAAATTGAATCGGAAAGCTCAAAATACCAAACAAAAAGCCGATTAAACCGAAACTTAATTATATTTCGGTTTAATTTGGAATAGTTTATATACTAAAACCCGAACCAATTAAACCGACAAAAAACCCGAACCGAACCAATTTCTTATATGTTTTTTTCGGGTGACTTTTTCCCAAACCGAAAGAATCGAAAACCGTATAAACCGACCCATTTAACCCGAATAAACCAAAAACCCAGGCCTAAGAAAATGGCATGAGAATCAGTTGATAATTATAAAAAGATAGCTCTAAGTTTTGAAGTAAAAAATTCCTCTAAGAATTTAAGGAAGGCAAAAGCCTATATCATCTATCAAAGAGTAGTGGAGAAAAGAATAAAAAGAGCTAGAGAAGAAGAGTGATTCTCATAAACGTAATTGATTGTTTATCTAGTGCCTAAAAGAGTTCAATGTGAGAAAAGAGAAAGTATAGGTTAAACAAAGCCTTGAAAGGGTAGAAGTCACCTAGAATGGGATTGACTTGAGTTTAAAATAAAGAATTCTAGGGCTAGAGCATGGGTAGACGAAAGTTTTGCCTTGTATGCATCGTTGTTCTTCACTCTTAGTATTTTGTGAAAGTTTTATGCTTTTATAGAGAACCCTTGCGATTATTTGAACTATCTCATCTCACTTTTGAAACCATTTATCCCTAGCCAAATCAACTTGTCTTCATTGATGCATTGTGAGATTCACTTATGTGTTTAATTGAATGTTAAGGAGTTTAAGGGATTTGATTGCGCATAGTATAACTTGAGATTGACATCGTGGCATGTGCAAGAAGGACTGAGACGTAGGCCCGATTCAGGGATTATAATGCATTATAATGCTCTTGAATAAGGATTTTGTGATTAGATATTTGTGCATGTTTTTGGTTAGGAGGTCCAGTCTTCAAACCTCCTCTTTGGTTTTTCTTTGCTTGTTTTCCTTGAGAACGAGTAAAAGGCAAGTCAGTGGGAGTTGATATCATGGTTTTTGTATTGTTTCACCTGGAATTTCACCACCATTTTTCTTGTCTTCATTAGCCATTTAGGTCATTTATTCACCTTTGACATTCATTATCATATATCACTGCATTCTATAGATTAGGGCATGCATTTTGTATCTTTCATGTTTTTCTTGAGTGTTTTCAGGTAGTGCGCAGACAGATGAGGTTAAGGCATGAACACAAGTTAACAAGGGTTAGAGAAGGAGCTAGAGCATGGAAAGATTGCCCAAAATCCCTGGAGGTCACGTGATCGGTCGTCCAGCCGATCGCACCCCGCCGATCCCACGCGAAACTCAGTCAATCCTGCACTGGGCTCCTGGATACACGCCATCGGCCATCCCGCCGATCGCACCCGGCCGATCGTACAGACTGAGCCATCATCCTGCTTGTTGTCGTTCCAGCGACTGGCCATACGGCCGATCGCACTCGACCGATCACCCAAGCCGACTCTGAACTTGCACGCTACTCATCCGCCCAATCGCATCCGACCAATGGTGCAAGCCGAGTCTGCACTTATTAGCTGTCCATCCGACGATCGGCCAATTGCACCCGCCCGATCACGGTCACTCCTACCAAGTCAAGTTGTTAATTAGTTTTAATTTAATCAATTTGTCCCCGGTTAATCCAAATATTAAGGATACTATATAAGCCCTTCTAGGTTACATTTTAGCCTAAGTTTTATTCTACTACTCTTGTTTTTGGCTGGTTTTTTTAGACACTTTTGCTCTTAGCTTTTATTCATGCTACTTGCAATTCTACTGAAGAATTCCTATTCCATATCTCTTTTTTATGTTTATCTACTCATACTTCATTGTGTTTGCCATTCATATAACATGTGTGAGTAGTTTGCTTTATGGATTGTGGATAAAGTAGATTTGGAGAATTTGATGTTGATTTAGGGTTGATTAGGTAGATTAGATAACAAATTATTTATGTTTAGGATGTGCTTAATGCTAGGATTGAAGTAGCTAATCAATCCCTAGATATTTGATTTTTTGCTTCAGAGAGGTCTAGACAAAATGTGTAGGTAATGCCTAAACATGTTTATCAAATCTTAACCAACAAGCTTTGATGTCTAAGGTGAGAGATAAACTAAGTAGACTTGAACTTAAGAATTGCTAGCCAATAGATTACGGATAAAAAAAATTGATTAGCTTATAGGCTAGTAAATGGGTTATTGCCATAAGAGTGGATTAGCCTAGTAGGAAATGTTCTCTGTATTAGGAATTCATTTAATCGAACATGTAGAATCATTAGTCAATGGAAAGTTATCCCAAGTTGAATGCCTTACCTATGTTTCTTATATTTTTATTCATCAAATTAAACTTGTTGTTACTTTCTATCCAATTAGATAACTAGGAAAACAAACCAAAAACCTTAATTTGAATCTACCTAGATTTAGGTGTTTTATGCATTCCTAATATGCTAATCTTGGATTCGATACCCAACTACTACTTTGATTGTTCTGCATTTGGAGTCGTATAGGGATTAAAACTTAAACCCATCAGACTACCTTCTAGAAAAGCATGGTATTTATGAATGGCTAGTCATGTCCTTCGGCCTAATCAATGCTCCCAAGCACTTTCATGCAATTCCTTAGCCAAGTTCTATGGTCACTTATAAATAAATTCGTTGTTGTTTATTTTGATGACATTTGATTTACAACAGGAGCTTGGCTAAACACATTGCTCACCTAGAGAAAGTTAATTTTAAACACATTCAAAACGAAGACCTCTATTCCGACCTTCAGAAGTGCATCTTTTGCACTAACAAGGTAGTCTTCTTAGGTTTTATAGTCTGTGAATATAGACTACAAGTTGATGAAGAGTAGATCAATAACATTCAGGACTGGCCAACCCCTGCATCAATAAACCTTGTATGGAGCTTCCATGGGCTAGCCAGGTTCTATAGGAGGTATCTAAGGGATTTTAGCACATTGGCAGCACCTCTGAATGTCGTGATCAAGAAGAATGTGGTCTTTACATGGGGAGATACACAAGAAAATATTTCCAATTCTTTGAAGGAGTGGCTAAACCAAGCCCCAATCCTAGCACTTCCAGATTTTGATGAGGTATTTGAGGTAGAGTGTGATGATTCTTGATTAGGCATTGGTCCTGTTTTGCATCAAAGGAAAAGGCCAGTAGCTTACTTCAGTGAGAACTTGAGTGGGGCCACACTCAACTATTCAACGTATGAGAAGGAGTTATACGCATTTTGAGGGCGTTGTAGACATGGAACTTCTATCAAAGTACTTCATCATACACACGGATTATGAGACCTTAAAGCGCATTCGAGGGAAAACATCATTTAAGAGAAGACATGCCAAATGCCTATAGTATATTGAGACATTTTCATATGTGATCAAGTACAAAAAGGACAAGGAAATGTAGTCAGTGATGTTTTGTCAAGGAGACATTCATTAATTTCCACATAGAGGCCAAAGTTTTGGGTTTTGAGCACATCAAAGAGCTATATCCAACTCATCCAGAACTTGGAGAGTTGTACAAGGAGTGTGGCAAAGGATCATATGGCTAATTCTATATTCAAAATGACTATTTGTTCAAAGAAAAGTGGTTGTGCTTGACCTAATGATCAATGAGAGAGCTAGGGGTGACTCAAACACATGGATGAAGCCTAATGGGACACTTCGGTGTTAACAACATACTGGTCGTGGTGATTGACCATTTCTAATAGCCTCATATCAAGAAAAATGTGGAGATGTTTTGTGTTTGGTGCATCACATTCCACAAAGCCAAATACAAGTCACTTTCTCATGGTTAATACTTACATTTGTCTATACCTAATGCCCCTTGGGTAGATATTTTCATGGATTTTTCGTAGGGTTTCTGAAGTTTTGACACAAGGATGCAATCGTTGTGTGTGGTAGAATGGTTCTCTAAGACAACACAATGCATACAGTGTGAGAAGACTGATGGCATACCAAGAACCAGAGTATCGGACCGAGACATCAAGTTCCTCAATCAATTTCGGAGAACACTATGGAAGAAACTTGACACCAAGTTACTGTTTTCAACAGCATGTTATCTTCAAACAGTAGAAAAACTGAGATGGTAAATAGAACACTTTCAACCCTATTAAGGGCCACAATTGGTAACAATGTGAATACTTGGTTGGATTGTATACCATTTGTAAAATTTTCCTACAGTCGTGCTACTCACTCAGCTACTAAACTATCACCATTTGAGATAGTATACGACTCTAACCCCTTCTCTCAAGTAAACCCCGTACCAATTCAATAGGTTGAGCAAGTAAACCAAGATGGCCTTTACCAAGGAAAAATGATCCAAAAATTGCACAAAAAAGCCAGGGAGAGTATAGAGAAGAGAACCGAGGAGTACAAGAGGGCGGATAAAAGCCAGAAGCAATTGACGTTTGAACTAGGAGAATGGGTCTGGTTGCACATGAGACCTTAGAGATTCTCCTAGAAGAGAGCCTCCCCCAGAATAGAGCCTCCAAACTATCCCCAAAAGAAGATGGGCCGTTCAAGATCTTACAAAACATCAATGACAATGCCTATCGCTTAAAACTTCCAGAAAAGATAAAGATTTCACCTACCTTTAATGTGGCTTTTAATGTGGCTGAACTATCTTCTTATGATTTATGAGATCCAGCTTTGAGTACAAAAACCTTAATAAGATGGAGGGAATGATTATGACCTCGGTACTGAGCATATACCGGGCATGTGTTTGCGGTACGAAAGGCCCCATTAACACGGGAAAAGAACAAACAACTAAAGAAGAGTTTCAATTTGGCCATGGAGAACTACCTTAAATCTCTTGGCCATGAGAAAATGACATGGCCAGAGACCTACCCGAATCTTTCCAGAACCGGCACCACTAGCACCACCGGCCTGGATGTCATGTCAACCAATACATGGGCCAGTCGAAGATATTGCCCAAGCTTTCAACAAAACGGCCATTGGCCATGGAATTGATCATCTTAATCCAGATAAGACTTCTGACTCAACGTGTAATTCAACTGCCCCAACTCATTTTGCAGGACTAGACTGCTCAAAGACTCAAGATGGCCACATTGGAAGAGGAAGGGCTACAACAATGCCCAAGGACCAAGAGCTTCAAGCAAGAGAAAGACAAGTAGAAAAGCTTCAAGACCAAGACCCTGAGGCATCAAATGAATACTTTGAAGATCTTAGAACCCAAGACCAATACTCAAGACACGCCACGCATCTAACACACGTGGAAAAAAAATTGGTGCTCCTACACGGCCATTTGCAAGTAAGGCTAAGTTATGGTCTATTTATTATATTCTTGCAGGACCAAATGACCCTAAAAACAGCCCAATATGATTCAAATTCAAAATAGGCGCCCTCTGCAAAAAGATCAACACACACTACCCCCTAGTTTCCCTTTCTAGGATTATGCATTTTCTATTTCATGTACTATTGCGATTTTCTTTTTGTGTGTGTTTCCTTGTTGTATTTTCTTACAATTATTTTGGCCATTATTGCTACATTGAAGAACCATTATATAAGTTTACCATACAGCCTTGTAACATTTCACCCTTTCTGATATTAATAAAGAACGAATTGTTTTCAAAGTAAAGAATCCTATGAGTTCAACCAAGAGAGGGCAGCTGCCTCTTTCTTTGATCTTATCAAGTTGTATCAAAGAGTTTACACCCTCTTAGTGGTACACTTCAACTCACTACTCCTTCTTTGATCCGATGAGAGAGAACGACTGTCAATTTGTTAGATCCCATATTTATCTTTGGATGTACCGAGAGATAGAGTGACTACCAACTCTTTTCACGGCCAACCCCTTGTCCTTTGTAAGGTTTGATATGGCATTTTACATCACGTTTCATGGGCATTCCTTTGGCATGTCAAAAATCTTTTGATGTAGGTTCACCATGCTCATTATCTCATTATCCACATTGCCTCAAGTTGTTGTTCTTTCCCCTTCCAACAATGTTGATAATTCTACAAAGGTGAAAGATGAATAAATGAGTGTATATTTACACCTCATGGGTCACAATGAAACTTTTCTGCCCTTCCCTGCACTCGAAAAAAAATTTCCAGTTGCCTATTGATAGTGCGGATCCCTTAGTGTTAATAATATCTAGCCCACACCATCTTATTACACTGTTTGTTATGAAGTTTCCGATAGCACCCAAATCAATCAACACAATGATCTCTTACCCTGCTATCTTTCCTCACAACCTCATCAATCTATGCGATGTCAATCCTGTCATCGTATCAATAACACTAACATCTCTTTCACATCTTCATGTTGCTCAGCTGCTTCACCTTCCACTTCTCCTTCCTCATTGACAACAAGATATTTATACTCTCAGCCTTTGAACTTGTGAATCGGGTTCTGTTTTTCTCCATAGCGCCAACATATCCCCTTTTCCCTATCCTACTCCGTCAATTTCCTCACTGGTTGCTCAACCCTTTTTCCAGGAGGTCTGTAGAAGCTGCTCGTAGTGGCTACTCCGTCAATTTCCTCACTGGTTGCTCAACCCTTTTTCCAGGAGGTCTGTATAAGCTGCTCGTAGTGGCCTGATTCAAGTGCTTCAATGTTGAAGTTGAGTTTACCGTCTAAACACAGTTTATATCTCTCCCAATTTTCTCTGTCAATATGACCCTCCTGATCTTGTATGATCAAAGTTGTATCTATGATTTCATAAATCCCCAGTGGTCTATATTAGATCACCTGATCCCGGACCGAAAGTCTGAAGCCATGGATTAGAAACTCTTTTAACAACCATTAGGTAGATACAGTGTGGTTGCTGTCAGCTCTTTAAACTTCTGTCGGTACTCTTCCACATTACCTTCCTGTTTTAATCGAATCACCAAAGACTTCCAATTCCTGATTTCAAATCCTCCAAATCCTTAATCTTCACATGGTCATGTAGCAAGCGGGTTCACGTGAGTGAAAACTCGTTCATCTAGGAAATCTCTAACTCTATCTGATCTGCTTAGATCGTCTGATTCATCTTAAAGTATATATCCCGTTAAAATATCCACTCATCACGATTCTCATTGTCAAAATCAAGACCACACAGGTTTGGACTTGGGTAACGGGCTAACGGCGTTTCTAGAATCCGATGAAGAAATCATGGGATGAACGGTTAAACAGTTTTACACATTGAAATACGTATTGACAGAAGGATGAAAAATTTACAGAGATTGTTAAAAACAGATTGTTTCACATTACATGTTAAAGCTGAAGATCAAAGATAAATTGTATGGGGGATGAATAAAGAGAGAAGCTGATTGTGGTGAAGGTAGATACTTGCTTGATTTTCTCGTTAGGTCTCTATAGTAATAATAAGAGAGATCCATAAAATCTCAATTAACTCATAATTATTCTTTTTAATCCCATTTGTTTTAAGGGTTCAACGAGAGTAAGAAATCATTTAATTGAACAAAGTAGTACATAGGAGGAGGTCGTGTCACCGCTTGATCTGGCAATATCGCTCGTGTCTTCTAGTCAGCCAACTTCTTGATCAGGTTCTTCTCGTCGGCTAGCTAATTTGAAGCTTTCATCATTTCCTCCCTCTTCAATAGGTTTTGTTCTCAAAACTTGTTCATCTGCAAAAAATAAGTCAAATCTGTTACATTGAAGGCGTCGGATACATTAAACTCACCTGTAAGTTCGAAGTGGTAGGCATTGTTGTTGATCCTATCAATGATTTGAACGGCCCATTTCCTCCGTGGCTAGCTTGGAGCTGCTTAAGTGGGGGAATCATTCCCTCTTTAGATGTAGCCACACCTAATCTCCGAGTTGGAAAAAGATCATCTCCTTTCGTCCTTTTTTGACACGGGTCATGTATTGCTCAGTCATGTTCTCTAAGTTTTCTTTGACTTTTTGATGTACCTTCTTGACAAATTCTGCCTTAGTTTCTCCATTTAGATGGACCATCTCAGCTGGTGGCAATGGGGCTTGCTCTAAAGGTGTTTGTAGATTGAACCCGTAGACTATCAAACTTAGGATTGTTATCATGGACAACCATTTTCGCAAAGGAAGGTCTTTAGAGAGAACTTCTTTTACACGAAATTTTTGCATAATGGATTTTGACAGAATTTTTCGCAGACTGTTATACTCGACGATAGTCAAAGGATATTCAGAACCTAAAAATTAAAGGCATAAAGGAGATTATCCTTATTTGTGATTGATGGAAGATTTAGAAAACATGTGGATGTTTATCGTCAATTTATTTTTCTTTTACTACCACATGGAAACTTCAATCTTTAAGCATGGTATATTAATGGAAACTTTAATCTTTAATCATGGTACATTAATGGAAACTTCAATCTTTAAGCATGGCCCATTAATGGAAACTTCAATCTTTAAGCATGGTACATTAATGGAAACTTCAATCTTTAGCTATAATACATTAATGAAAAGTTCAATCTTTAAGCATGGTACATTAATGAAAACTTCAATCTTTAAACATGGTAGAAACTTCAACCTTTAAACATGGTACATTAATGGAAACTTCAATTTTTAAGAATGTTACGCTTTTAACAAATTTTATTCAGGCCAGGTTTTGGACTAGTAATGATGCGAAACCTCCCAAGGAATGCACTTTTGGATGCGGTTGAGATAGACTTTGCAACAGAATGAATCGAAATTCAATCTGTTCAAAGGTTGTGGATTGAAGGGTCACACAATAGCTGCGGAAAGACTACTGATTTACCTAAGATAGTAGCTTAGATATTACACACTAAGGCTACTAAATGTTGACTAAAGGATATTACACACCAACAATCAGATTAAGAAGAGAATCACTCTCAAACTTAAGAAAAGAAGCTGTTTTTATTTGAAAAGTTGAATGATCAAATTTACAACTGAAAGCCCCTATTTATACTATAAGGGGACGTAAATATGAGGAGCCTACAACATTAAATTGGTTACAATTACAAGGAAAGACTTGACCAAAGACCTTGACTTCATTAACTCTTATTTTGACTATGAATGTAGACACTTTCCCCCCCCCCTTTTGATGACGCCAATTTTGAGCTTTTTAATTGAACTCCTTTTGATTTTACACAACAAAATTGGGCTGGTTGTAATGTGATTCATTTGCCTCATTAAAAACCTTACCAAGAAAACCCAATGGGAGAAAACTTGGATAAGGGAAAAAGAGTACAAATGGATCACATACCCATTTGTATGCTGTCTTGAGCTTGTACTAAAATCAGAGTGCTTTTAGGCACTTCTCCATTCAAGCTCAAGTGAATTTGTTGTGCATTATCCTTGTTGAGCATGCGGCTGATTGCCTCTTTGAGTTTCTTGGTTTTGGCTCGGGTTAATGGTCCAGCTGATAGTACAAGAGATTCTTCATGTTCCACTGGTTCATTCCTAGCCATGAGCTTCTCCTTTTGTGTGCTTTCCATGCTCGTATCATCCCCCTCCTCTTGAAAAGGATTTGACCTCAAATCTGGTTCATCTGCAATGAAAGGCACAAGATCAGAAACATTGAAGCTTGAACTCACATTATACTTACCTTGAAGATCAATTTGGTAGGCGTTGTTGTTGATCTTCTGAACTATCCTGAAAGGTCCATCTATTCTGGGCATAAGTTTGGATTTCCTTTCAGCTGAAAATCTTTCTTTCCTCAAGTGAACCCACACGAGGTCTCCCACCTCAAATACCATTTCACGTCTTCCTTTGTTGGCCTTTCTTGCATATTTTTGGGTTCTGGCCTCAATATTCTTCCTTGCATTCTCATGGATCTGTTTAACAATCTCAGCTTTTCTTTTTCCATCAATACTAGCTCTTTCACTTAAAGGCAAAGGGGTTAGATCCAAAGGAGATAAAGGATTGAAACCATACACAATTTGAAAAGGAGAATACTTAGAAGCAGAATGTACAGAATGGTTATATGCAAATTCAGCATGTGGTAAACATTCTTCCCATGTTCTAAGATTTCGTTTGATTAATGCACGCAATAAAGTAGACAAGGTTCTATTAACTACTTCAGTTTGACCATCCGTTTGTGGGTGACATGTTGTAGAGAATACCAACTTAGTTCCTAACTTATACCAAAGAGTTTTCCAAAAGTAACTCAAGAACTTAGTGTCTCTATCAGAAACTATGGTCCTAGGCATTCCATGCAAGCGAACTACCTCTTTAAAGAATAGATTGGCTATATGCAATGCATCATCAGTCTTGTGACATGCTATAAAATGAGCCATCTTAGAGAATCTATCAACCACAACAAAGATAGAATCCTTTCCTGTCTTAGTTCTAGGCAAACCAACCACAAAGTCCATTGATATGTCAATCCATGGATGAGTAGGAATGGGTAAAGGAGTGTACAAACCGTAGGGTTGAACCTTAGACTTAGCCTGTTTGCATGTGGCACATCTTGCACAGATTCTTTCTACGTCTCTCTTCATGTGTGGCCAATGGAAATGATCTTGCATTACTTTAAGAGTTTTGGCAACTCCAAAATGCCCCATCAGTCCACCTCCATGAGCTTCCCTAACTAACAAGTCTCGAGTAGAACAGTTAGGCACACATAATCTATTATCATAAAATAGGAATCCTTCATGCCGATAGTATTTTCCTGAAGCAAACTTTCTGCTAGCAATGTATACATCTTTAAATTCAGGATCAGTTTCATATAGCTCTTTAAGTTGTTCAAAACCTAACAACTTAGCATCAAGAGTAGAGATTAAGGCATACCTCCGTGACAATGCATCTGCCACAACATTCTCTTTACCTTGTTTGTATTTAATGACATACGAAAATGTTTCTATGAACTCAACCCACCGTGCATGCCTTTTGTTCAGCTTCTGTTGACCCTTTAAGTGCTTGAGTGACTCATGATCAGTGTGAATCGCGAACTCCTTAGGCCACAAGTAGTGTTGCCAAGTTTGCAAAGCACGGACCAAGGCGTACAATTCCTTGTCGTAGGTTGGATAGTTGAGGGTGGCTCCTCCAAGCTTCTCACTGAAATAGGCTATATGTTTCTTATCCTGCATCAAAACAGCTCCAATACCTATACCAGAAGCATCACATTCTATCTCAAAGGTTTTAAGAAAATCAGGTAAAGATAGAAGAGGTGCATGTGTAAGCTTTTCATTCAAAGCTTGGAAAGAGCTTTCTTGAGCTTGTCCCCATTTGAATCCTATGTCTTTCTTGATTACTTCAGTAAGTGGGGCAGCAATAGTGCTAAAATCCTTGACAAAGCGTCTATAGAAGCTAGCTAGCCCATGGAAACTTCTCACTTCTCCTACTGTTTTTGGACTTGGCCATTCCTTAATAGCTTTGACCTTCTCCTCATCAACCTTAATACCATCTGCACTTATAACAAAGCCTAGGAACACAATGTTATTTGTACAAAAAGTGCATTTCTTAAGATTGGCATATAGTTTTTCTTTTCTAAGAACACTTAGAACGATGTCAAATGACTAGCATGCTCTTCTAGATTCTTGCTGTAGATTAAGATGTCATCAAAGTATACTACAACAAAGACTCCTATGAATGCTCTAAGAACATGATTCATCAACCTCATGAAAGTACTAGGTGCATTTGTTAACCCAAATGGCATGACTAACCATTCATATAATCCATGCTTAGTTTTAAATGCAGTTTTCCATTCATCCCCTTCTTTCATACGTATTTGATGGTACCCACTCTTAAGATCTATCTTAGAAAAGATTCTGGAACCATGCAATTCATCAAGCATGTCATCTAACCTAGGGATTGGATGGCGATACTTTACCGTAATGTTGTTGATTGCTCTACAATCAACACACATGCGCCAGCTGCCATCTTTCTTTGGCACAAGTAGAACTGGCACAGCACAAGGACTCATGCTCTCCCTGATGTAGCCCTTCTCCATTAGCTCATTAACTTGCCTTTGCAGCTCCTTAGTCTCAACGGGGTTGGTTCTATAAGCTGGTCTATTTGGTAGTGAGGCTCCAGGTACAAAATCAATCTGATGTTCAATGCCTCTGATGGGTGGTAGCCCCTTTGGATTGTCTTCTGGAAAGACATCTTCATAATCCTGCAAAATAGAAGTCACTTCACTCGGTAATACCGGTGCAACGTTAGTTAAGCTCATGAGAGCTTCCTTATAGATAAACAAAAGAACAGGTTGTTGTGAGAAGAGAGCCTTCTTAACTCCACCAGTTCTCACAAAGAAACTTGAGTGCTTTTTGTTCTTGTTCTCACAGCCTCTGTCACTTTTGGTGCTTATGGTTTCTTTTGAAGTTCCAGCTGTTTTCTTTTGCTCCAACACGAGCTGATCTTGGTACACCTCATGTGGTGTCATAGGAACAAGTGTGATCTTCTTACCTTTGTGTTCAAACGAGTGTTGGTTGGTGTAACCATCATGAATGACCTTTCGATCAAATTGCCATGGTCTTCCAAGCAGAATGTGGCCAGCCTCCATTGGTAAAACATCACAAAGGATCTCATCTTGGTACTTTCCAATGGTTATAGGTACCTTGACTTGGTTGCTTACCTTCATTTCGCCACACTCATTAAGTCATTGCAGCTTATACGGCTTTGGGTGCTTGAACACTTCCAGACCTAACTTGTTTACCATAGTTTCAGTAGCCACATTAGTGCAGCTACCTCCATCAATAATGATGCTGCAAACCTTTCCTTGGACGTGACATCTTGAGTGAAACAGGTTCTCTCTTTGCTCATGTTCTTTGGTTTTGTTTTGTACGCTTAGGGTTTTTCTTGTTACCAATAATTCTCCTGCCTTAGGAGGTTCAAGATGCTCTTCTGAAGAATCAGAAAAGACTTCTTCTTCCTCGGATTCTATTTCACCATTATCCAACAGAATCATGATCTTCTTGTTAGTGCATTCATTCGCATAATGCCCTCTTCCTTGGCATTTGAAACACTTCACATCTCTTGTTCTAGTAGATGTAGTAGCTTCAGATTTGCCCTTGACGTCTTGAGTGGTTGTTGAAGGTTTGGAATCAACTTTAGCAATCTGTTTTCCTTCCCTTTGGTAGCTAGGCTTATTGTTAGCTACTCCATAGCTTGGCCTAGTATAACTTTTTCTTTTTAGCTGCTGTTCCACCAGTATAGCTTTGTGCAACATTTCCTCTAGCTCCACATAATGTTCCAGCTCCATTCTATCTTGAATGTCACGGTTAAGTCCTCCTAAAAATCTTGCCATAGTAGCTTCTCTGTCTTCTGAAATGTCTGCCCTGATCATGAGGGTTTCCAACTCCTGGTAATAGTCCTCAACACTTCGGCTTCCTTGATTGAGTCTCCTTAGCTTTTGGTGAAGTTCACGGTGGTAATGGCTGGGCACAAACCTTTTCCTCATTATGGCTTTCATCTCAGCCCATGTTTCTACTGGATACTCACCATTACGTCTTCTGGAAGTCACCAATTGATCCCACCAGCTGAGTGCATACTCATAAAATTCAGTAGCAGCTATGCGGACCTTGTTGAGCTCGGAATAGTGTTGACAATCAAACACCAGCTCGATCTTCTTCTCCCATTCCAGGTAAGTGTCTGGATCATTTTTGCCATAGAATGATGGTATCTTAAGTTTAAGACCTCCTAAGGTGTCATTAGGCTGACCCCTTTCTTCTCTTACACGCCTAGGCCTCCTTTGGGTTCTCCTACTTCCTTCACTGCCACGGCTATAGTAGGATTCTGTTTCTTCATTTTGGCCATGTCTTAAGGGATTCCTAGTTCTCCTTGGGCCTCCTTCAGTGTTAATATTGTTCTGAACATCATCAAGCCGCAAATGAATGGCTTCCAGCTCTATTTGTAATGCTTTCTTCATTTCTGCTACTAGAGCCTCCATTAACAAGTTTGGTGCTTCTGAAGTTTGATTTCCTCCTGACATAGCTACAAATGCACTTAAAAAATATGTTAAAAATACATGTTCTGAAAAAAAAATTTTGATGGAAGATGAAGAGTTGCGAGTGTGTTATTTTCTAATCTGAAAATGCAATGGGTTGGGGTCGATTTTAATGTGATAAACTGATGTAATATTGGATAACAACAACAATGCAATTATATGAATAAGTTTTTTTCGATTAATCAACTGATGCAAATCAATACACACAAGCTGATGCAATCTAAGCAGATGGAAATGGAGAGATATAGAGATGAGGGATAGGGATAACCGATCAGAAGTGTGCTCTGATACCAAATGATGTGAAACCTCCCAAGGAATGCACTTCTGGATGCGGTTGAGATAGACTTTGCAACAGAATGAATCGAAATTCAATATGTTCAAAGGTTGTGGATTGAAGGGTCACACAGTAGCTGCGGAAAGACTACTGATTTACCTAAGATAGTAGCTTAGATATTACACACTAAGGCTACTAAATGTTGACTAAAGGATATTACACACCAACAATCAAATTAAGAAGAGAATCACTCTCAAACTTAAGAAAAGAAGCTGTTTTTATTTGAAAAGTTGAATGATCAAGTTTACAACTGAAAGCCCCTATTTATACTATAAGGGGACGTAAATATGAGGAGCCTACAACATTAAATTGGTTACAATTACAAGGAAAGACTTGACCAAAGACCTTGACCAAAGACCTTGACTTCATTAACTCTTATTTTGACTATGAATGTAGACACTTTTCCCCCCTTTTGATGACGCCAATTTTGAGCTTTTTAATTGAACTTCTTTTGATTTTACACAACAAAATTGGGCTGGCTGTAATGTGATTCATTTGCCTCATTAAAAACCTTACCAAGAAAACTCAATGGGAGAAAACTTGGATAAGGGAAAAAGAGTACAAATGGATCACATACCCATTTGTATGCTGTCTTGAGCTTGTACTAAAATCAGAGTGCTTTTAGGCACTTCTCCATTCAAGCTCAAGTGAATTTGTTGTGCATTATCCTTGTTGAGCATGCGACTGATTGCCTCTTTGAGTTTCTTGGTTTTGGCTCGGGTTAATGGTCCAGCTGGTAGTACAAGAGATTCTTCATGTTCCACTGGTTCATTCCTAGCCATGAGCTTCTCCTTTTGTGTGCTTTCCATGTTCGTATCAGGAGGGAAATCAAATTTGAATATAGCCCATTATATTTGAAAACCAGACCTGCTTTTACTCCTAATGAAAAATCCTCTTACATTTTGAAGGAAAATGCTCGAGTCTGGTCATTAGTTGTGCTGAAGTAGACGAGACAGTGTTTAGCTACAAGCTGATGTTTATCCTAAGTTGTTAAATTAAACTTGTCAGTGTGGATACTGTGAAAAGCTTTATACAAGTTGTTGTTTTGCAAGTTTAATGTACTTTCTTACTGAAGTTAGTCAACGAGGTGTCTTCAAAAAATTCATTTCAATTTCAAACACTGATCAAATTGCAAATTGCACTAATACTTGTAATCCAAAATAGAAGATCCCAAAACGAAGACTCGACTTATTTATACATTTCAGCCAACTCTTTGCTAATTTCGTATCTTACATTCTCATCACTGGTGAATCTTTCAATCTCGAGTCTTAAATTTTGGTAGGATCTGGATTCAGTTCTGAAACGGTAGCGGAAACAAATTGGTCAGTGTTGACCGAGGCTTCGCTCTTGCTTCTACCATTTTCCGGTCTTCTCTTCTTCTCCCCATCCCCACTTTTCGTGCCTTGGGAATCACTAGGAGCTTCATATAAGGTTATGGACTTGCCCCTACTATGGAGATTAGTCATCACTTCATCCTGAGCATCGCCATCCTCCTTGAGAGTCTCGAGTACTTCTACCACATGATTCATGATGGGCCTTCCTTTCGGGTTTTGGCTGAGGCATTGGTATGCCAATCCGGCCACTTTCATCAATGCCTTAGTGGTGTACTGTCCATCCATTCGAGGGTCTATGATCCTCAAAAGCTTTTTGTTGTGATTCAACAACGGTCGTGCCCATTCTACCAAGTTATGCTCCCGGCAAGGTCTGCTTTTGTCCATCGCCCTCTTCCCAAGGAGCATCTCAAGGAGAAGTACCCCGAATCCATAAACATCACTTCTGGATGTCAAATGTCCTAGTACGAAAATCACATATATGACCCATTTACAAAGCAGTTGCATGATACATCAGTATGCATATACATATTCAAAAGGTCATTATTATCATCATGATAAAAGCAATCAGCTAAGACTTTACTAGGTGTTTGTATTAGTTGACCATTTTGACATTAAACATATTTTACCAGTCTTAAATGCCATGGAAATGCCTACGGAAAATAGTAAAGTCATACCTGTCATTACATACTCAGGAGCAGCGTATCCATAAGTGCCCATAACACGCGTTGAAACATGTGTTTGATCTCCTCTTGGACCATCCTTTGCCAGTCCAAAGTCAGAGAGTTTAGCATTGTAACACTGCACAAGCATTACAACTTTCAGGGGCAGCATAGATGAAAAATATTGGAAAAGTAGAAAACCAGTTCATTATAAACTTTGAGTTTCACTGACAAATCTATGGCCTTGTATTGGAAAAGTAGAAAACCTATTGAAGAATAAGAATTATATAATCTATGTAATTTCTAAATCAAGGATCTTATATCTGACCTCATCCAGCAATATATTTGCTGTCTTCAGATCCCGATATATGATAGAGCGTTCAGCACCATGAAGAAATGCAAGACCCTTGGCTGCGTCAAGGGCAATCTTCATTCTTTTCAACCATGTCAAAGTGCATCCAACTCCTGCCAGCGGACGCCAAAAGAAAAGCTGGTAACTCCACCATTTATATGGGCATGGGAACATAGTCTATTATATCCATGCATATGGATTATCAAATCCTCTTCAAAATATTCATAATGAGTCATTAATAAGAACTAATATATCCATTACTATTACCGATTTTCCTAGTCAGAAACATTCACATTCCCTCTATTCTAACTACGCCTCTAAACTTTGGACCATTTATTTTTGCTTCATATTTTACCTGTTACTACCGCCTCTACATCTTTGTCCGCGGTTTTCAGTTTTAACCATTAGTCACATATAATCTTCATAGCTTATGAGTTTCTTTAGAGCACTAGTAAGTGATTAGTTTGAAAAGCATATTTCAAGGATAGAGTAATGGATTTTGAAAAATGCCTTTCATATGATCTTATAATATTGGGATAACACATACTCGTTCCATATGTTCCACCTTTGGCAAGTATATGTAATCTAATAGTGGCACTAAATTTGCAAGTGTATGTCATGACAAAAGTCATTTGCAGTTATATAGAGCAAATACGTAGAGAGCACTATAGATGGAGACACTTACTTCGGAAAAGATGTTTCTCCAAGCTGCCCAATGCCATGTATTCATACACTAACAATCTGTGATCATCTTCACAGCAGTAGCCAATGAGTTTGACCAAATTCGGGTGACTAAGCTGTCCTAAATAGTTGACTTCAGCCTGCAATATTGAATATCAACACAGTTTTAATAAAACCACACATTCCCATGTCCATATCTCTAATTTGTAGTCAATCATATGTGGGACAGGAAAGAAGATACATTCAAGACAAATTACCAGCCACTCTCTATCTCCCTGAAACCCTTCTGGATTAAGTTCTTTGATGGCAACTTTTGTAGACTTGTAACCAGCCCTCACATTCTCATCTATGACACCTTTATAGACCACTCCAAAACCTCCCTCACCAAGAATGTAATCTGGCCTGAACTGTTTAGTGGCTATTTTCATCTCTTCGTAGGTGAAAATATCGACATTTTCGTATCCTGGATTTGACTGAAGATCTTTGATATTTTTAGGAGCCAAGGGCAAGCCACTTGCACTCGATTTACGAACTGAATCTTGGCAATCAGAATTCATTAGATAAACAGCAGAATTTTTGCCTGATTTCCCTGAGAAACCAAAAAAAGAGTTCTAGATTTTCTCAGATATCAATCAAGTGAAGAACATAAACATCAGAATAGATGAGCTTCAAAACAGAATTGAGAAATCTCACACTATATCCAAATTCAATAGACTATAATCATTAAGAAGCCAAGACTGGGATTTTCAATAGAACATCACCCGAATCCGAAAATATCAATTTTACCAATAAATAGGAACCCGAACCCTAGAAACAGCAAAAAGGGCAAATAAAAAAATTAGAAACAACAGGAAAAAGATAAAGAGAGAGAAATCCAATTCCGAGTGATACCTGGTGTCTTCTTCTGATACTCTTGCTGTTGAGAATATTGGTACTGCTCTTCAGCGCTAAAGCAAATCCCCATGAAATTCAACAAACTCGGCAATCCTTATGGAACCCTCTCGATTCGGACGTTCTGTGTTATTCGAATAATCTCACATTGTCCATTAACGACAAAATCCACGAGACGGATCCAGAAGATAACACAACCCAATCTCCGACGGGGCTCCGAGAAACTAGTTACTAACTCTCGGGGAGAAAGCAAAACAGAGGATAGATGGTTTCTCGGAGGTCGGGGTGAGGGAGATACAGAGAGAGGCAGAAAGAGAGCAAAAGAAGAAGAAGATAATTGTAGAGAGAGAGAGAGAGAGAGAATGAATGATCCGTTGGAATCGATGGATTTGGGACTAGCCGCCAAAAACGCAAGGCCAAGCGACCTGACTTTCCTTCTTCAACGGTTAATAAGATACATATTATTATTATTATTCACTTTTTTTGCCTTCATTATTATTATTATTATTCACTATTTATATCATTTTGTATTGCTAAGCTACTTTTTTTTCCTTTTAAAACTAAGACATGTTAAAATTTATTAGCTTTCCATAAAACTACACCAACTTCTTACCAAAACTCATTAAAATATTGTTCACTGTAAATTTCCAAATCTTCCAAATCAAAG
Organism: Pugionium cornutum; assembly: GCA_018901935.1. Taxonomy (NCBI): domain Eukaryota; kingdom Viridiplantae; phylum Streptophyta; class Magnoliopsida; order Brassicales; family Brassicaceae; genus Pugionium; species Pugionium cornutum. The sequence continues at coordinate 26,068,276 of CM032160.1, forward strand.
TATACTACAAGCAAATATTTCGGTCAAACGTCAATATTTGGAAATATTTAGCATCTTTGTAATTGTAGTAAATTAGTAATAATAGGAAAATCAAATGAAATCTTTCATAATAGTTAAATAACCGAAATAGCTAAATTTTATTTAGTTTAATAAATAAAAATAATTAAAATAAAGTTATTTTCAGCACTAACGCTTAACACTTGAACAACTGCAAATACTATTTGGACTTATTTTAAAACTTACTTAACTTTATATTTTTATTTTTTATTTTTTCGGATTATCTCGGATTGTATTAGTATGAACACTTTTTCGTCATTAAAAAGGCTTGTTTACCCTTTTTGTACTAAAGTATCTAAATATTTTTTGTATTTTCTGTCAGTTTATATGTTTTACCCATTTTTTTTACCATAATTAATAGAGAAATTTGGGCACTAAACATAACTTCTCCGCTCAAATTAGTAGAATGATAATACACTACACAAGTTACTGTTTGAATTTTTAGAGAAAATTTTTGGAATAACATAAAAATGACATTTAATTAGGAAAATAGTAAACAAACAAATAAGCAAACTAGTTGTTTTCCAACTATTTATTTGTTCCATAACTTGCTCATTTTGTCTACACAAATCAGCCGATGCATCCTGCTCATATGTAGTGATGTGATGGTTTGTGACTGACACACTATAAAATGATTGAAGATTTGAAAGTTTTTGTCAAACGACTGTAGAAAAACAGATATCAATGTTGAATTTCAGCCGTTGGATGACATGATTAGGGTGTGCATTTAATACACAAATTCAGTTTGGATTACGTGTAATATCACCGAAATAAGTTGTCAGCTAATGTACACGTTAAAAAGAAATGTTAAGTGTATATATAAACGGGTCGTGTAGATCAAACAACCATCATTAATGAGCTTCTATCTCCTTCTTTCCAAGTTCAAAGAGTGAAGTTGAAGCAAATAAATGTTGTACAAGATAACACTCACGTGTTCCGGTAGTTGAAGAAAGGTAAGTGCTTTTAATATGTCTCGTTTAGAAGATTTATATTTATAATCCTAGTTTCCTTTTCATGTTTAAGCAATAATCTCCATACACTCATCACCAACTACCAATTAGCTCATGCATGTTCTTCAACAAAGAATCATTTAAGCGACTTGCATTCAGATTAAAAAAACTGGATTTTCTATCTAGAAATAAATATTTTTATATTAAGTTATGTAAAAAATCAAAGTATCATTTACATAAAGTAGTTAATTATGAAAAATTATTTTGACAACACTTGTAGTCATTTATGATGCATAGAAAATGGAAACTCATGATGCATCATGCATGTGTACCATTGAACATCTGCTCAACAATCTTACGTTTTGAAAAGTACAAAAAATATTATTCGAAGTATGACAATAAATGGAAATAGAGTAAAAATATGTTCAGAATTTTGAAGTGATAGACTAAATGTTAACGTATAATACATATTTTATATTATATGAAAAGAATTTGGAACTATTTAATATGGCATTTTCAATTACAAAGTATCACATTTTGATGGTCATCTTATTTACATGGGATCCACTGACAATTGAACCACTAACATTCCAACTTTGGATGTACGGTATACACTTTGAATAGTGAAAAATACAAAAACAGTAGAATAATATGACATTATTTACATTTTGAAAAGTGGAAAAATGTACAATAATATGACTCGAAAAATCAAAAAGCTATACAATAAAGTCACATTTGGATTAAGACAAAAAATGTAAAATGTTTAATTTATTTTATAAAATCGTATTGGTAAACAAGATGTTAACATTTAACAAATAGATTACCGAATCTACAATAACTTTAGCAATGTTTAGTGTCTCATTTGAATTTACATTGAACGTATTGTTGACGTTCAATTATTTTTGCGTATGAATGCTGAGCCGTAACAATCTCTTCCCAATGAGCTTCTCCGTTCTACAAGAAGTGCTAACCAAAAATGAACTCACATACGGCCAAGATTCTAGTAGAGAAATCTTAAAAAGGTTAACATCTAGTTTTAGAGGGAGAGCTTTGGAGGGGGAATTTTAGTCAACGGGGTCATCTATAAACGTTGTAGCATCCGAGACTCATCAAAGCATTCACGAGGACATAAATTTGTTTTTGCGTAACAATGATAAAGAAAAGATACAGACATATGATATACTTCCAACATTACATTTGGTGTCTGCCGAGAGGCAAGGTGAGACATATTAAATAGTGTATGGTTAATTGTATAACATTATAAAATATTGGATAATGTTTATCTTATACGTGACAAAATTTATTATAGGAGAGTCATTTGAAGCAAGGGGGATTGAAAACAATTTGCTAGACAAGGGAAAGGGACCAATGGTGAAAGAAGTTGCACCAAGCGAGATATACCTTAGTCATATGTATGAAGCGAGGTATTTAATAATATTTTTATGATAGGTATCAAATAAGGAGAGTACATGGAGAACACACTTGTAGTGTCGACGAGCGTAACAGTTATCAAAGGCAGACATCATCCATATTGATTGGGAAAATAGTGAAGAACAGATACAATGAACAAGGATCGGGACCACGTCCAAACGAGGTATGGAAGATAATGAGAGGAGAACATGATGTCAATATCTTTAATTGAAAGCATGGAAATCAAGACAAAAAGCGTTGGATATGGACATCGATGGACAAAGCTCGTCTTACAAAATGCTGCCATCATACCTACATCATCTAGTAAAGACAAATCCAGATTCGATTGTATCGATGGAGTCGGTTTACGACGACAAGATCGGAAATTGTTTCAAATATTTGTTTGTTGCATTTGGGGCAAGTGTAAAGGGATATTCGTACTTACAGAAAATGGTCGTCATTGACGGTACACATCTCAAAGGAAAATACGTTGGATGCCTCTTAACCGCAAGCTTAGAAGATGGCAACTATCAGATTTTCCCATTAGTATTCGACATTGTGGACAGTGAAAACGACCAGGCATTGGAATGGTTTTTCGAAAAGTTGCGGGATATTTTCCCAGATAATGAGGAGGTTGTTTTTGTATCGGATCGACATTTTTTAATATACTCTGCACTGAAAAGGTAACACGTTATTTTCAGGTTTATACGAATGAATATACCTTACCGTGTATGAGTAGGTTTGGACCTGTACACAATATAATATATGATAACTTCTCGTGTTAACCTATCACGTGTACCCCCGTTGTGGATATTGTGCATGCATTGTTCATCTACAATGGAACATCAGAACGATATTTAAAGCTAAGAACCTATGTTTCCTAGTGTCAAAAGCTGCCCGGGCATACAAACGATCGGACTTCTACACCTATTTCAACGAAATTAAGAAGATAAACCAACCTTGTGCGAAATATTTATACCATATAGGTTTTGAACATTGGACAAGATCACACTTCATTGGAGTTCGTTACAACCTAATGAAGAGTAATAACATAGAGTCGCTGAACTCGATACTAAGATGTGCACGAGAGTTGTCGATTATTCCATTATTGGATTTCATCAAAACAACCATGACGGCTTGGTTCGCATACGGATGTGAAGTTTCAGCCAAAGATACAACAACGATGACACCAAAAGTGTACGAAATCATGGCTAAGCATTTCGAAGAATCATCAGGTTACGGAGCACGTATGTTAAAGAAGGATGATTACGAGATAAATGACAAGGAGGGTGAAGTTTACGTAGTAAGTTTGGAGAGGAAGACATGCACATGTTGTGATTTTCAGAAGGTATTAATCCCTTGTTGCCACGTTGTATGTGTAGCCGTACATGCAAAGATTGAGGTGGACAACTTAGTTGCACCAGAATATACAGTGGAATATTGGAAGCAAGCTTATAAAGAAAGCATTTATCCAACTATGGATATGGAGACAATGACTTCCAAAGAAAGTGAGCATGCACAAAAAAACCTTCTAGACGTCCAAGGAAAAAAAAAGAATCTCATCTTGTAAATTAATGGTATGAAAATTATATAGGTACTAGTATTATTAATAGTAATATAATCTGGTATCACGTAACTTGTAAATTATATTGCACATGAATATGGTCGTAAGAGGAAGACATCTTGTAGCTGGTGCGGTGCAAGTGGTCACAATCGAGCAACATGCAAAGAACAAATATAATAAAGCAAGCAAATAACTAAATACAGGGAGATAGTTGGACATTTTGTGGTGAAAACATGCAATTAAAAATCAGAGTGGCCATAGTTTTTGTTTGTTTGATATTATGTATGTAACTCGAGACCAATCTACTAAAACTCTGCTTTAAATTCGGTTAATATTATGTGTATATGCTTTAAATGCGTGTAATAAACTTAAACACCTATTATGTTTTGACGTAATTTAACACAAGTCAATGTAACAACTTTTTACAACCGTAAAATACCACATTAGAGATTAACAAATAATTTAACAAACAACTAATACAAATATAAAAATAACATTACAACCATACATACAACAACAAGTGTGTTCCTTTAAAAGGTCCCATTGTGTGTAACAGTAAACGTAAATGTTAAAAATAAGGTTTTCGTACATAACATAAATCTTGAAAATGGGAAATAAAACAAATGCTCAAACAGGTCTGAGAAACAACTCGAAGAAATGCACATCCAATATTTGGGTTTCAGCACTCAGAACTTATGGTGTAACACTCTTGCATCCATCAAAACCAGACATGGCATGTGCTTACATAAGCAAAATGGATGTTACACCAGAATACGTATGTGCAACATTCTGAGGTATACTTGACATTCTTTGAACAGTAATCGTCATGGGGATAAGATCATCGTCATCACTTACCGCTTGCCGAAGTAGGAATGGAAACATTTTCACAATTGGCATAAGGTCTTTCTTCATGAGACTAAGACTGCGCAGTGACGTATTTCAATCCAATACATGTAGAATCGCATCAGATAAATCAACACATATACCTACCCAATGATGCCTGTCAAAATTGAACGGGAAATAAAAACGTTTAGGCAGGTCGACGCTGGTAACTTTTCATCAAAATAACTGAGTAAATCAGATTGAAATTTAAACTTCTCTTTGTCTTTGTTTGCAATCTTTGAAAATTTGGTGTAGTGCGATGAAATACTTGCAACAAACTCGGTGTCATAAAATCTAAAATCATATCCCGCATATGCAACTTTGAAATTATCATACGCCAAGCATGTATATAGTATAAGCACATCAATTGTATGTTACAGACAAAAGTTAACAAATAAATAACACATTAACATGAAAAAACAAAATAAAATATACTAGAATCATTGACCTTTGAATCCATGACGGACATTCTCTCAACAATCGAACATATATTCATATTGGTAACGGATGCACTATTAGGTAGGGGAATTACACTCGAATATAATAGTACAATTAGATGAAAATTAAGGCCAGACATATAAATAGACTAAGAGTATAAGCAATTTACTATGGAGATGCGATGTTTTCATACACTGTCCCAAACTTAACACTTTAGTTTACAATTTCATCAAATCCAAATTGATTCTCGACATGGTTAATTGGCGATGAGTTAAAAAAAATCAGTTCGTTCTATATACTCAAATCACCAGCCCTAGGCCTCTTACTCTTACAAGAAACAAGAGTAGAAGATTCATCATTTGGATTGCCACCACTAGTTTCAAGATTTTCCTGAAACGATATAGTAATAACAATATTTTTGTATCATAAATTGATTATGTTATTAATGAAGACAATTAATAGAGTAATAGCACAAATAGGATATAGAATCAGGTAAACATAAACTTCTACAATGGCATCACCAACTTCAGCCGTTCCGGGATCCGCAGTGTGACTAGACATCATCGGTATCTCAGCACGGTTCAAATTAGAATCTAACTCCTGAAATACCATATACAATACATGATAACAGTTACGTATGACAATTACATATAACTCTTAGGTGCATTTATTTATTCTCTAATAGTATTACATACCTTTGCAATAACATTAGAAGCAACATTGGTATTCACTGTAGGCGGGGCTGCAAAATTGCATTGCAAATTCGTGCCTTCTCTCTACATATCATATATCAGAGAATATTGCTAAGATATATCAACATCAACAAATTACAACATTGTTTGATAAGTGTCGAATTGTATGATAAAAGCCCTGATAACGAACAAGCACATTATGTACGTGTAAGCCATTAAATAATTAACTGAAAGACATGCATGTTACATACCTCCTCCACACGTCCAGTAGTGTCATTTGCAGGGTCATTCACAACCTTGTTATCAGTACATTGCACATTCATGTCTAATTCCTACACAAAAACATAAATATATTGTTAAAAAGAAGTTTAACCATAGTGGAAGCATTGAAATGCAATCACTTACAATGTCATTGTGGTGTGTTGTATCCGCACCAGTGGGTTCCTCCAAGAGAACACCTTTGTCTGATCCCACTTGACTACCATTCGCAATGTTGAGCCCCTGAGGAACACATTTACCCGAATACAAGGACAAAAACTCAGAAAGGTCAGTAAGTATAGAATTTTGCATCACAATAATCCTACTATCTAGGACAGCGATCAATGCTTCCTCCATCGCCTTGACTGATTCTTTTGTCTTATCAACAACCCTAGAAACAATTTGGTTGGATATAGCTTGATAGCTAATTGATGTTCCTCCAACATACAATGATTTATCTGTATTCTTTTGTTTTTGAGTTTTTTTCTTCAATTTCTCCTCTCGCAGTGCAACAAGATCCAAAGCAATAATGCCACCATGAAACATATAATTCGAGAACTTAAAATCACTACCAATTAAACCAACCATCTCATTGACTCTCTCATCCTCTTCTTCATCAGACCACTCAACTTCTTCTTCATCAATTTCAACATCATCCTCTTGGTCAATTATCGACTGCACATTCACCTACATGGTTTAGTTAAACTAGTTAGCATATAACATTTAAACAATAAACACTAGTTTAGAATATATCGATGTAGTCGTATTATAATTCTCATGTTATATCCGTGTATTTTAAATTAACAGTTACGATGAATGATGTAATAATAGATTCGAATAGAATACCTGACATTTAATATCTAATGCTTTGACGTGATTAGGGTTAATTATCGAAAGGTTTGCAATCTCACTCGATTACTCCTCTGATACCAAATCAAAATCTAAGTCTTTAGGGGTAGATACTGGTGTATCTGTTATACCAGGGGCAGCAACATATAAAACAAGTTATAGAGGATGAAAAAACTCTTTAACAGCTAAAGACGGCTAAGACAAAGATATGAGATCTTTGTCTTTAATGCTGGACATATTCATATCAAATGCAAGACGATTCCATGGGTGGTGAAAAAAGGTTGACATATCCCTAGCAAGTTCCGCATGATATTTCGACAGCTTAGGAATGTGGGATGTAGGAACAAGAAAACCAGCAATAATAGCAAGATAAGCAAGCTTCAGTCTTATTTCAGAATCTTCAACATCGAGGTAACCCGTTCAACTGTAATACTCTCAGTGTTAGGGAAAAGAGAGTACCAATGTGGGTGCGTGTCACCTGTCATCTTCCTATTGCCATATTTTTTCTCTTTGACCGAATATTTATCACACGGTAAACCAGTTACAATAGCAAATTCCCGCAGAGAATACCTAATGGGTTTTCCAGCGAATAGAAATCATATTTCATGCTTCTTTCTGACTTGAAGTTGCCTTGTAATCATGAAATGGCCCAGTCTACCAGAGTAAATCGGCTTCCCGCATATCGAAGTAAATTTTGCAAACAGTGAATTCATGATTTTATCGGCTTCATCATCATCAAGTGAACTAAGAATCTTTTTTATCCTCCAGGAGGTATGATAGACATTAACCCTTTGTCCTTCTGGTTCTTCGCCTAGGGCAAATAGTTTGAACGAAAAGTTATGATCCGTTCCCTGAGAAATAATTAACACACCACGATAAGAGTTACAGAATAACACAAACAAATATCCACAAAATATCCGGCGTGCATGTTAACATTAGAAATTAACGTATAAAAATGAAGTTTGTCCAAAAGTACCAAGTCCATGAATAGAAAATTTCATCAAAAATGGGATAGTTGCAAATGTAAGGAAACGGTTATAAACAATGTTTTCAAAATTTCTTCAAATGAGAGACAGTTACGATAAAAGTTACAAAATAGCACAAAAAAATCTACAAAACATGCGGCGTACATGTTAACATATGAAGTTAACATATAAATAAATGAAGTTAGGGCAAAAGTATCATGCAAATGAATAGAAAATTTTATCTAAAACGGGCCAGTTGTAAATGTAGGGACGATTATAAACAATATTTTCAACATTTTTTTAAATGGGAGACATTTCCAAATGAGGAGACATGATTTTAAAATGGATTAGAAAAACAAATTAGAGCCATAAAACCGGGACCAATTAAAATAGTTTTATGGGAAAAATAATTAAAACCGGGACCATTACTAAAACAAATTTACAACTTAAGGGCAGTTTTAAAAAATAAATCAATTACCAGAAAAACATCATACATTATAAAATAGATAAAAAAAGAAAATGATGCAAACAAAATGGCAAAAATGGAAAAAATTAACGATTACCAAAAAAAATTGAGTACAACATTAGAAATTAACAAAATAACGAAACCCAAATTCTCCGACCATATAATGATGAAATAAAATAAATAGTCACCAATTTATTAATAAAACCGGAAAATCAACATGCCATCGAAAATCCGAAACCCAAATCGCAACAATCGAGAACAAAAATTAGATATAAACAAGAATTGATGTATACCATCCAAAATTTCTCTAATCTAAATCCTAAAACTTCAAAATATTCGATAACACAACCGTACCAGTGCAAAATCTTAAACAAAACCATCATACAACAAAAATGACATAAATCTTCTGGAAAACCGAAAATCCATATGCAAAAAATCGCACACCAATTTTTTTTTGAACAAAAAAAATGTAGCATAACAAAAAAGTTTTCGTGAATCTACTCTCGTGCATGTGTATAAAAGAATATGGCTGTTAAAATTTCATGAATCACTTAAATATCAACCCATAATCGACCAAAACCCGGTAACAAAAATTGCATCTAAACTCAAAACTATATTCCAACATCAAATCTGTGATAAAAAACTACTGTGCATGTGTGTTACCGAGAGAGGATGATAAACTTACTGGATTCACTTCTTTGTCGTCGGTGACCATTTTTTTCGGCGAAAATAGTCGCTTGAAATGTAAAAGAAACTAAAGAGACACGAGATTTTGGAGAGAAAAAAAGGAGAGAAAAAATGAAATATTGAATCAACACTCTCTCTTACCTTATATATAAGAGAGGTGTGAATTGACATAAAAAAGTGTCAGTTATTTTGTCCTCTACATACGGTTCAAAGTAGAGGCGATATCGGATTTCACTAACGGTTCAAAATAAAGGCGATATCGGATTTCACTGAAATAAACGGTGGACAATTTGTGAATTGATTATTCTGCTAATTAAGTTACTCTTTTTTTTTATCTGCGCAAATTTCAAAAATTTTTAATACCATATTAATCCTACAATCGTACACAATCTAATACTCTCCATACATGTTTTGTCGATGTCAATTATAATTATTACATACATGTAAATGTAACTGTATGTATATGGTTGGAAAGAAAAACCGTGGAACCTGCGACTATTTATCGTCTTCTAATAACTTAATCTCTCTATCTTTATCTCTTCTCTCTTTCTTTCTTTTCTATCTCTCCCAACTGTTTCTTTTTGCTTCGCCTCCCTCCCATCCAAGTCGCAGTAGATTTAGGAAAAAGAAAAAAATTAATGTGTCTTATCGGCTCTGCCTCACCGGTATCGGAAATGGTGACATCTACAAGTTACTCTCCTATTTCTTCTAAATACCAATTTTGTTGTTTTTAATATAGAAATAACGTAGTTCGTTTAAACCGGATAAAAAACAGATTCGATGTTCGTAAAACACAAAACCTGACTTACTGGCAAATATCCTTAAAAAATGAAGAAAAGGATTCAGCTGAAAGTAAGTAAAAAATTCAGAGAATTATAGAGAAAGAACGAGAAGAACAAGAGAATTTTCGGAATGCTCTTTTGCAGGAGTCTCCCTCCCTTTTTAGCAGTGCTGCTGCGTAACAAACTGGTGCCCGCATCCATTCTCCCTCCAGATCTCAGCCGTCCCTTTTGCTCTGCATCTTAGCCGTCCACATGTACCCGTATATAAGTAGAATTTAAATTGGTATCTTCCTGCAACAAAACTCCCTGTCCGAAAGAACCTTGTCCTCAAGGTTCGAACTGAGGAAATCGCTCTCGTAATTCAGCTAAGTATTCCCAAGTAGCCTCTTCCTCTGGTTCATGTGCCCACTTAACCAAAACTTTGGTAGCTGCCTGACCCTGTCGATTCACCATTTTACGTTGCAGGATACTTTCCGGAGTTTTACTCAACACATCCTCTGCCATTGGTGGAAGTTTAGAGGATACCGATGCGTTACCTATAACCAGCTTCAGTTGAGAGACATGGAAGACAGGGTGTATAAGGGATCCTGCAGGTAGCTCCAATTTGTAGGCGACTTTACCACATTTATCCACAATCTTATAGGGTCCAAAATACTTAGGAGCAAGCTTCTGGTGCTGTCGAAGAACCACAGATTGTTGGCGATATGGTTGTAACTTGACATACACCATAGCACCAATTGGGAAATTCCGATCAGTACGCTTCTTATTAGCCAATTGCTGCATTCTATGTTGAGCTCGAAGGAGATGGAACTTGAGGATTAAAATCATATTCTCCCGATATTGCAAACATCACGCTACCACAGCAACTTTTGATTCACCTGGCAGATACGGTAAGTGGATTGGGGGAGCTTGTCCATAAACTACCTCGTAAGGAGTCATTTGCGTCGAGGAGTGATAAGTGGTGTTATACCAGAATTCTGCCAAAGGAAGCCACTTTTTCCACAAGAAGGGTCTGTCACTGCACATACATCGGAGGTAAGTTTCTAAGCATCGGTTAACCACCTCCATCTGACCATCACTCTGAGGATGGTAGGCTGTTGAGAGGTTCAGAGCGACCCCTTGCAAGCTAAACAGCTCCTGCCAAAACTCACTGAGGAAAATCGTATCTCGATCACTGGTTATTGACTGAGAAAGACCGTGGAGTTTAAAGACATTATCCAGAAATACTTGCGCGACAGAGGCTGCTGAATAAGGATGGCTCAAAGCCATAAAATGTGCAACTTTACTCAACCTGTCTACCACGACAAAAATCACTGTTTTACCATAGGAAAGAGGTAAACCTTCGATGAAATCCATGGATATGTCAGTCCAGATCGTGTCTGGAATAGGAAGAGGTTGTAGCAATCCCGGGTAAGCTGCTGGATCATACTTACATTGTTGACATACGCTGCAGCTTCGTATATAGGCCTGGATCTCTTTGGACATTCCTTTCCAATAGAAAATGCTTTTAATCCGCTGATGAGTTGCATCTCTACTTGAGTGTCCTCCCATCCCAGAACAATGCATCCATTCTAAGATTTTTCCCTTGATAACAGCATCATTAGGAACCACAATCTTGCTCTTGCGTCACAGAATATTCTGTGACCAGCTGTAATGTTTCTTAGAGTGAAGGTTTGTTTGCAATTCTGCAATGATTGTTTTAAGATCCTCATCAGTTTGATAATGTGACTGAATTTCCTTAAGCAGATCACACTCCAAAACAGACATAGCCATGTGCAACACTTCTGTCCCTTCCACTCGAGAGAGTGCATCTGCTACCAAATTTTCCTTCCCCTTTTTATACTGAATTTCGTAATCGAACTCAAGTAATTTAGGTAGCCATTGTTGCTGAATAGGGGTGTTGAGACGCTGTTCCAACAAATACTTTAAGCTCCGTTGATCGGTTTTGATTATGAAATGTCCCACCAACAGATAATGTCGCCATATGTCGCCATTTTTGCACTGCGAAAACCACTTCAAGCAACTCTTTTTCATAAATAGAGAGGTGGAGTTGCTTACCATTGAGATGACGACTGATGTATGCCAAGGGGTGACCCTCCTGCATCAGCACGGCACCAATACCCTGTCCACAAGCATCGGTTTCTACTACGAAAGGTTTATCAAACCTTGGTAGAGCGAGCACGGGAGTCGAACAGAGTGCTTCCTTCAACTCCTCGAAAGCGACCTGAGCTTCAGCCGACCACAGAAAAAAGTCTTTCTTAGTTAAAGCTGTTAATGGTCTAGCGATCATACCGAAATTGCACACAAACCTTCTGTAATAGCCAGCTAGACCTAGAAATCCCCGTAACTGTTTTAACGTTTGAGGTTGTGGCCAATTTTTGACTGCAGCCATCTTACTTGGATCTGTAGAAATCCCTCGAGCTTCGATAAAATGACCCAAGTACTCAACGCGTTTAGTGCCAAAGACGCATTTGCTCTGTTTTGCGTATAAGCTATTCTGTCTCATAACCTCAAATACAACCTTTAAGTGCGTTATATGAGATTCCAAAGAAGAGCTGTAAACCAGAATGTCATCGAAAAAAATGAGAACGGACCTTCGTAACAACGGTTTAAACACGGCATTCATCAAACTCTGGAATGTGGCAGGAGCATTCGTGAGGCTGAAAGGCATGACTAAATACTCATAATGCCCACTGTGAGTTTTAAAGGCTGTCTTGTGCACGTCTTCTTTAGCCATACGTACTTGATGATATCCTGCTCTCAAGTCAATTTTAGAATAAATTGTAGATCCACCCAATTCATCCATAAGATCTTCGATTAAGGGAATTGGGAATCGGTCTTTCACCGTGAGGTTATTAAGGCTTCGATAGTCAACACATAAGCGCCAAGACCTGTCTTTCTTTTTTACTAAACCCACCGGAGACGCATAAGGGCTAGAGCTTGCCTGAATCGTCCCTGCATTCAGCATTTCTTGTACCATCTTATCAATCTCATTCTTTTGGTAGATTGCGTACCTGTAGGGACATTGATTTACTGGATTTGAGCCTTCTAATAAAGGAATCCTATGATCGTGGTGTTGCCTAAATGGTGGTAGTTTGTTTGGTTCTTCAAAGATGTCCTAAACGTATCCAAGAGATTCTCAATTTCAGGTTGCCAACAGGGATCCTTAGTCTCTGTTTCCATGGCGTATAAAGAAGCAGAATCTGTGGAGCTCGAATCTTGTACACAAATCATTGCCAATTGTGAATGCTCTTCCTTTAACTTATTCAGTTTGTTAGCTTTCACTTCCCGAACTGAACCATGTTTAATACCATGTAGCAACACCTTCTTACTTCCTAGTTTAAACCTCATCTCGAGTTTCCTGAAATCCCATGTTATGGGTCCTAATGTTTCCAGCCATTGTATTCCTAGGACCATGTCACAACACCCTAAGGGAATTACCATCAAATCTGCTTTGAAGGGAACTCCTTGGAAGCTCCATTGAAACTGATCAACCTTCGCCACCACCTCGAGTTTACTCCTGTCTGCTACCGACACTCGCGTATGTCCTGCAGGTTTAAGCTCACAACCCAGCTGAGCAGCAATTTCTCTGTCAATGAAATTATGCGTTGACCTTGAATCGATTAATATGAATAAACTTCTCTTCTCATGTACTCCTCTAACACGCATCGTTTGATACCCTGAAATGCCTACCACGGCGTTGACAGAAATCTGGGCAATATCAAGTTCTTCCTCCTCGTTGATGTCCTGAATTTCATCCGTAGTTGTGTCTCCTTCTTCCTCTGTTGTTTCGATCATGAACAATTGAGTTTTTTTATGTTTCAAATAATGCCCAGGAGTGTACTTCTCATCACAGAAGTAGCACTGCCTTTTGGCTCTCCTATCATTCATCTCCTCATTTGTCAACACCTTCTTCTGCGTATTGCTTAGTCCCTTTCCTTTATCACTTACAACTGGAATAATAGTATGTGTGTCTTCATCTTTTTTGTAAGGAAGTAGGCCTTTGCTTCCTAACATTTTCCTGCTCCCCATGGTTGAACACTACTGGATTTGGGGTGTGCTTTCTCGTAGAGTCGACCCAGTATTAGACATTGACGAATGGACTGAGGTTGGAACATTCGCACATGCATTTGTGTGTCGTTTCTCAAACCCGCAAGGTAAGCACTAACCAAATAATCCTCCGGTAAGTTAACTCGTGTTCTGATGAGCTCGAATTTACTGTGATATTCCATTATTCCCGATGTTTCTTGCAAACATTTTAATTCTGCAATAGGATCGTCCAAAATCTCCTCGAATCTCTCCTTAATCCATATCTTATAAGATGCCCAGTCATGAACAATATGATGACCCACATCCGACTGAATAATCGATTGGTGCCATGTGGCTGTGATATCGTCAAAGTGTATCGAAGCAATGCCCACTTTAAGATCTTCGGGTGTGCGATCAATCTCAAAAAATTGCTCTATCTTAAACAACCATTCCTTGATTTTTTCTCCATTAAACCTGGGAAAATCCATCTTCGCTAGTCTAGTCATTCCGGAGTAAGTCGGATTACCATTTTGGCGATACGTTCTGTTTCCCTCCGAAGTCATTCCCACGGTGATCGGTGTGACTGCAGCTCCTGATCGTCTAGCGTATGGATCATCGCTGGAAGAAGCGGCTCCTTTACTGGATATAAGCCTAATAGCTTCAAACATTTCAGCAATGCTTTTGTCCATCTTCGCCTCCAACGCCTCCAGTTTCGAGCCCAGTATCTCCTCCACTTCCTTGGTCGCCTTCTCCTTAGCCAATGTCTGAGCTCGTGTTTCCGCCATTGTTACCGAGGTCGTCTGGCGCTCTGATACCTTTAATATAGAAATAACGTAGTTCGTTTAAACCGGATAAAAAACAGATTCGATGTTCGTAAAACACAAAACCTGACTTACTGGCAAATATCCTTAAAAAATGAAGAAAAAGATTCAGCTGAAAGTAAGTAAGAAATTCAGAGAATTACAGAGAAAGACTGAAAAGAACAAGAGAATTTTCGGAATGCTCTTTTGCAGGAGTCTCCCTCCCTTTTTAGCAGTGCTGCTGCGTAACAAACTGGTGCCCGCGTCCATTCTCTCTCCAGATCTCAGCCGTCCCTTTTGCTCTGCATCTTAGCCGTCCACGTGTACCCGTATATAAGTAGAATTTAAATTGGTATCTTCCTGCAACATTTTTTTCTTTCAAGTAAGTTGCACCTCTGTTTTTCTTGGCTTATTGTCAGCAAAGTGTATTCGGTAACGGTTACTGGTAACCCTATTAGACGAAATTCTTTTTCGATTTTTAAAGTTGTTATAAGAATTACTACTTCCAATTTTTCGTCCCAATAGAGACTAAATTTCACCCAGAATGTGTAGATAAAAATCCGTAAGCGAGTTAATCCCATGCAAATTGCTTTTGTACTATGTTCCAAAAATCTCGATTTTTGTTATTAAACCCAACAAAAACTTCCTGGAAATGTTGTGGGTACACTTATTCCACAAATTAAACTGTCATTTGTTTTTTTTCATGTAAGTCGCACCTTTTATCGTTCATCAAAATCCCCAAATTTTATCCGATAACTGTTATTTGTAATCCTAATTCCGAATATGCATGTTTGAATTTTACAAGGCTTTTTAACAATTTCTAGTCCCTATTGTTGATCTTAATCAGTCGAATCATTCCTGGATTGTGTAAAATTAAAGCCTTTATCGATACAACACAAAAACCCGTAAGCGAGTTAATCTCATTGTAATTGGTATTGTAGTTTTCGGAATTGCTGTGTAATTTTGGTTTTGTTTCTACAGCCAAATCTCAGTTTTTGCTATTAAAAGCCAACCAAAGTTTTCGGAATTGCTGTGGGCAATGTTATTCCACAAATTAAAGTGTAATTTTGTTTTTTGTCTGAAGTAAGTTGCACCTTTTTTGCATCCCTGAAAATCGTCAAAATTTATCCGACAATTTTTGTTTGTTTTGAATTTTACAAGTTTTGTAACAATTCTTTGTAGGTATGTGTTTTTTTGGCATAAACCAAATAAACTAAACGGACCAAACCAAAAAATTCCATTTATGATTTTATTTTCATTATATTCATTAAATTAATCATATAAATAATTAATTTTATAATTGGATTTGATTTAGAATACAAAACCAACCGATTTTCACAAATGAAAAATCACAACCCTTAATAAGCCACAACCCTAATTTCTGGGCAAAAATTTCGAAATCCTTCTTCTCCCGGCGGCAATCATTCTTCTCTCTACGGCAACCCTTTTTCTCCTTGCGCTAACCCTTTTTCTCCTTGCGCTAACCCTTCTTCTAATATTCAGGTTCTCGATTTCATTAACTTAGAGAGAGAGAGAGAGAGAAATTTTCGCAAATGTTGAGTTTTGAATGGATGTTGAGTTTTGTTTGAGTTTTCGGAGAGAGAGAGATTTTTGTAGATAGAGAGATTCAAGATTTCGTTTGAGTTTTAGAACCTCAGAAGTTTTAGAATAGTCATAGCAATAGATCTAAGATTATACAGATCCATGTTAGTTATATCCTATGAAACTTTCCTTAGTTCATTTTATACTTACTCTTCGTTGGTTTTTAAATTGAGCATCATTTTTTAATTCGTTTGGATCTATTTATTTAGCACATGAACCAATAAGTATTTCTGTAAATAAGACAAGTCCGAGGAGTGAACAGACTGTCTTATAGTGTTGGGATGTTTTCTTCACTTTTGGCTGCTTTAGCTGGGTAAACCAGCAATCCTTTATATGGTTTTTTGTATATATGGATTAGCAATGTTATCATGGTTCATTTAGTCAGTATCGATGCAAAATAGCACCTAGGTGATTTTTGACCATTGCTGATGCTATCATGTTATGTTTCTTATAGTGTTGCTTGTTCAATGGAGCTTATAGCCTTATAGGTGGATGGTGTAACTTTTACTTTTAGGTGTCAGGTCCTCTGGTCATAGTTGTTTTGTTATTTAATTGTAACTTTGTTGACATAGTTTAGAAACTTCATGCTACATAGTGAGCATGACTCTTACAATTTCCAATCATATATCGGCTATATTCTATTATAGCTGCTGGTATACATATACATATTCTATACTCTACTTTGTGCATCATACATCCTTAAGCAATAGTGTCTTTTATATGTTTACAAAGTTTTTCGATTCAGATAACTGTAAGAAAAAACCATAATTGGACCCAAAAAACTGAAATTGTACCCAAAAAACGAAACACACTGAATTGGATGGAAAAATCAAACCAAATATACCGAAATTCACTGAACAAACCAAAACGTCCATCATTAAACCGATTTATAAAAAAATTTCTGAAATTAAACCAAAACTAAATTTGTGAGTCGGTTTAGTTTGAAACAAATTTATACATGAAAAACCGAACCGTTTAATCCAACAGAAAAATCAAACCAAACCGATAAATTTTTTTCCGGTCAACTTTCATCAAAACCGAAAAACCGTAGCCCATATAATCCAATCCGAATAACCCGAAAAAACCAAAAATCTATGCTTAATTCGTTGTATAGATTGTTGATCCGGATCAGTCCAAAATTACTACTGAATTGCGTAAAAATGAAATCTTTAGCGAGTATAACACAAAATTGATTTTGTAGTTTTCTCCCTACATCATGATTTTTCCTATTAAACCAAAAAATATTTTCCACGAAAATCTAGTGGGGTTTTTAGGTTTGTTACTATATTATGATGTTTGTTGTTAAACCCATCAAAATCTAATCAGAAATATTGTTGCCATTTTTGTTTTTTTATTTCAAATAATTCGATACCGCTTACCCTCTATGGTAAATTATACAAATGTATCCGCTAACTGTAAGTTGTAACCATAATTCTGTTTTGCATTTTATGATTTCCATAGATTTTTTAAGAATTGGTAGTCGCCATTTATACTTCATAACTCACACCATAATTCATTTGCAAATGGATATTACTCTTTTGCCTCGCGGTTGGTTGCTGTGGAAGAGGACCCGAAGATGAAAGGGTTAACGTATGCCATTAGTTTTAGCGGACTAAAACTATTCTTGACACGCTAGAAGAAGATGAAAGAGAAGAGTTACGAAACTCTCCATTTGTAAAGTTCATTGCTATATCAGAGAAGCAAGTGTATTGTAGTAGATTAGACCATTTTATACTGACGAGACGACTTCAAGTACCAAGGAAACACGAAATCTGGTTTTTACTTGTGGGGAAGTCAAAAATATTCTCTTAGAGAATTTGTAATTTTACTGGTTTGCCATGTGGGAAGTACCCTTCGAAACCCAAAAAATGCTAAGAAGAAGACAGAGGGGACGCATCACTCTTACTGGTACACTCTTTTCCCCAACACTGAGAATATATCAGTCGAGCGAGCAACATCTATCTTAAAAAAAGTGATCGTAGATAGGAAAATTCGGATCAAAGTTGCTTACTTAGTTCTTATTGTGGTGTTTTGGTTCCAACATCTCATATTCCCAAGCTTTCGAAATCCCATACTGAACTTTTGAGGGTTCTTGATTCATTTTTCACCTATCCCTGGGATAGGCTTACGTTTGATATGTACGTAAATAGTATAAAGGAGAAGGATCCGATTTATTTGTCACAAACTTCTTTAGCCGCGAAAGGTTTTTTCACACAATGCAACTTGTCTTACTAGAGGCTGTTCCAGCAATTAGTGAAGTCCAACAACAATCCGGTAAAGAAACCGAATCCGACAGCGAGGGTGATGGAGACAGTGAGAAATCATAAAGAGCTAATATTCTGGTTGTTAGTCCTGGGTATGCCAGAGGTTTAGATTTGAAGGGATATGTTATGTTACCGACATCTATTAGTAACAAATACCTTTTTCGGTTATTCTATAAGCTTATTAATAACAGTTAATGTTTTGTATACAGACCAAGGTCATATCCCCAATACGACGTGATGAAGACGAATATGTTGATGAGACTGAGCTGGGATGGTCTGATGAGGAGGAAGATGAGAGGGTGTCAAACTTAACCGACTATGTATTCAAGAATGTGCTTTCTCGAAAGACATGTTTGGTGGTGGTCCTACTATATTGTGCTTTTTGTTGTTGTTTTTCATTGATTCACCTTTGAATTGTGTTGCAGATTGTTGATGCTCTTGTGTTCTATCCGCTTAGAGCGCTGTCCAAGAATCGCGCATCTAGTGTTGCCAATTGCATCAATTTCAGTGATAATAGATTTGTGGCATGTCTAACAAAGCACTACAACAAGTTTTGTCTTTGCTTGAGAAGGTTAAATTTCAATTTCAGAAGTCATTGGTAGAATAATTTCGGCGTCATTGGTGGAATACTTTCGGCGTCATTGGTGGAATACTTTCAGCCTGTAAATGACAGAGGAGTGCGGACGTCAAAAATTTACTTTCCATTCAACTTTGACAACAACACTGGTTGGTGTATGTGTTGACCTACCGGCTCATGCCATTTACGTTCTTGACTGCAACCGCTCGTTTCGTATAGAAAATATGATGAAGAAAGACCCTAATGCATTGATTGTATGATACCGTACATTATTAGACAGGCGTTGAAAGATGAATCCCACCCTGCACAATTGAAGTTTACGCTAGAGAGGGCAAAGAGCATTCCACAAAATGGAGTCCACTCGCATTGTAGTGTGGATACTGTAGTGCTAATACAAGCTCACGCAATCGCAAGTTTTGATGGATGTTCGTGCATTACTCCAGAGACGATCCCATCGAAATCCCAGAGATTGGCCGGTGTCTTCTACGAATAGTTTGTTGAGTCGTTGGAGTGAACTAAGAACTTAATATTTTTACTTTTATTATGTATTACAACTATCTTGTGTGTGTTACTCAAATGTTTGCAACATCACTTATGGTTTTAACTATCCATTTTGGACTTTATCCGATAACATTTTATTTACAAACTTAGGCGAAATTGTATAGCTAAGACACATACAACCATCATATGTAATTATCATGTACGATAACAAAATAAATTGATAATTTTATAAGTACTTGTAATAGATTTTGTTGTACGATACGAACATTTAGTACAAAATATCTTTAATTATTATCTTATGAACATTTTATCAACAACCCATACATATATATGGGAACAACGACAAAACTAGTCTAATGAGAGTTTGACTCTAAATATTGGAACCGCAAACATAATATACCACAAGGAAAAGTTTCTCGTTCATTCTACGATATAAACCATATATTTAACCAAAAAATTCCATGATCATTATACGCCTTTCCTCCTACTACATCCTATTCACCAAAATATATCGCTTCCTTACATGTTGCCCGGTTATGTCCAAATATGCCGCATCATCCACACGTTGTCAACCTTTTACGTACCCTCCTGTCAAAACAAACAATATAATTAGCTTGTAACAGATCGTATAACTGCTACATACAAGTATTTACAGCTACAAAACGTATACACAACACACTAATATGGACCATGAGAGAAGATTCTCGTTTTTCTAGGACGACCAGGAGGACATCTTGTAACAAGAGGGAAAATATGTATATCATGTAGTTTTTTATTCAACGTCTCCATTGAACTTATTTTAGGGACTGGATAAATGCTATAGTTGTACGCCATCTTCTAAAAATTACTACTATATTCACGTGCAACAAGTATGTCAACCCTCACCTTAGCATGCACAAATACTCCTACTACATTACTACATGGGATTTGTAACTTTTAGAACTCACAGCAGGTACATATCTTTCCCTCCAGATTAACTAGATATGCGTACCCGTTTTTGTTTTATATTTAGAACTCACTTTTGTTGATCGAATGTATCCCAAAACCCATAGATGTATCGAAATTCTTACCAACTATGTCACGTACCTTTCGCATTAGTATTTCAATCACTCCTTGTGATACATCACGTCTTAAGAAAAACCACAAAATCATTGATGTTTTTATGTACTCCATGAGTGAAATAATAGGTAACTCCCTAGCACCTTTTAGTGATGAGTTCAAAGACTCGGCCACATTTGTTGTCATGATATTGTACTTGTTTCCATCGAAATGAGAATGTGTCCAATGCTCAAATTCTATTTGAAGGAGATCATCCGCACACCCAATTGTAATTTTCTTTATCTCGTTAAAGTAAGAATAAAAATCAGACAAAGCCCTAGCTGCTTTGGAAACAAGATATCCCAGATTTTTTTTTGGAATATGGATTTGATGTTCGTTTGTAGACGAACTATGCATGTACAATGATTTGTTTGGGTGTCAACATCTGTTTAACAATGTAATGATCATAATTACTGAATAACATGAACTATCACTGTTAATATTACATTGTAACCATTATTAAATACTTATACATATTTGTTATCTTAAATAAAGTTGTGTAAATTAATGCATGGCGACCAGAGATGAATACAAATTCCTCATATTGGACACTATTTTTGTCAGATTTTAAAAGAATTATTGTCATGCCTTGTCATTTTTGCTATCCGCCCACCATGGCAACTGCTAAAGGAAATATTTGATAGTTGTCATGTTGTGCGCTAGCAGTTAACAAACAATCTGCATACCGTCCCTTCAAGTGTGTCCCATCAAAAACTATCAGCTTAAGCATGTAGTTGTAACGTGCAACACATGCACCAAAGTGCAAAGAACAAATACTAAACCGCTGTACGAGCCCTTTCCCACATGTTGTTTCAAATGCAACAACCGATGTGGGTTTGATATGACAAGTTGTTGAAGGTAAGCTAGCACAAGGTTGTAAGAGAGTTCCGTAGATCCGTTGTTTATATACATTGCAATCTGACGCGATCTTCAAAAGCCTTCCAGTAAGAGATACGATCATCATGCTCATCCCTCATTAGTTCGCAGACATATGTAGGTCCTGGTTCCCGACCTTGTTCCTTGTACCGTCGTTTTATCATTTCTCCAATAATTGCAGTTGTTGCTTGTTTTTGGAAACCACCACGCTCGTCCACTGTGCACATGTGGTCGGGGCATGCTCGTCTAACTTGATACCTAACAGTTAAGCAACAATTTTATCATGTACATTGCTACGAAATCTCCAAAGTTATTTACTATATCATCACATTAACTATTTTATACTCTGTATTTTGATATTTACCAT
Organism: Pugionium cornutum; assembly: GCA_018901935.1. Taxonomy (NCBI): domain Eukaryota; kingdom Viridiplantae; phylum Streptophyta; class Magnoliopsida; order Brassicales; family Brassicaceae; genus Pugionium; species Pugionium cornutum. Next base: position 26,090,390 of record CM032160.1, read on the forward strand.
TCCGAGTCCACCATGTTTACTGCGTACACTCACCATGGGCATGCGTGTCCATTGCATTTCAATATTGACCTTGAAGTGCGGTATTAGAACTTGTGTCTCAATGCATATTTTGCCATATGTATCTTAAAAGTCTCCTGATTTTTGAATATCATTTCCACATAGAGATTATCCGCATTCTGCAATCCCTCTAACTATCGAGACTATGAATATATTACGAATTTGGGAAACATAATTTATACTTTGAAATGTAACAAGACACAACTATGGAAATTGTTCTGATGTTTTGCTGAAATTAAAAAAAAAAGATTTTAATCATCGTTGTTGTCGTTGGAAATTCTATCGTTACTGATATCGATTACTCCATCTATCACTGGTTTTGACCCACTAGCACAACCAATAGTCAATCCCAAAAATGGCTCGCTAGGTATGTCTTCATCTACTATCTTGCCTTTTCCTTTATCTATTAGTTGTGGTACAGTGGCGTTTTCAAATGTCTCCACCGCCCCTCCCCACGAGCACTATGTTCACCTGCATGTGTGGAAGAAATTACCGTAAAATATATTTGAAATATATACATGTCCAACTATTTATTTTTATATGTATGTAATTTACCAACCTCAGGTTTCAAGTGCAGTAATATTATCCGTAATGATTTTGACATCATCGGAAAAACCCGTTGATGACTTCTCAATCTCTTCGCTAACTATTATTATCTCGAACATCGCTATTTTTTCTACCATGGCCTGGTTTGCCTCATCCATAATTATCAACTCCTCACCAGTTAGTATCTCTTGAAGCACTGCTTGACCTATTAGGAGAAACCCACTTGAACCAAGCAATCCTATACAAACAACATGTTATTATCCTTATTAACTCTTGTTTACTAATCTGCGTAAGAGATAACAACAAAAGTACACGTATAAGTAATAGAGTATTGGGGTAACTTATTTTGTTGTCGCCTATAGACATTCCAACCCAGTCGAACATGAATGGTCGACCGTTACTCCAAATGTTAGAGGTCGTCAGAGATACGTTCATATCAACATATTCTTTACCCGTTACGATAGAAATTACCATTTCTTCCTGTTTACATCACATTGACATGAAGACGCCCACATCACTGTCACACTCAATATCGATGGGTGTTGACAGCTTGTCCTCTACCGATAACATCTACTCTGGCAATTTGTAGGTTAACTTTATCGGCACGTCAACCTCAAATAGGAACCTTCTCCTCACACTTGTTTCTACATTTTCATATGGGTCATGATCGTTCACATTTACTTCACATTCAATATCACTTTGATTGGGTTTGAATATCCATTCATCATTTACACTCTTTTTCCACCAAGACTAGACGTACACTTAATCTCATACTATATGTCAACAGCTTTAATAATTATTACAAATTTATTTGAGATAAATTAAATATTATAACGCTAAAAATCAGTGTAGCAACAATTTTATGAATATATTTACACACATATGTATATATGACAAATACTCATGTATGTGGAACATGTACCAACATTTTTCTTCATTAAGTAGCTTAAATGTGTCGAAACTGAAATGTATAGACTTGAATTTTCACAAAAAACAACAATAAGATGTATATTTAACAGGTAGGTGGTATTTAAGTTGAATATGTATCTTAGATGTGTCAAAACTTCTTTCTCTTTCTCCTTAAAAGGCGTTCTCTATTTTTTTTGATACAATGTATTTTTCAAGTAACTGGACAATGGTTTATATATTATGTAAGTATCACAATAGCATATACATATAGTTAATACACAGGAGTATATAACCATATAGCACAATTTGTAAAGATATCGCGCATTTAATGCAGCCGCTGATGTAACAAATTGTGTCGTGTACGTTTGCCTAGACTCACTATTCAACCTCATGAACATTTAACTATGTCCTCATTACTATCTTATTGCAGATTCTGTATCAGACGTTGTCCCAGTTAATGAAGGGTGTTTTTGCACAAAAAATAACATTTACATCCATGGAAAAATAAAATATTGATGATAGTATTTTTAAATTTTTTTCAGTGTAATTTGGTCTCTACATATATAGCACTCATTATGTCTACACACATGATCTTTGTTTTTTATTTACTATCAAAACTTAGTCATGAAATTGATTTTATTAGTATAAAAATGGAGACAGAGAAATTTTTTTTTTTGTTTTTTTTTCCAACGGTTTCATCATTCACATCTCTTCACTCATTGTTCAGGAAGCACTCAAATTTTTTTCAAAACTATCTTCGATCGACAGTCCAAGCCGCGTCGAAGACCAGAGATTGCTCGGCGTACTCCGTAACCAACATATGCAGTTTCGGTAATGCTAGTCTTGTGATAAACAATCTAACACGTACTAAAATTTATATAATTTTTTTTTTCAAATCAGTTTTAGAGCGGTAGCGACATCACTGAATGCTATGTTTTTTGGCAATATACTTGGAGGAGAGGTAATCGTTTTTTGCATTTACTGATTTCTATAATATAGGGTTTTGTCTTTTGCATAAAATTTGAATTAAAGCAAAAAAATCTTGTGTATAATCTGAGTTTTGAAGACGATTTTCATGATGTTCTTGTGCAATTTTTTGGCCGATTTAAGCATTTTTATGTCTATTCTAATTTGAAGACGATTTTCATGATTTACATATGCAATTCTATGGCCGATTTTAAGCGTTTCGTTCCTTAAGGTATTTTTTTTATGTAATTAGTGTTAGATTTTTTCTATGTATGTCAAAATCGATACATGGAACATTTTCACGCTGGAATCTATAACTTTTTAAATTTACAGATAATACATTGTTGTATGTTAGTTACAAATTTTATAAGTAATGTTATTTTTTTAAATTTTAGAACACAAATCAGACGCTACCCTTACGAATGTTGATAGTTGGAAGAGAACCAGATGGCGAACGTGTCAATGTTTAACATACATCTTGGAAGTTCAAAACAATTTTAAAGTTCTTGAAAACTCAAAAAGTAAAAAAATCACAATTTTCATACTTATTTTGTTATAACCATAAAACAAACCATGTTTGATTAGAAGAAAGCAAAGATTTTATAAAAACTGTTATGTTATATCTATAAAACTTTTCAAGTAAACTACGAGTTAACTATTTACATATATCTTGTAGGATCAAAATAATTTTTAACATCTAATGATATTATTATACATATATCACACACTAAAGCGTATATCTATTATAGGTGCAAAAACAAACTACATTTGATTATACAAGAATGCCAAGATTTTCTCTAATTCATATATTATATATGTAAAAAGAACAAAAAAACTGTGGTTAACATTATCATACATCTTGCAAGTTCAAAATAATGTTTAATATACATAGATACGAGTACAAACCATTATTGAAGAAGATGATGTCTTAGATATAATATTTGTGTTGCCCGAAGACAAACATCATAACATCATCAATACCAACGTAACGTATGTATTAGTGTATACGTTATTATTTGGATCATTAACATAAATATTACCGTGGTAAACCATCTCATTGTTGCATACGTATATATCTTAGCTGGTAAATATATTTTGCAACTCTCCAAAATTTGAGTCAATAAAGTTTTGAAATGGTGATTATTTTCTAATATCACTACTCTTCTTTATATACATAGTAAGAAAAATGTAACCCATACACTAATCGCAACATCTCATATCCCTAATATATTATTTGAGATACTTTTTAACAAACTAACCTTACCCTCACGTGTTAATAACAAAAATACCATGCTGACGTGTCAACACCACAGCGAGTTTCAGCTTAAATATATAAAAGGGTTTAACTTACTAGAATAATTACAATACATGCCACTGATATTAATTTGGTTAGAGAATAAATATAATTTATTCAACTAACCAAAAAATACTATTATATTTGCAAAAATAATAATTTTTATTTCTTTAAATTTTTATACGTTAATTTATAAATAATTTCAAATAAATATAAATATATTTAAATTACTACCGTAATCTCTAATATATTATTTGAAAAACATTTTAATAAAATAACTTTATTTTGACGTGTTATTAATAAAATAATTACAATAAATTTTAAATAAATATATAAATGAATTTATTTATTAGAATAATTACAAATATATCATTGTTATTAATTTGGTTAGAGAATTAATATATTTTATTAAGCTAACAAAAAATATTATTAAATTTATAAAAAAATAATTATTTTTTTTCTTAATTTGTATATACAAAACTAATATTAAAATTAATTTTAAATAAAAGTTAAAATTATATAAATATTTAATTTATATTTATTAATAAAATATAATTTACGAATATTTTTCCCCACGCATGGCGTGGGTATGAATCTAGTTGATGTTATACGCGAATCTATACAAGATACCATTCATTTCATGAAAGCTACCCCTTTGTAATCGTGTGGTCCACATTAATTCTTGAAAATCGAAGTTGCAGAGTAAAGTATATAGATCATTATAACTGTCAACATGAAATCCAATTGTCAGATTTTTGCTAGATTACGTGTTATCGAATGCCAGGGCATTCTCTGTTGTAATCGTGGAGATTTTTTAGCAATAAAGTGTTGAAATAGTTGACAAATATTATAAGAAATTGTTGTCAAGCATGAAAAGTAAGGTATCGATGCTGAATGAAACCATCTACCTATAATGCACCATATGCTACAACCACATAAGTTTTCATTTGGAATCCAATCACCTGCGCTTCCACCCAAACAAAAGAATATATGTCCATTAGAAAATAGCAAAATATTATATTTTTGGCCAAATTTTTTAAAATAGAGCAGCTATATGTCCATCATGATCACATACAAGATTATGAAGTCACTACTTTTGATAAAATAAACCAATGAAATGACTATAAATCATCTCATGAACCATGTCGCATTCTTTGAAGAAATATGAAATACTAAAAGATTAAATGACATTTTATATACGATTTGAAATACAAACTTTTCATATTTTCTCTAATTGACAAGGTTTATAGTTGGTTGAAGTATATACCTGATGACTCAATCATCACATAAAAAAATGAAATAACCTTTTTTAACTATTTCTACACAACATTTCATTCCAACTTCATGAGGAACAGAATTCAATGGTTCCAACATGTACTTAGACTTTTTTATGAATCTTGTGAATGATTTAAGGAGTATGAATGATGATATTGTTTTTTTTTTATCATGTATTTACTGGAGCACCTTCAAAACACTTTTTACATGCGTGTGGACTCAATGCCAACTTTCTCTCGATATCGCTAACAATGGATAAATAGTTGAAGGATATGATATTAATAATAATTTTATATTTGAGCAAAATATAAGATGCATAAACCATTCCAAATTTCATTATAAAAATCCTCAAAATCAACTTTTGTTAGCACAAGATTTGTGCAATGCGTTTGAGTTTTATGTGGGAAGATTAAAATTGATGATGTGGCACAATCTCATTGGGAATGAGATAACAAGCTGTACAAGGAAAAAAGGATATTCAAAAAAGGTAAGTTCGTGGGACTGAATATTCATTTAGGAAAGAGAAAACCCTAGTGCAAGATACATATATATAAAAAGTGGTGTCGTGAGGTAGCTAGGGTTGTCGCTCTTGAGAAGAAAAATAGGTTGTGTGTAAGCTGTTGCACACGTTTTCTGGTGAGTGAATAAAGAGTGAACACAACTGTTGTTGTGAGTGAGTTTTGGGTAGATTAAGAATTGGTCAGTGACGAGTCAGTGTGTGATGTCGTGTAATTCTGATTAAACAAGTTGTAAGAACTTTGTTTAAACGATTCCTAATATGCAATAAGATTGATTACATAAGTTATTGTGTGTTTAAGTGTTTCTCTATATTCTCGTCTTTACAATTGGTATAAGAGCGGGACACCTAGCCGAAGGACTATTCTTCGAACACAGGTGAGATCTTGAAAAGAGAATATGGTGACACATGCACAACTACTCGATATTCAAAATCCTATCTTGTTAGATGCTGCAAATTATGGATACTGGAAAGTGAGGATGAAGGCTAATATACGTGAAATTGATGAAGACGCTTGGATGGCTGTTGAGTGTGGTTGGGAAGAACCATATTTTATATCCGAAGATGGAGATAAAGTAGTCAAACCCAGAAAAAGGTGGACAACAACAGAAAAAAAGGTATCAAGGTTTAATTTAATTGCTTTGAACGCTATTTTCAAATCTGTGGGCAGAAGACAATTTGAGATGATACAAGGGTGTGAATCAGCTAAAGAGGCATGGAATATACTACAAAACATGTTTGAAGGTACGACAAATGTTAGGAGGATAAGGCTGGATTTGTTGGCATCTAAATTTGAAAACATTCAAATAAACGATAATGAGAAAATAGTAGATTTTTGTGCCAATCTCAGATCTATTGCAAACGAAGCGCAAGTGTTGGGTAAACAATACAAAGATGCAAAGTTGGTAAAGAAACTTTTGCGTTGTTTACCGGCTAAGTTTGCTGCATTGAAAGCTGTTATAAAAATGACAATGAACACCGATGAACTCAATTTTGAGGAGATAGTAGGGATGCTACAAGCTGAGGAGATTGAAATGGAATCTAAGGATCCCAAATTTGTAGAAGATAGTATGTCTATAGTTGATGAAGATAGACACAAATATCAGAAACTTGAAGACATTATGCATTCGATGTTTCGAAAACTTGAAGAAAACATGGATCGTTTGTGTCACACATTCACAAAGAGGCTATCAGGAAAGGAAGAATTTCATAAATGGTATGACGTTGAATGTTATAATTGTCATGGTATTGGACATGTTAAATCAGGTTGTCCATCATTCAAAAGAAGAGGAATCAAGTGCAATCTGTGCAACGATCATGGTCACACAAAAGTAAACTGTGCAAATACACAGGAAAGAAAGAAAAAGAAGATGGCTTTCAGTAATAATGATATAGAGTCAGAAAGAAACATAGGTATAAATCTGGTGGCCTTGCATGGTGTAACACATCTTGAGGAAGAAATCAAGGAGCATGAGTTTGAAGTGTCTAGTGTAACACACAAAAATATTGTTGCATCAAATTGTGATTCTGAAAGTGATCAAGAGTTGGTCAAGGACAAAGCAATGTTGGAAGCAAAGGTAAATATTCTGGAGCTAGAGAATGACAACTACACAAACACGGTAAAAACTCGTTCTGTGCAAGCAGCAAACTGTGTGCAACAGGAACATCCGGAGATGGAAAGGATCTAGATGTTGGAAACAAGATTGAATGAGATAAATGAGTTACTACGTCAGGAAAGAGATAAGAGCAAAGCGCTGGCACACGATCTGACAGAGAACTACAAGAAGGTTCGATTGCTGAACAAAGGATCTGAGTCGTTGGATCAGATCTTAGCCATGGGGAGATCTCATAAACACAATTGGGGACTAGGTTACACAGGATATGCACATAATGAAGGTTCTAGTTCCAAGGGTTATAACACTAACTTGATGAACTTTGTTAAAGGTGTTGATGCTCAAAGACAAGACAGTGAATGGGAGAATCGTCCTGCTGTCAAAAACTTAGTTAAGACGGTAAGAAATCATGCAGTAAGTGGTTACACAAGACTCAGACACAAAGGATGCTACCATTGTGGAAAGAAGGGGCATATCCGACGGAAGTGTAGAGCCTTTCAAGCATGCATCAAAAAGGCTTGGGCTGAAGGTCAATGCTATCTAGAACCTAAAAGATATCGTATGGTGTGGATTGACAAACGGGTTCTGTACTCTGAGCTACAAGCTGGGTTAAACAGTGAACATGTGTGCAACTTGAGTATATTATACAAACATAATCACGAAACACCCGTTGAGAATGATGAATCAGTTTATCACGAACCTGCCAAAGAGGAAACCAGACGAGTTCTAGTTCATCGAAATCACTCAGTTGAAAACACTATGTGTGAGTGTCCAATACACATAAGAGATTTATGTCGATGGAAAAATCATTGGATTAAACAACCTAGAGCGAGATGTTTGTTAGATTGATTTGAAGTTTTTCATTGAGTTTCATCACTCAAGCAGGGGGAGATTGAAGAGTGAAGTACTTGATTAAGGGGGAGTTTGAACTGATGTTTCTCTAGGTATATAGATAGTGAGCTTGAGTTATAAAACTCAATGAAAAAAGGGGAGATTGTTAGCACAAGATTTGTGCAATGCGTTTGAGTTTTATGTGGGAAGATTAAAATTGATGATGTGGCACAATCTCATTGGGAATGAGATAACAAGCTGTGCAAGGAAGAAAGGATATTCAAAAAAGGCAAGTTCGTGGGACTGAATATTCATTTAGGAAAGAGGAAACCCTAGTGCAAGACACATATAAAAAGTGGTGTCGTGAGGTAGCTAGGGTTGTCGCTCTGGAGAAGAAAAATAGGTTGTGTGTAAGCTGTTGCACACGTTTTCTGGTGAGTGAATAAAGAGTGAACACAACTGTTGTTGTGAGTGAGTTTTGGGTAGATTAAGAATTGGTCAGTGACGAGTCAGTGTGTGATGTCGTGTAATTTTGATTAAACAAGTTGTAAGAACTTTGTTTAAACGATTCCTAATATGCAATAAGATTGATTGCATAATTGTGTGTTTAAGTGTTTCTCTATATTCTCGTCTTTACAACTTTGTCCTCAACACGCAAAACTATTCCTATTTTAGAACCAAAACGCCAACTACGGTGGGGAAAAATTCTAGCAGAAAGCAATTTTCAATAAAAATAAAGAGCAATTCTAGATAACTGCAGATCTAACACCAGACTCAAAATACAAATTTAAATTTATGATGCAATAGCTCTTTGCAAATGAGCAAAAAACAGCAAATGAAATCAACGTCAAAGTGGAATTGTAAAACACTCAATGAGAAATTTGATGGTCGCTTACTCATACGAACAAGCTAAGTATTTAGGTTGCTTAAAATGCAAAGATTTTCAAACATTAACATGGGATTTCTTAGAAAACATTAAATACAATACCAAAGAATTATACAATGAAATATCAATATGCCCAAATAAAAAAGGCATCTTACCACACTTTCTTTGTTCTTAAAAACGCAACAAATTCTAAATTTTCCAACCGTAAATGGCAAAAATGAGATAGCAAAGGGGAATAAGTGTTGAAGATACTCCCAAACGTCAAACATTAAAGAGGTTTCCAAAACGAGCAGATCATGGATACTTTGTATTTTTTGGCATAATAACAATCATTAATTTTTATGATTCTCTTTGTTATTAAAGTGTTAATGAAAACATTATGTCTAAAAGTGTTGAAAATAAACTCGAATGAAAGAGCATTATACCATAACACACCAATCTCGATTTTTGAGATTACACACAAAAAATATTTTAAGGAATTGTGAAAGATTTATGACTAATTGTTGAAAACTTCATGATCCCGCTTAACGTTTCCATGTTAGAGATGAATAAAACGTAGGACGGACGGTTGATAGTCAGGAGACCATTTAGCTAATACTGGTGCATTTATTCATGCTACCAATTTTTTGTTAAGGTCAACGAGAAAGTTCATTACCCAATAATTTTTATAAAACGTTATGTAAAAGAATCCTCAAAGTGGAAATGAACTAAAAGCAAAACACTCAACAACCAATGCTAAAAAAATTAGGATGTTGCACTCAAATATAAGGTGAAGCGCTAATAATTTAAGAATGTTAAGGCCATCATTTTTTATGATATGATGAAATTTACAAAGAATGTTTTTCCCAATGAAAAAATTTTAAGGGACGAAAACGAAGACAATTGGTAAACAAAGACATGGATCGACTTGAAAATAGTGAAAAAGTCCTGTGTCAGAAAATTAATTTATATAAAATATTTTCCTGTTATTCAATTTTAGGTCTAAAATTTTATATTTATATAAGAATTTTTTCACGTTTACCTCTAATAAAATATGTTAAAATCTCATAAAATATATGTAATTTTTTTTATAAGATCCATAAATATATTTGCATATATTCATATCTTAATAATCCTCTCTCCTTAAGTTGGTGAATGTAGATTTCGAACTCCCAACTTGAGAAGAAAGCTCGTAAATTCTTTCTCTCCAAGTACCTTGGTAAATATATCAACTAATTGTAGATGGGTCAAAACATGTTTGCTCGTAATCAAACCTCGTACAATCTCATCCCATATGAAATGGTACTCGACTTCCACATGTTTGGTTCTCTCATGAAACATCGGATTAACGGCAAGATGAATAGCCGAGAGACTATCACAATGAACCACCACTGGGGCCGTGAATGGAATACCTAGCGAATGAAGCAAACTCTTCAACCAGCGTATTTTACTCACGGTATTTGATATTGTTTTGTATTCAGCCTCAGCCGATGAACAATAAACAGTCGGTTGTTTACATGTCTTCCGGGTGATTGGTGAATCTCCAAGTTGGATAAACGATGCTGTCAAAGAGCGCCAAGTGAGAAGACATGCGGTCCAATCTGCATCACACCATGCCGAAAGTACTAGTAGTGCGCTAGATCAAAGATGAATACCTTGCCCTGGATTCCACTTAAGGTATAGAACCACTCTAATAGCCGCATCCCAATGACGCTACTTTGGGGGCATGCATAAACTGGTATAAGATATAAATGACATATGATAATTCCGGGTGTGTCAATCCAGTATAGATCAACCTGCCAACGAGACGACGATAGCGAGCCAGATTCAAAATGACATCCCCCTTGGCCAATGCGAGCTTATGATTTTCAACCAATTGAAAGGTAGCCGGTTTGGCACCCATAAGGCCTGTCTCAGAGATGATATCAACGGCATATTTGCGTTGGCAGAGATATATACCAAACCCATTATGAGCCACTTCAGTTTCCAAGAAGTATTTGAGAATACCAAGATCTTTCATATGAAAACATGAGCTTAAATATAGCTTGAATTTGGAGATCACCATAGGAGAGGTGCATGTACTAATCAAGTCATCAATGTAGACAAAAACTTGAAATTGAGCCCCATTCTTATCAAAGGTGAACAATGAGTAATTTGGAATGGTCTGAGTAAAACCATATTCTGTCAAAGCATGAGCAATTTAGAAACCAGCATCTCGGTGCTTGGCTTAGACCATAAAAATATTTACGAAGCCGACAAAACCTTAGTTTTGTCAGGAGTACGAAACTCAGGTGGCAGTCGCATGAAAACCTCCTCATGCAAATAATCATGGAGAGATGCATTATGCACATCCATCTGATGAGCTTTCCAATCACGAGAAGTGGCCACGGCCTAAAAGCAGCGTACCGTAATCATTTTGGCAACCAGCGCCAATGTCTTAGTAAAATCTTCCCCTTCAGTGTGATGATTGCCAAAGAAACCATTGGGCCTTATAGCGTTCTATAGAGCCATCAGATTTGTATTTGATGCAATAAACCCACTTACACCCAAGAGATTTCTTGCCTTGGGAGAGAGTCTCAATAGTCCATGTATGATTTTCCTCAAGAGCCTCAATCTCTTTACGCATAGCTTCCTGATAATTGGGATCCATTGCCTGAGAACAATGTTGAGGAACCGTATGTGAACTAGTGGCCGCCAAGAATTATCTATGCTTGACCGAAAATTGATCAACAGACAAGAAATCTATTAAAGGATAACAATAGGTCGCATGAGCCGTGTTGGTGACAAAGTCTTTCAAGCGTGTAAACTTTGTTTTCTGCCGATAACCCCGACCAAGACGTTCTTTAATAATTGATGTATTTGAGCTATTTTTCAACACGTGGTAGTGTCTTAGTTTTTTCCATTTGGACGGGAGAGCAATCAACCACTATGTGAGAACTAGTCAAATCAAGAGATTCATCGAGATATGTATCATGCTGCCTAGTTATTGGTATCCATGAGAGCATATCCCTCTCATCATCATCAATTAACAAGACTGAGCTTGGAAGGAGAACATCAATCCCTTCAAGTGTAGTTGATCTACTAAGTGGTGCAGTTATGAATGAGAACTGATCTCCGCAGAAGACCACATCTCGGGATGTGTGAACCTTTCCTGAGTCAAGATCATATACACGTCATCTCTTTCTCTCAAACGAATATCCAAGAAACCCACATTTTAAGCTGTGGGAAGCAAATTTATCTCCACCATGTCTTTGATTATGTAGATAGCAGAGACATCCAAAATCCGTAGATGTTGAAGAGGTAGAGATCGAGAATATAACATTTCAAAAAGTGTTTTGCCATTCAAAAATGTCGCCGGAGTCCGATTAATCAAATACCATGGTGCCAAAACAGATTCTCCCAAAAATTCAATTGGAAAGTGAGCTTGAAACCGTAGTGCTCTTGCCTCATTCAGAATACGGCGATGTTTATGCTTCGCTCTACCATTTTGTTGTGGAGTCCCTACATAAAATGTGTCATGGATAATGCCATTGTCGCGAAAAACTAGCAAGACATGTAAACTCATTGCCATTGTCACTACGTAACCTTTTAATTTTTGCATCAAATTATCGTTCAAAGAGAGTAAAAAATTTCATATTTTTACAGGAGCAGCTTGTTTGGTTGACAACAAATATAACCATAGAGATTGAGTGTAATCATCCAAGATTATCATGAAAAAATGCTCCACATAGAGTTGGAGTTCGATAGAGCCCCCATAAGTCGTCACAATGAATTAATTTAAATAATGTATCTGTCTTATTTAAGCTTGTAGGAAAGACATCACGTGTTTGTTTAGCTCAAAAACAAATATCACACATCTTATTGTTTAAAACAAAGAATCAGAAAAATCCAAAATCGTTAACAAATCAAGAATTTTAGAGGATGAATGACCCAATCTCTTGTGCCATACTTCCTGAGAGAACCAGTTCTGGCATCCAATCATTGTTGTAACCATACTTATACTCCAAAAAAAATATAAGCCATTAACTTGTTCACCCGCGCCAGTCAGGGTACTCATGGTGTGGTCTTGAATAGTACACAATTCATCAGTAATCTGGAGTGTAAAACTATTCTCACGTGTTAGTTGTGAGACTCCAATCAAATGATAATGGAGTTCCTCCACAAATAATACATTTTTAAACAAATATGAGGCTCCATTTGAATACATCTTTGTTTTATCGATAATGTGTATCTACCATGAGGAAGTTTAGTGTGCACCGCATGCATATCACATGATCAATAAGAAATTCCAAAAAGACCGTCATGTGATTCGTAGTTTCTCCATCAATGATCTAAGATTCGGAACAAAACTTACCAGAAATACGGTCGGTAGAAGAGACCTTACATTTATTCAACAGTTGGACTAATGTGTTCCATTTTTGTTCATTCAGACCACTAAAGCCTAATCGATCATGTATGGGGGGGATAGAAACCCAAACCACATTTTCCAATGATGTTTCTTTCCCATGATTCTTGGGCATTGTGGACGTAGGACCACGGTTGGAAGTGTTACGAGTGCGAGACTTATTGATACAAGCTTTGAATCAATGCCGTAACACGCGTGGACTGGTTGGAGAAGATTAGGCGAGAAACTCGGCCTTAAACTTCTGGATTGGGGCTTTCTGATGGATATTGGATCGAGAGGTGAAGTGAACCACACGAGGGGTGATGAACCTCGTGATAAATTACAACTTAGAAGCTAGGAGGGCTGGTCTCAACTAGGGTTCTAAGCGAAAGAGTTTCAGGAGACAACTCGTAGGAAGAAAGCTCTATCTTTATTAATATCAAAAAGTTGTCGAGTTACAATGCTGAGGGAGCCTTATTAATATGCTCGGTAGCCTTGCCTTTCTAGGGTCGACTCAAACTAAAAATGGAAAAGTTACAAAAGTGCACAAGGAAAATTACAAAAAGGAAATAACCGAAAAAGGACAACTACCTAAATTGTTCTTGACTCAAAAATGTAAAACTACTAATTCCTACCCCGCAAAACAGAAAAGGCAAGTATATAATTGAAAACTTACCATTCTTACCTTTCGGCCAAGAAATGGAAGGTGGTCGACCTTGTGGCATGCACGCGCCTAGTTCCTAGTCTTCAACTTGGAGTAGTGTTACGAATTGTTGGGCCTTGACCTCCTTTGCCACGAGAGCCCAAGTCTCTGGTGTCCTTTGCAATGTTGAGAAGCCTTTGGACTCTTCCTTGTACTCTTGGCCCAATGCTCCTTATCGATGATCTTCTAGGAGCTTGTCTACCCACAAACTGAACTTGTGGAAGAGTGCTCTTGTTCTGCTCTTTGTCATGGCTCCTGGTGGCACCACTGGTGTAGAGAATTCATCCAGGTTCATGTATTGAAGCTGGTAGCTTAGTTGATTCAAGTCTCCTTGTGTAGATGTGGAAATGGTGGTGCAATCGCGTGAACCGGCCGGATTGTGCGTGGAGCTAGCCGAGTTGAGATCGGAGCCGGCCAGATTGATTTTTGAGCCGGCGGCATCGCCAGTTGGGCCGGCTGTGTTGTTCACGTTGCCACCAGTTGGGCCGGAGGTTTGGGCCTCTCCGCCGGAGAAGTTGGTCGGCCCAGCCCGATTGATCATAGGGCCAGCTGTACCGCTTGGCCCGGCAAATGCGCCAAATAGGCCCGGATATATCGGGCAATCCTTCTGGTTGGCCCTGTTGGTCTTCTAGCCGGCCAGATGATCTGATGTCCTTATCATCCCCTCCTTTTTCAGTAGGTTTTGACCTCAAAACTGGTTCATCTACAAGGAAAAGAGCTCGATCAGTCAGATTGAATGTGTTAGACACACTAAACTTACCTAGAAGTTCAATCTGGTAGGCGTTGTTGTTGATCATTTCCAGCACTCTGGTCCATCTCCTCTTGGGGCCAGCTTGGAACTCCTTAGGTTGGGGAACCTCTCTTGCCGTAGGTGTAGTCACACCCAATCGCCTGGTTGAAAGATCATCTCTCTTCTCTCCTTGTTGGCATGAGTCACGTACTGCCCGGTCATCTTCTCCAGATTCTCTGCTACCTTCTGGTGTATCTTTTTGATGAATTCTGCCTTGGATGCTCCATTGAGGTTGGTCATTTCTGCTGGTGGAAGTGGTGGTTGCTCCAAGGTCGTTTGAGGGTTGTAACCGTAGACCACTTCAAAGGGGGTCTTCTTCGTGGTTGAATGCACTGCTCGGATAGAAACCCAAAGCACATTTTCCAATGATGTTTCTTTCCCATGATTCTTGGGCATTGTGGACGCAGGACCACAGTTGGAAGTGTTACGAGTGCGAGACTTATTGATATAAGCCTTGAATCAATGCCGTAACACGTGTGGACTGGTTGGAGAAGATTAGACGAGATACTCGGCCTTATACTTCTGGATGGGGGCTTTCTGGTGGATATAGGATGGAGAGGTGAAGTGAACCACATGAGGGGTGATGAACCTCGTGATAAATTACAACTTAGAAGCTAGGAGGGCTGGTCTCAACTAGGGTTCTAACCGAAAGAGTTTTAGGAGACAACTCGTAGGAAGAAAGTTCTATCTTTATTAATATCAAAAGGTTGTCAAACTATAATGCTGAAGGAGCCTTATTAATATGCTCGGCAGCCTTGCCTTTCTAGGGTCGACTCAAAATAAAAATGGAAAAGTTACAAAAATACACAAGGAAAATTACAAAAAGGAAATAACCGAAAAAGGACAACTACCTAATTGTTCTTGACTCAAAAATGTAAAACTACTAATTTCTACCCTGCAAAACAGAAAAGGCAAGTATATAATTGAAAACTTACCATTCTTACCTTTCGGCCAAGAAATGGAAGGTGGTCGACCTTGTGGCATGCACGCGCCTAGTTCGTAGTCTTCAACTTGGAGTAGTGTTACGAATTGTTGGGCCTTGACCTCCTTTGCCACGGGAGCCCAAGTATCTGGTGTCCTTTGCAATGTTGAGAAGCCTTTGGACTCTTCCTTGTACTCTTGGCCCAATGCTCCTTATCGATGATCTTCTAGGAGCTTGTCTACCCACAAACTGAACTTGTGGAAGAGTGCTCTTGTTCTGCTCTTTGTCATGGCTCCTGGTGGCACCACTGGTGTAGAGAATTCATCCAGGTTCATGTATTGAAGCTGGTAGCTTAGTTGATTCAAGTCTCCTTGTGTAGATGTGGAAATGGTGGTGCAATCGCGTGAACCGGCCGGATTGTGCGTGGAGCTAGCCGAGTTGAGATCGGAGCCGGCCAGATTGATTTTTGAGCCGGCGGCATCGCCAGTTGGGCCGGCTGTGTTGTTCACGTTGCCACCAGTTGGGCCGGAGGTTTGGGCCTCTCCGCCGGAGAAGTTGGTCGGCCCGGCCCGATTGATCATAGGGCCGGCTGTACCGCTTGGCCCGGCAAATGCGCCAAATAGGCCCGGATATATCGGGCAATCCTTCTGGTTGGCCCTGTTGGTCTTCTAGCCGGCCAGATGATCTGATGTCCTTATCATCCCCTCCTTTTTCAGTAGGTTTTGACCTCAAAACTGGTTCATCTACAAGGAAAAGAGCTCGATCAGTCAGATTGAATGTGTTAGACACACTAAACTTACCTAGAAGTTCAATCTGGTAGGCGTTGTTGTTGATCATTTCCAGCACTCTGGTCCATCTCCTCTTGGGGCCAGCTTGGAACTCCTTAGGTTGGGGAACCTCTCTTGCCGTAGGTGTAGTCACACCCAATCGCCTGGTTGAAAGATCATCTCTCTTCTCTCCTTGTTGGCATGAGTCACGTACTACCCGGTCATCTTCTCCAGATTCCCTGCTACCTTCTGGTGTATCTTTTTGATGAATTCTGCCTTGGATGCTCCATTGAGGTTGGTCATTTCTGCTGGTGGAAGTGGTGGTTGCTCCAAGGTCGTTTGAGGGTTGTAACCGTAGACCACTTCAAAGGGGGTCTTCTTCGTGGCTGAATGCACTGCTCGGATAGAAACCCAAAGCACATTTTCCAATGATGTTTCTTTCCCATGATTCTTGGGCATTGTGGACGCAGGACCACAGTTGGAAGTGTTACGAGTGCGAGACTTATTGATATAAGCCTTGAATCAATGCCGTAACACGTGTGGACTGGTTGGAGAAGATTAGACGAGATACTCGGCCTTATACTTCTGGATGGGGGCTTTCTGGTGGATATAGGATGGAGAGGTGAAGTGAACCACACGAGGGGTGATGAACCTCGTGATAAATTACAACTTAGAAGCTAGGAGGGCTGGTCTCAACTAGGGTTCTAACCGAAAGAGTTTTAGGAGACAACTCGTAGGAAGAAAGTTCTATCTTTATTAATATCAAAAGGTTGTCAAACTATAATGCTGAAGGAGCCTTATTAATATGCTCGGCAGCCTTGCCTTTCTAGGGTCGACTCAAAATAAAAATGGAAAAGTTACAAAAATACACAAGGAAAATTACAAAAAGGAAATAACCGAAAAAGGACAACTACCTAATTATTCTTGACTCAAAAATGTAAAACTACTAATTTCTACCCTGCAAAACAGAAAAGGCAAGTATATAATTGAAAACTTACCATTCTTACCTTTCGGTCAAGAAATAGAAGGTGGTCGATCTTGTGGCATGCACGCGCCTAGCTCCTAGTCTTCAACTTGGAGTAGTGTTATGAATTTTTGGGCCTTAACCTCCTTTGCCACGAGAGCCCAAGTCTCTGGTGTCCTTTGCAATGTTGAGAAGCCTTTGGACTCTGTCTTGTACTCTTGGCCCAATGCTCCTTGTCGATGATCTTCTAGGAGCTTGTCTACCTACAAACTGAACTTGTGGAAGAGTGCTCTTATTCTGCTCTTTGTCATGGCTCCTGGTGGCACCACTGGTGTAGAGACTTCATCCAGGTTCATGCCTTGAAGCTGGTAGCTTAGTTGATTCGAGTCTCCTTGTGTAGATGTGGAAATGGTGGTGCACTCGCGTGAACCGGCCGGATTGTGCGTGGAGCTGGCCGAGTTGAGATCGGAGCCAGCCAGATTGATTTCTGAGCCGGCGGCGTCTCCATTTGGGCCGGCTGTGTTGTTCACGTCGCCACCAGTTGGGCCGGAGGTTTGGGCCTCTCCGCCGGAGAAGTTGGTCGGCCAGCCCGGTTGATCATAGGGCCGGCGGTACCGCTTGGCCCGGCAGACATGCCAAATGGCCCGGCTATATCGGGAAATCCTTCTGGTCGGCCATGTTGGTCTTCTGGCCGGCCAGATGATCTGATGTCCTCATCATCCCCTTCCTCTTCAGTAGGTTTTGACCTCAAAACTGGTTCATATGCAAGGAAAATAGCTAGATCAGTCATATTGAATGTGTTAGACACATTAAACTTACCTGGAAGTTCAATCCGGTAGGCGTTGTTGTTGATCCTTTCCAGCACTCTGAATGGTCCATCTCCTCTTGGGGCCAGCTTGGAACTCCTTAGGTTGGGGAACCTCTCTTGCCGTAGGTGTAGTCCCACCCAATCGCCTAGTTGAAAGATCATCTTTCTTCTCCCCTTGTTGGCGTGAGTCACGTACTGCCCGGTCCTCTTCTCCAGGTTCCCTGCTACCTTCTGATGTATATTCTTGATGAATTCTGCCTTGTGTGCTCCATTGAGGTTGGTCATTTGTGCTGGTGGAAGTGGTGTTGCTCCAAGGGCGTTTGAGGGTTGAAACCGTAGACCGGTTCAAAGGGGGTCTTCTTCGTGGCTGAATGCACTGCTCGGTTTTACGCAAACTATATGATTGGCAAGCATTCCACCCATGTCTTGAGGTTCTTTCCTAGTGTGGTCCTGAGAAGAGTCGATAATGTCTGGTTGAGTACTTCAATTTGGCCATCGGTTTGAGGATGGCAGGTGGTAGAGAAGAGCAGCTTCATGCCTAGCTTTCTCCAGAGGGTCCTCCAGAAGTGGCTGAGAAATTTGGTGTCTTTGTCCGACACGATGGTCCTTGGCACTCCATGAAGACGCACTACCTCCCTGAAGAACAGTTCGGCTGTTTGTGTGGCATCAATTACATTGGCACATGGGATGAAATGTGCCATCTTGGAAAATCGGTCCACCACTACAAAAATATTATTTTTGTGGTTGATCTTGGGCAGACCTAGAACGAAGTCCATGGAAATGTCCACCCATGGATGCGTAGGTATGCACTCGAGACTTCGCCTTCTTGCAAGTGATGCACCTTGCACAATAGGCTTCTACTGACCTCTTGATGTGTGGCCAGTAGAAGTGCTCCTTGATCACTGCTAGTGTCTTGTCAACACCAAAGTGGCTCATAAGACCTCCTCCATGAGCTTCTCGGGTGATAAGCTCTAGTAGAGATCCTTGTGGTATGCACAGTCTTCTTTCCTAGAACAAGAACCCATCATGGATGTAGAACTTGCCATGACTCCCTGTGCCACACTCCTTGTAGCTCTCAGCAAAGTCTGGATCATCCTTATACAGGTCCTTGATGTGCTCAAACCCTAAGACTTTGGCTTCCATTGTAGATATCAAAGCAAATCTTCTTGATAGTGCATCGGCTACGACATTATCCTTGCCATTCTTATACTTGATGACGTAAGGGAAAGTTTCTATAAACTCCATCCACCTGGCATGTCTTCTCTTGAGGTTGGTTTGCCCTCTAAGGTGTTTGAGAGTCTCGTGATCAGTGTGGATCACAAACTCCTTGCACAACAAGTAATGTTGCTAGGTCTCCAAAGCTCGGACTAGGGCATAGAGCTCCTTGTCGTAGGTGGGGGTAATTCAGTGAGGCCCCACCTAACTTCTCACTGAAGTATGCCACTGGTGATACAAGCCTCGATTCAAGGCTTATATGCGCGTGGACTGTTTGGAAAAGATTAGGTGAGAAACTCGACCTTAGACTTCTTGGATAGGGGATGTTGGGTTGGTATTCGATGGAAGGGTGAAGTGAACCACACGAGGGGTGATGAACCTCGTGATAAATCACAAACTTAGAGCTAGAAGGGCTGGTCTCAACTAGGTTCTAAGCGCACAAGCTTCTTTGAGAGAAAAACTTGTAAAGAAAATTTGATCTTTATTAATTAGCAAAAAGGTTGTCGAACTACAATGCTGGAAGGAGCTTTATTAATATGCTCGACAGCTTGACCTTCTAGGGTCGACTCAATTAAAGAAAAGAAAAGTTTACAAAAGTGCACAAATGGAAAAGATACAAAAGTATATAACCGAAAAAGAACCTATTCCTAAAATGTTCTTGACTCAAAAATATAAAGAATCTAGATCCTACCCTACAAAACAGAAAGAGGCATATATTCGAATTGAAACTTACCTTACTTACCTCACGGCCAAGAAATGGAAGTTGGCCGTCCTTGTGGCATGCACGCGCTTTGCTCCTAGTCTTTGACTTGGAGTAGGGTTAAGAATCTTTGGGCTCTGACCTCTCTTGCCACTAAAAAGCCCAAGTCTCTGAAGTTTCTTGCATTGTTGAGAAGCTTGTGGACTCTTCTTTGTACTTCTGGCCCATTGTCCTTAGTCGATCTTCCTCTAGGAGCTTGTCCACCCATAAGCTGAACTTGTGGAAGAGTGCTCTTGATCTACTCCTTTTCATTGCTCCTGGTGGCACTACTGGTGTGGATACCTCCTCTAGATGCATGTCCTGAACCTGGTAGCTTATCTGATCCGAGTTTCCTTGTGTAGAAGTTGAAATGCTCATGCACTCGGCTGGATCGGCTGTACCGGCTGGAATGTACGAGGTACTGGCCAGAATGCCTTCAGGACCGGCCAAGTTGATCACGGAGTCGGTGGCATCACCACGGGGACCGGCGGTGTCATCCACGTCGCCACCAAGTGTGCCGGAAGCTTGGGCCTCTCCGCCGGCAATGCTGATCGGTTTGGTCCTATTGGTCGAGGGCCCGGCGGTACTGCTTGGGCTGGCAGACGTGCCAGATGGCCCGGCTGTCTCGGACAAGCTTCCTGGTTGGCTAGTGTGGTCTCCTGGCTGGACATACGACCTGATGTCGTCATCATCCCCTCCCTCTTCAGTAGGTTTTAACCTCAAAACTGGTTCATCTGCATGGAAAGGGGCTAAGTCAGTTACGTTGAACGTGTTGGACACATTAAACTCACCTGGGAGCTCAATCCGGTTGGCGTTGTTGTTGATCCTCTCCAGCACTCTGAATGGACCATCTCCTTTTGGTACTAGCTTGGAATTCCTTAGGTTGGGGAACCTCTCCTGCCGTAGGTGTAGCCACACCCAATCGCCTGGTTTAAAGATCACCTCCTTTCTTCCCTTGTTGGCATGAGTCACGTATTGCCCGGTCCTCTTCTCCAAGTTTTCTGCTACCTTCTGGTGTAACTTCCTTATGAACTCTGCCTTGGATGCTCCGTTGAGGTTGATCATCTCTGCTGGTGGCAGTGGCGTTTGCTCCAATGGGGTGAGAGGGTTGAAGCCGTATACTACTTCAAATGGTGTCTTTTTGGTTGCTGAGTGCACAGATCGGTTGTAAGCGAACTCTATGAATGGCAGGCACTCCACCCAAGTCTTGAGATTCTTCCCTAGTGTAGTCCTGAGAAGAGTTGATAGTGTCCTGTTGACAATTTTAGTTTGACCATCGGTTTGAAGATGGCAGGTGGTAGAGAAGAGTAGCTTCGTGCCTAACTTCCTCCAAAGGGTCCTCCAGAAATGGCTGAGGAACTTGGTGTCCATGTCTGATACGATGGTCCTTGGCACTCCATGAAGCCGTACTATCTCCCTTAAGAACAGCTCGGCTGTTTGCGAGGCATCATTGACATTGGCACATGGAATGAAGTGTGCCATCTTGGAGAATCTGTACCACTACAAAGATTGCATCCTTGTGGTTGATCTTGGGCAGTCCTAGAACAACGTCCATTGATATATCCACCCATGGATACGTCGGTATGGGCAGTGGGAGATACAACCCGTGAGGTTGCACTCGGGACTTTGCCTTCTTGCAAGTGATGCACCTTGCACAGTGAGCTTCTACTGTCCTCTTGATGTGTGGCCAGTAGAAGTGCTCCTTGACCACTGCTAGAGTCTTGTCGACACCAAAGTGGCCCATGAGTCCTCCTCCATGAGCTTCTCGGATGATAAGCTCCCTTAATGATCCTTGTGGTATGCACAGCCTTCTCTCTCGGAACAAGAATCCCTCATGGATGTAAAACTTGCAATGACTCCCTGTGCCACACTCCTTGTAGCTCTCAGCAAAGTCAGGATCATCCTTGTATAGGTCCTTGATGTGCTCGAATTCTAGGACCTTTGCCTCCATGGTTGATATCAAAGCAAACCTCCTTGATAGTGCATCGGCTACCACATTGTCTTTTCCCTTCTTGTACTTGATGACGTACGGGAAGGTCTCTATGAACTCCATCCACCTGGCATGTCTCCTCTTGAGATTGGGTTGCCCTCTGAGGTGTTTGAGAGTCTCATGATCAGTGTGGATCACAAATTCCTTGGACAGCAAGTAATGCTGCCAAGTCTCCAATGCTCGGACAAGGGCATAAAGCTCCTTGTCATAAGTGGGGTAGTTCAGTGAAGCACCACCTAGCTTCTCACTGAAATATACCACTGTTCTCCCTCCTTGGGTTAGCACTGCTCCTATGCCTATTCCAGAGGCATCACACTCCACTTCAAACGTCTTGTTGAAGTCGGGCAGGACTAGCACTGGTACATGTATAAGGCTGTCCTTCAAGGCCTGGAATGCCTTCTCCTGAGCTTCTCCCCAGCTGAATCCCACGTTCTTCTTTACTACTACCGTCAATGGTGAGGCAATACTGCTGAAGTTGGGCACGAATCTCCTATAGAAGCTGGCCAGTCCGTGGAAGCTCCTTACTTGGCTGATGTTGCCTGGTGTCGGCCATTCTTGTATGGCTCGAATCTTCTCTTCATAACCTGTAGGCCCTGTGAACTTACAACAAAACCTAAAAAGACAAGTTTATCAGTACAAAAGATGCACTTCTTGAGATTGGCATAAAGCTCTTCCTGTTGAAGGGTTTTAAGTACCATCTCAAGATGTGTGAGGTGTTCCCGTAGGCACTTACTATAAACTAATATATCATCAAAGTAAACCACTACAAACTTACTGATGTACGCCCAAAGAACTTGGTTCATAAGGCGCATGAAGGTGCTTGGGGCATTAGTCAAGGCAAATGGCATGACTGTCCACTCGTATAACCCTTGCTTTGTCTTGAAAGCAGTCTTCCATTCATCACCTTCCTTCATCCTGACCTGGTGGTATCCACTCTTGAGGTCTATCTTGGAGAAGACCGTGGCTCCACTCAACTCATCTAGCATGCCATCCAGCCATGGTATCGGATGCCGGTACTTGACTCTGATGTTGTTGATTGCTCGGCAGTCCACGCACATTCACCAAGTCCCATCCTTCTTGGGCACTAGTAGCACTGGTACTGCACATGGACTGAGGCTCTCTCGAACATAGCCTTTCTCCAGGAGCTCCTTGACTTGCTTCTCAAGCTCCTTGGACTCCTCTGGACTCATCCGGTAGGCTGGCCGGTTGGGCAGGGCTGCTCCGGGCACTAGATCTATCTGGTGTTCTATGCCACGTAAAAGAGGCAAGCCTACTGGTATCTCCTCTGGAAACACATCCTGGAACTTGTTGAGGAGAGTTGCTACTTCAGGAGGTAGCTCTACCTGTTCATTTTTTACATTCAACACTTCTTTGAAAACCATTAGTAGCATTAGATCCTTCCAGGCTAAAGCTCTCTGGACATGACTCGGTTGAATAAGAAAGATATATTTAATGAGCTTCTTTTCCTTACTCATTTGCTGTTGAAACTCATGTACCTGGGCATGTGTAAGAGGAGCTAGGCTGACCTTTCTCTTGTCATGCACGAAAGTGTAGAGATTGGTTCGGCCATCATGCCTGGTCTACTTGTCAAACTGTCATGGCCTTCCTAGGAAAAGATGGCCAGCTTGCATGGGCACCACGTCACACACGACTTGGTCTGGGTACTTGCCCACACTGAATGGCACAGTGACTTGCTCATGGATCTTGAGCTCCACTTTGTCATCGAGCCATCTCAGTCTATATGGTCGAGGATGCCTTGTCTTCTCTAGACCTAGCTTATCAACCATATATGCACTAGCAACGTTAGTGCAAGAACCACCATCTATGATGAGGTTACATACCTTGCCCTTGATGGTGCAACGGCTGTGGAAGATGTTCTCCCTTTGGATGGTCTCTGAAGGATCCACCATTGCACTGAGGATGCGTCTAGTGACCAGCACTTCCCCCACATCAGGGTACTCAATGTCACCATATTCTTCTTCTGGTTCATAGTCCTCTTCATCTTGGGACTCATATTCTCCAGCCTCCGTAATCAGCATGACCCGGTTGTTTGGGCACTCCCTTGAGATGTGTCCACGACCCCTACACTTGAAACAAGTGATGTCATGTGATCTCTGTGGGTTAGAAGACTTACTAGGCTCTATCTGATCACAGATGGGTTCAGGAGGCTTGCTCTTTAACCTTGACTTGATCTCTATGCTCTTGCCTTTGTCTACGGGCTTGGGAATGTTGCTTGGTGCCCAAGGTGTCATAGGCTTGCTGCGGATGTCTTGGCTCTTACGTTTGATGTGCTGCTCAGCCTGGACAGATAGGTGGAACAAGTCTTTGAAGTCATTGTAGATTTGTCTTTCCACCTTGCGGCTGATTCTTTCTTGGAGTCCATCCAAGAATTGTGCCATCAATGCTTCTTCATCATCATTGAGCTCCAACCTGTTCCTTAGCTTCTCGAACTCTTCATAGTACTCCTCTACTGATCTAGTACCTTGCTTAAGAGTATGAAAACGATGTTGCAAGTCTCTATGAAAGTAAGGTGGAACAAACCTTTGTCGCATGAGGTCTTTCATGTCGACCCATGAGTCTATGGGCCTCATTCTTTTCCTCCTTCTGTTAGATACCTCACGATCCCACCAGATGAGGGCATTGTCCGTCAGTTGTGCTACTGCCATTGAGACTCTCCTAGGCCCTGGTTGGTTGTAATGATCGAAGATATGATCCATTCTTCTCTCCCAATCTAGGTAAGCCTCGGGGTCTACTTTTCCTGCAAAACTTGGAGGAGTTAGCTTAACATCAGGATGAGTTACCCGGTTGTATGCGTGTTCATGTCCATCCTCATGATGTCTAGGAGGCATTCTTGGTCTCTGGTGAAGACCATATGGCTCGAAGCCATCATCTTCTGCCTCTGGTTGCCGTGGAGGTCCTCTCGGCCTAAGGTGATAGTCATGAGGTTGCACGTCCTCATCTCCTTCTGGCTGGGGTTCCTCCTGTTCGTGCCGTGTCCTAAGGTGCTCAGGACCCTCAGCACAGCCTTGCTCAGCCCTCACGTGCCTTATAGCCTGGAATCTCACCGGCCTCTCCACGCGCTCCAACCTCTCGCCGATTGATGCGAGTTGCGTTTGGAGTGTGGTGAACATGGCCATCATGGCCTCGGTTGCATCTCTATTTTCTTCTCCCATTGTGTACTACAAGGAAGAAAACAAGTTATCCTGCTCCTATAATCGATTAGGAGGATGCTTATATAGAGAATTCGAAAAAATATGCAAAAAGGAAAATCTGAGAAAAGGAAAGATTTGAAAAAAATGGAAGATTTGAAAAAATGGAAACTTTGATGACAACTTGTGCTAGCTGTCCAATTCGAATTCTTTTGGTATTTTTCCTATTTTATTTTCTTTTCTTTTTAATTAACTTAAAAATAATGGAAATATGATTTAAACAAAAAGGAAAACGTGAATGGCAATGCAAAAGTGAATCTAAACCCTAGTGATACACGTAGGAGCTAGATGCACTCGGTTTGGAGTTTGATGTTATTTTTTTGATTTTTCTTAATTGAAACTTAAACTAATGCAAGAACTAGAAAAAAACAAGCTAAAGGATAGAAACAACCTGGTTTAGAAGCTTTAAACTCTGATACCAAAATGATACAAGCCTCGATTCAAGGCTTATATGCACGTGGGCTGTTTGGAGAAGGTTAGGTGAGAAACTCGACCTTAGAATTCTTGGATAGGGGATGTTGGGTTGGTATTCGATGGAAGGGTAAAGTGAACCACACGAGGGGTGATGAACCTCGTGATAAATCACAAACTTAGAGCTAGGAGGGCTGGTCTCAACTAGGTTCTAAGCGCACAAGCTTCTTTGAAAGAAAATTTGTTGGAAGAAAGTTCTACTTTATTAATATCAAAAAGGTTGTTGAACTACAATGCTGGAAGGAGCCTTATTAATATACTCGACAGCTTGACCTTCTAGGGTCAACTCAAAGAAAGAAAAGGAAAAATTACAAAAATGCACAAATGGAAAATGTACAAAAGTGCATAACCAAAAAGGACCTATTCCTAAAATGTCTTTGACTCAAGAAATGTAAATATTCTAGATCATACCCTGCAAAATAGAAAGAGGCAAATATTCGAATTGAAAACTTACCTTACTTACCTCACGGCCAAGAAATGGAAGGTGGCTGTCCTTGTGGCATGCATGCGCGTTGCTCCTAGTCTTCGACTTGGAGTAGGGTTAAAAATCTTTGGGCCCTGACCTCTCTTGCCACTAAATCCCAAGTCTCTGAGGTTCCTTGCATTGTTGAGAAGCCTTTGGACTCTTCTTTGCACTTCTGGCCCATTGTCCTTAGTCGTTCTTCCTCTAGGAGCTTGTCGACCCATAAGCTGAACTTGTGGAAGAGTGCTCTTGATCTGCTCCTTGTCATTGCTCCTGGTGGCACTACTGGTGTGGAGACTTCCTCTAGATGCATGTCCTGAAGCTGGTAGCTTATCTGGTCCGAGTTTCCTTGTGTAGAAGTTGAAATGCTCGTGTACTCGGCTGGATCGGCTGTACCGGCTGGACTGTGCGAGGTACTGGCCGGAATGCCTTCAAGACCGGCCAAGTTGATCCCAGAGTCGGGGGCGTCACCAAGGGGACTGGCGGTGTCATCCATGTCGCCACCAATTGTGCCGGAAGCTTGGGCCTCTCCGCCGGCAATGCTGATCGGTCCGGTCCTTTTGGTCGAGGGTCTGGCAGTACCGCTAGGGCCGGCAGACGTACCAAATGGCCCGGCTGTCTCGGGCAAGCTTCCTGGTCGGCCAGTCTGGTCTTCTGGCTGGGCATACGACCTGATGCCCTCATCAGCCTCCCTAGCAGAAGATGGCCAGTTTGCATAGGTACTACATCACATACTACATGGTTCTGGTATCTGTCCACACTGAATGACATGGTTACTTGCTCATGGATCTTCAGCTCCACCTTGTCATCTAGCCATCTCAGTCTATATGGTCGGAGTTGCCTTATCTTCTCTAGACCTAGCTTATCAACCACATATGCACTAGCCACCTTAGTGCAAGAACCACCATCTATGATGAGATTACATACCTTGCCCTTGATGGTGCACCGGCTGTGGAAGATGTTCTCCCTTTGATTGGTCTTGGAGGGGTCTAACATTGCACTGAGGATGCGTCTAGTGACCAAAAATTCCCCCACATCAGGGTACTCAATGTTACCGTATTCTCCTTCTGGTTCAAAGTCCTCTTCATCTTGAGACTCATACTCTCCATCCTCCATGATCATCATGACTCGGTTGTTTGGACACTCCCTTGAGATGTGGCCGCGACCCCTACACTTAAAGCAAGTGATATCACGTGATCTTTGAGGGTTACACGACTTACTAGGCTCTCTCTGGTCACGGGTTTGCTCAGGAGGCTTGCTCTTGAACGGTGATTCAATCTCTATACTCTTGCCGTTGTCTACGGGCTTGGTGCCAATGCTTGGTGCCCAATGCGTCTTAGGTTTGCTGCGTATGTCTTGGCTCTTACGCCTGATGTGCTGCTCATCCTGGACAAAGAGGTGGAACAAGTCCTTGAAATCATTGTAGATTTGTCTCTCCACTTTTCGGCTGATCCTCTCTTGCAATCCATCCAAGAATTGAGCCATCAATGCCTCCTCATCGTCTTTGAGCTCCAGCCTGTTCCTTAGCCTTTCAAACTCCTTGTAGTACTCCTCTACTGATCTTGTGCCCTGTTTAAGAGTACAAAAATGTTGTTGCAAATCCCTATGGAAATAAGGTGGGACAAACCTTTGCCTCATGAGGTCCTTCATCTCGACCCAAGAGTCTACAAGCCTCAATCTCCTTCTCCTATGGTCAGAAGCCTCATGATCCCACCAGATGAGGGCATTATCCGTGAGTTGTGCTACTGCCATGGAGACTCTCCTAGGGCCTGGCTGGTTGTAATGGTCGAATATGTGATTCATCCTCCTTTCCCAATCTAGATAGGCCTCAGGGTATACTTTTCCTGCAAAACTAGGAGGTGTAAGCTTGACATCGTGACTGTTTACCCGTTTGTAGACGTAGTTATCTCCATCCTCATGATGTCTGGGGGGCATCCTTGGTCTCTGGTGATGACCATAGGGCTCGTAGCCATTGCCCTCTGCTTCTGGTTGCCGTGGAGGTCCTCTCGGCCTAGGGTGATAGCCGTGAGGCTGTGCGTCCTCATCTCCCTCCGGCTGGGGGTCCTTCTGTTCTGGTCGTGTCCTGGGGTGATCAGGACCTTCAACAGGGTCTTGCTCAGCCCTCACGTGCCTTATGGCCTGGAATCTCACCGGCCTCTCCTCACAGTCCAGTCTCTTGTCGATTGATACGATTTGTGTTTGGAGGGTGATGAACATGGCCATCATGGCCTCGGTTGCATCTTGGTTTCCTTCAGCCATCATGTGCTACAAGAAGAAAAATAAGTTAATTTGCTCCTAAGAATCTTTTAGGAGGGTTTTCTTTTATAGTAGAGAGGATACAATAGAAAAGGAAAATTTGAAAAAAAGAAAGATACTACAATTAATGTTGCAAATCCTAGTAATTAATGCAAATCTCCTAGATTTCCTTTTGGTCAAATTTTCTTGATTTTCTTTTCTTTTTTTGTTTGTTTTTGTTTTAACTTAATTAAGAATGGAAAATATGCTTTTTAACAAAAGGAAAAACGAAGTTGTAATGCAAAAAATGATTCTAGACCTTAGTGATGCACTTAGGAGCTTGATGCACTTAAGAGCTAGATGCACTCGGTTAGAATCCTAGATGTTATTTTTTGATTTTATTTTGAATGAAACTTAAAACTAATGCACGAATTGGAATTAAGACTAAAGTAAAGGATAGAAACAACCTTGTTTTAGGAGCTTAAGCTCTGATACCAAAATAATACAAGCCTTGAATCAAGGTCGTAATATGCGTGGACTGGTTGGAGAAGATTAGGCGAGAAACTCAGCCTTAGGCTTCTGGATGGGGGCTTTCTGGTGGGTATTGGATGGAGAGATGAAGTGAACCACACAAGGGGTGATGAACCTCGTGATAAATCACAACTTAGAAGCTAGGAGGGCTGGTCTCAACTAGGATTCTAAGCGAAAGAGTTTTAGGAGACAACTCGTAGAAAGAAAGTTCTATCTTTATTAATATCAAAAAGTTGTCAAACTACAATGCTGAAGGAACCTTATTAATATGCTCGGCAGCCTTGACCTTCTAGGGTCGACTCAAAATAAAAATGGAAATGTTACAAAAGTGCACAAGGAAAATTACAAAAAAAAACCAAAAAATTGACAACTACCAAAGATGGCAAGGAATCAACAGATTGATTTCTGACCATCATCGTTCTCTGTTGGGTTCGGAGGTTTAGGCCTGTCCGCCGGAGAAGTTGGTCGGCCCGGCCCGGCTGATCATAGGGCTGGCGGTACCGCTTGGCCCGGCATACGCACCAAATAGCCCAGCTGTATGGGCAATCCTTCTATCGGCCATGTTGGTCTTCTAGCCGGCCAGATGATCTGATGCCCTCATCACTTATCCACCCACCATGAAGGATATCCAATCTTCTGGAAACATTGCTCAGTGACATGACCCAAACGACCACAAGTTGAGCACATGAAGTTCTTATCTCGGTCTACAGTTCGAAACTTAGTTTGCGTTTGTGTCGTAAAACTCATACCATCATTTTGTTTGGTATAGATACGAGCACTAACACGCGAATCGTTTTCTTGAGTTAGCACATTGTATACATCATCTAATGATGGAAATGGTACTCTGGATAGAAGTGCTGATCGTGTCATGATATATACCTCATCAAGAGCACGAAGAAACTTATGAACTATGTCTTTATCACGCTCCATTTCAAGCTCAATGTTCAAATTGCAAACACGTGAACCAAAATTACATTGTTTTGGCCTTTTATAATTAGTCAGTATTTTTTAAAGCTTATTTAAAATATCCAAAATAAGCTTTAATTGATTGTCCGTATTTTTTGCAGTAGCAATCTTTGTTTTGATATCGCTTTGGCCTCTGTTTTGATATTGATTTAGCAATCTTAATTTTCAAATTGCAAACACGCGAGCCAAAATAATATCGCTTTGTCCTTCTATAATCAGTGAGTGTTTTCCAAAGCTTATTTAAATATCCAAAATAAGTTTCAATCGATTGTCCATTTTTTCTTGTAGTAGCAGTCTCTATTTTGATCATATGAATTTTAGATCTATTTTTAACAAAGAATCGCTTCTGAAAGTGCTCTCATAAATCACTAGCAACATCACGATGTGAGAGATTAAAGCGAATAACTAGATCTATCATGTTTCTGATCAAGAAATAACCAACACATTATTGGTCCACCAATCTTCTAAATCACCAGAGTTAGCTCGTGGTTGCAGAATTGTGTCATCCACGAAACCAAATTTCTTGCGAGCTTTGAGTGCAAGAAGAAGAATCACGATCCATTCATCATAGTTGGAAACTCATGAACTATGTCTTTATCACATCAGTTTATACCTAATGGTCAAAATAAATGAAAGAAAATGTAACAAGGAAACACACACATAAAGAAAATCACAAATTACAAAGAAATGGAAAATACATAAATCTAAAAAAGAAAAATTATGGAATGTGTGTGATCTCTTTGTCAGAGGCACCTACTTTGAATTTGGCGGGGGTCATGTTTAGGGCTATTTGATCCATAAACAAATGGATCCATTATTGATAGGCGCATTTTATCTCAAGCACACAGATCGATCATACGAGTACATGTCCTGTGACAGCCGACATTTCACAGCCGACATTTCACAACAAGCCTCAACCTAGTCGTGGTACATTGCATTAACCATTCCACTTGTCTTACCAAACTACCCCTTAAAAAGGATGATCCAAAATGTAGATATTATTTGGTATATACTGTTGATGCGTACTAATTTTACGTTCATTAGTGAATGAAAAAAAAATCCAATTAGACGATTAAGCGTTATAATCTACAAAACTTTAAACACTTATCTGCAAGTGCACGATTGCACTGAAATATTATTTAAGGGTCGATCCATTAGAAGATATGATCACACACTTGGAATGTAATCTATGCTAATTGGGTGTTTTAAGATTCCAAATTGATTCCTATCGACTAATGATAACAAAAAAATGCTACATGCAAAACCCAAATACTAATCAACTTAGATAAAATGCTAAGGGAATATGGGCCACTAGGACTAAGGGTATCTAGATGATTTGAGGGGGGGGGGGTGATGTAAGATTGAATATCAATCTCACAAGCGGTACGGTCGTGACTCGCAAGACCGAGAATCTCTCTTGGCTTAAGCGGGCAAGGAAACTAAAAAGAAGAGGTTTTGATCGAATCACACGATCAAAGGTGAACCAAGGGAGTTTGAATCTCTCAAACTAACCTGGTCGTGGCTTCAATAGAAAGGAAGTGAATCACACACTTAGTTTCTAAAGAATAAGAACAAGTTCAAAGACAAGGCTTTGAAGAAAATACTTTGTATTCAACTTTTATTTCAATGGTGGTCTATCTTTACAATGAGGTCGTGCTGAGCTTATATAGTGCTCCTAGCAATGATCCTAAACCTAAAAAGGAGAAAAGGAAATCCTACATTTAAAATATATGGCTGTTGGCCATTAATGTCTAGTTTGGCCAATAAGGAAAGTGTATATGCTTGTATCTTGAGAGCTTTGGGGCAAAATTAAAGTGTCTAGGTACATACTGGATGCTTTGGAAAGTCTTCAATACGTGCCCAAGTTGCAAGGAATAAAGATATTACAATCTGAACACATTAAGTGCACTTCGGTCCATATATGGCAAGTCTTGGAAGAAAGGGATTCGCCTGATCCTCTGGTGGCTGGTACATGGTAGGTTTATTTTGGGCTTCCTTAGGGCCTTAATAATATCTCCTGGACGCCATGTTTTGGTTTGCAAGTGATTAAACCAGTTGGCCATCTCACTTGCCATAAACGGCTCCAATCAGTTTATTTGAAGGCACATATGGACCCGCTTGGTCCAAGGCGTGTTTGAGCTTCTAGAAGTGCTTAAGGGAACTCCTAGAAGTACCAAAAAGTCTCCTGGTCACCAAAGAAACGTTTGGAGACTTTCATATAAGGAAAGTTCCAAATATGGTAAGTTTCGAAAACTCCAATTTGATGTATGGTGCATGACATGATCTGGCCTTGTTTTGGGTGAGCTGCATGTCGCCGCGTGTCCTCTGTGAGTCAGGATTATATGCCAGGTTTGGTCTTGGCTGGCCGCTTCTTGGTTAAGCTTGGATTCATGAAGATACACCCATGTATCCTTTTGCGCGTATTTGGCCGCCTTTGTATTCCTTGGGCCGGCCAGGCCGGGCAGTTGGCCGGGGGTTGTGCCGATGACCTCATCATACCCTCCCTATTCAAAATGTTTTTCCCTCAAAACATTTTGGCCTGCACATAGATAAGGCAAGTTAATACCATGATTTACTTGTGGGTTTAGGGCATTACCTCGGTTTATGGCCCTTATATAGTTCGGATGTGGCCATAGTGCATCTGGCGGTTGCTCCCTGTTAAGAAAGGAAGAAATTACTCCTTTCCATTGCAGCTGGTTGCTTTGCTTTGCCTCCAAGGTGTTGGGTTCTCCATGGTCTCCTCTTGATTCCGAACATCGGTTTAATGTAGGAGGTGGGTCTTCTTGATCTTTGTTGAATCCTTGCTTTGTTAGACCTGTTTCAAAACTTTTGGCAAAGACAAGTGCATTATGCTAGTACTGGAAATTTCAAATTGAAGCTTCTTTATTGCCTTAACACTTTTAGGCTTAATATTTTTGAGTTCTACTTGTAAGCTTGTTATTAGTTGTCTAGTTGGGCATGTCTTAGCAAAGTGTCCTCTTTCTTGACATCTATAGCATAAAATTTCATCTGTTTTCACATTGTTAGAGGACTTACCTGGCGTTTCCTTGACGTGTATTCCCAGCAATGGCTTTGATGGGTTCATGTGTGCTATGGCTTGAGGCTTTTGAACTTGCTTTTCAATTTTTGGTTTGACCATCGGCTTAGCTACCTTTTGTCCTTCTAAGGTGTTTGAAAACACGTTGTTATGCTCAGAGCAGTAGGCAAGCTTGGGCTTATGAAAGGGCTGCATGGTTGGTGTAGACATCTCACTCCTTGATGCTGTTGGGTACTGGATAAGTTGTGTGGTGATGTTTCTGCGTGTTTGGTACTTCTTCACAAACTCCCTATACATTCGTGCCTTAAGGTCTCCCCAATCAAGAACTAGTTTGTTGTAGAAGATCCGTGCATTTTCCTTCAACCACCAATTGTAGGCATCTCCAACGAGCATAGCAACGGCATATGAGAGCTTCTCTTCTTTGGGGATGTTGTTTGAGCGCAGCCATTGTTTCATGTTGGTTTCCCATAGGAGGTATTCATCTCGGTCCTTGTTTGTTATATCCTGAAAAGGTTAGAGATTTGGAATTGTAAATATATACCTTACTAGTCCGATTCCTTGATCTAGTTGGAGTGGTGTAGGTTGGCACTCGGCTTGACACAACAAAGTGGCAAGGTGTGATTGTCTTTGGCCAGCTTCTATCAGTGGAATAGTAGTCTGGTGGCTCTGGTTCGAGTTCTTCAACTCCTGTTTCATTTTCAAAATCATATTCTGAATAGTCTTCATGCCATGTCTCATATCCATAGGAATCATCTACATCGGACAAGTCTTGGTGCCATTCATCACAATAATTTTTTTCAAAGAATCGGTAAGGACTTTCTTCCTCATAATACTCCATATTTTAAATTTGTACCTTGCACAAGGAAAAAAGATAGATTTAAGTCGAAATACACAAATAAGGAAACTAGACTTGAGTGAATATTTGGTATTAACACACAAGTAGTACCAAAACAAAATCAACACAAGAAAATATTTTTATGGTTTTTGTTTTTGGTTACTTTTGGCAACTAACTTAAAAACAAATTAAAAGACAATATTTTTTGTTTTGGTATTAAATTAGGACGAAAAATAATAAGAATATTATATAAACCTTTTCTTCTTTTTTTTTTTAAAAAAAAAACTTAACTAGCAACTAAATTGGAAAACAAACAAAATGAAGTGATGTTTATATTTTTGGGGTTTCTTTCTCTTAATTGGACAAAATTAAGCAAACATGAAATGCAAATTTTTGATTTGGTTTTAGATTTAAATGAGAGGAGACAAAAAGAATCAACAAGAATCAACTAGAAACAATGCAAATGAAGAATACGAACAAATATTTGTTTTTTTGGGTTTTCAATAAAATGTAAATAACAAAATGCAAAATAAAATCATAAAAGATAAAAGATAAAGGTTGGATGAACACAACCTGGGATAGGAGCTTTTAGCTCTCATACCAAATAATGTAAGATTGAATATCAATCTCACAAGCGGTACGGCCATGACTCGCAAGACCAAGAATCTCTCTTGGCTTAAGCGGGCAAGAGAACTAAAAAGAGGGGTTTTTGATCGAATCACACGATCAAAGGTGAACCAAGGGTGTTTGAATCTCTCAAACTAACCTGGTCGTGGCTTCAATAGAAAGGAAGTGAATCACACACTTAGTTTCTAAAGAATAAGAACAAGTTCAAAGACAAGGCTTTGAAGAAAATATTTTGTATTCAACTTTTATTTCAATGGTGGTCTATCTTTACAATGAGGTCATGCTGAGCTTATATAGTGCTCCTAGCAATGATCCTACACGTAAAAAAGAGAAAAGGGAATCCTACATTTAAAATATATGGATGTTGGCTATTAATGTCTAGTTTGGCCAACAAGGAAAGTGTATATGCTTGTATCTTGAGAGCTTTGGGGCGAAAGTAAAGTGTCTAGGTACATCCTGGATGCTTTGGAAAGTCTTCAATACGTGCCCAAGTTGCAAGGAATAGAGATATTGCAATCTGAACACATTAAGTGCACTTCGGTCCATATATGGCAACTCTTGGAGGAAAGGGATTCGCCTGATTCTCTGGTGGCTGGTGCATGGTAGGTTTATTTTGGGCTTTCTTAGGGCCTTAATAATATCTCCTGGATGCCATGTTTTGGTTTGCAAGTGATTAAACCAGTTGGCCATCTCACTTGCGATAAACGGCTCCAATCGGTTCATTTGAAGGCACGAATGGACCCACCTTGTCCGAGGCATGTTTGAGCTTCTAGAAGTGCTTAAGGGAACTCCTAGAAGTACCAAAAAGTCTCCTGGTCACCAAAGAAACGTTTGGAGACTTTCATATAAGGAAAGTTCCAAATATGGTAAGTTTCGAAAACTCCAATTTGATGTATGATGCATGACATGATCTGGCCTTGTTTTGGGTGTCCTCTGTGAGTCAGGATTATATGCCAGGTTTGTTCTTGGCTGGCCGCTTCTTGATTAAGCTTGGATTCATGAAGATACACCCATGTATCCTTTTGCGCGTATTTGGCCGCCTTTGTGTTCCTTGGGCCGGCCGGGCCGGGCAGTTGGCCGGGGGTTGTGCCGATGACCTCATCAGGGGGGAGGGGGTCCTAGTACAGGAGTTATGTAAGACGTCATATGGTGTATTATAAGTGACAAAAAGCTGGTCATGACACCAATTGGTAGTCACTTTTTCTCGGTACAACCAAAAAGATATAGATGGGAACTAATGAGTTGGCGGTCACTCTCTCTCATAAGATCAAGACATGGGCATTATTGGAGGAGGTGAGGTGCACCACAAAAAAGTGTAAACTCTTTGATACAACATAAGAAGCTCACAAAATGAGGCAGTTGCGCACTAAAGGTTGAACTCATAGGGTTTCTCTTAACAGAAAGTTTGATCTTTATTAAAAAAGTTAAATGTGACAAAGATGCAGGAGAACCTTATATAATGGTTATTCGGCTTATACCTAATGGTTGAAATAAATGAAAAAAATGCAACAAAGAAACACAAGGAAATCACAAATTACAAAGAAATGGAAAATGCATAAATCTAAAAAAGAAAAACTATGGCATGTGTGTGACCCCTTTGTAGGAGGCACCTACTTTGAATTTGGCATGAGTCATATTTAGGGCTATTTGATCCTGTAAAAAAATAATAAATAGACCATACCTAACCTTGCTTGCAAATGGCCGTGTATGCGCACAAAATGTTGGTTTCGCGTGTGTGAGGTACACGGTATATCTTGGGTATTGGACTTGGACTATAAGCTCTTTTAAGTCTTCATTTTATTTCTCAAGGTCTTGGTCATGAAACTATTCCACTTTTCTTGTTGTTTTTGAAGCTCTTAGTCCTTGGGTGTTGTTGTAACCCTTTCTTGTCCAATGTGGCCATCTTAAGTCTTTTGGTAGTCTAGTCTTGCAAAATGGGTTAGAGCACTTGAATCACCAGTAGAGGCAGAATAGTTACAGGGATTAAGATGATCATTACCATGGCAAGTTGCCATTTTGTTGAAAGTTTGGGCAAGATCATCGGTTGATTGTGGCTGGTGGTGTCGGTGGTGCCGGTGCTGGAAAAGGTCTGGCAGATCTCTGGCCATGTCAATTCCTCATTGTCAAGAGATTTGAGGTAGTTATAAATGGCCAAGTTGAACCTATTCCTCAATTTTTTGTTCCTGACCGTGATAACAGGGCCTCTCGTAATGTAGGTCATATGCTCGGTCCATGGTCGGTACAGAGGTCCTCATCATTTCTTCTTTTTTCTTAAAGTTTGGTTGATACAAGCCTCGAATCAAGGCCGTAACATGCGTGGGCTGCTTGGAGAAGATTTGGCGAGAAACTTGACCTTAGGCTTCTGGATGGGGGTTTTGTGAAGAGGTGAAGTGAACCACACGAGGGATGATGAACCTCATAATAAATCACAACTTAGAAGCTAGGAGGACTGGTCTCAACTAGGGTTCTAAGCGAAAGAGTTTTAGGATAAAACTCGTAGGAAGAAAGTTCTATCTTTATTAATATATCAAAAAGTTGTCAAACTACAATGTTGAAAGAGCCTTATTAATATGCTCGGCAGCTTGACCTTCTAGGGTTGACTCAAAAGAAAAATGGAAAACTTACAAAAGTGCACAAGGAAAAATTACAAAAAGGAAATAACCAAAAAAGGACTACTACCTAAATTGTTCTTGACTCAAAAATGTAAAACTTCTAATTCGTACCCTGCAAAACAAAAAAGACAAGTATATAATTGAAAACTTACCATTCTTACCTATCGGCTAAAAAATGGAAGGTGGCCGACCTTGTGGCATGTACGCGCCTAGCTTTTAGTCTTCGACTTGGAGTAGGGTTATGAATCGTTGGGCCGTGACCTCTTTTGCCACTAAAGCCCAAATCTCTGGAGTCTTTTGTAATGTTGAGAAGCCTTTGGACTCTTCCTTGTACTCTTGGTCCAATGCTCTTCGTCAATCATCTTCTAGGAGCTTGTCTACCCACAAACTGAAGTTGTGGAAGAGTGCCCATGTTCTGCTCCTTGTCATGGCTCTTGGTGGCACCACTGGTGTAGAGACTTCATCCAGGTTCATGCCTTGAAGCTGGTAGCTTAGCGGATCCGAGTCCCCTTGTGTAGATGTGGAAATTGTGGTGCAATCGGCTAGATCGACTGGACTGTGCGAGGAGCTGGCCGAGATTGATTCCTGAGCCAGCGGCATCACCAATTAGGCCGGCGGTGTCATCCACGTCGTCACCAGTTGGGCCGGAGGTTTCTGTCGGAAATGTTGATCGGTCTGGCCCGGCTGGTCATAGGGCCGGCGGTACCGCTTGGGCCGGCAGATGCGCCAAATGGCCCGGCTGTCTCGGACAAGCATTCTGGTCGGCCATTCTGGTCTCCTGGCTGGCCAGACGATCTGATGCCCTCATTATCCTCTCCCCCTTCAGTAGGTTTTGATCTCAAAACTGGCTCATCTGCAAGGAAAGGAGCTAATTAGTCACATTGAAAGTGTTAGACCCATTAAACTCACCTGGAAACTCGATCCGGTAGGCGTTGTTGTTGATGCTCTCCAGCACTCTGAATGGTCCATCTCCTCTTGGGGCCAACTTGGAACTACTTAGGTTGGGGAACCTCTCTTGTCGTAGGTGTAGCCATACCCAATCGCCTTGTTGGAAAATCATTTCTCTTCTCCCCTTGTTGGCATGAGTCACGTACTGCCCGGTCCTCTTCTCCAAGTTCTCTGCTATCTTCTGATGTATCTTCTTTATGAACTCTGCCTTAGATGCTCCATTGAGGTTGGTCATCTCTACTGGTGGCAGTGGTGTTTGCTCCAAAGGTGTTTGAGGGTTGAAGCCGTAGACCACTTCAGAATGGGTCTTCTTTGTGGCTGAATGCACTGCTCGGTTGTACGCAAACTCTATAAATGGCATGCACTCTACCCATATCTTGAGGTTCTTCCCTAGTATACTCCTGAGAAGAGTCGACAATGTTCAGTTGACTACTTCAGTTTGGTCATCGGTTTGAGGATGGCAGGTGGTAGAGAATAGCATCTTCATGCCTAGCTTCCTCCAGAGGGTCCTCCAAAAGTGCTTGAGAAATTTGGTGTCTCTGTCTGACACGATGGTCCTTAGCACTCCATGAAGCCATACTATCTCCCTGAAGAACAGCTCGGCTGTTTGCGTGGCATCATTAACATTGGCACAAGGGATGAAATGTGCCATCCTGGAGAATCGGTCCACCACTACAAAGATGACATCTTTGTGATTGATCTTGGGTAGACCTAGAACAAAGTCCATGGAAATGTCCACCCATAGATGTGTAGGTATGGGCAGAGGGAAATACAACCCATGAGGGTGCATTCGGGACTTCGCCTTCTTGCAGGTGATGCACCTTGCACAATGGGCTTCTACTGACCTCTTGATGTGTGGCCAGTAGAAGTGCTCCTTGACCACTGCTAGTGTTTTGTCAACACTAAAGTGGCCCATAAGACCTCCTCCATGAGCTTCTCGGGTGATAAGCTCTCGTAGAGATCCTTGTGGTATGCACAACCTTATTTTTCAGAACAAGAACCCATCATGGATGTAGAACTTACCATGACTCCCTGTGCCACACTCCTTGTAGCTCTCAGCAAAGTCAGGATCATCCTTATACTGGTCCTTGATGTGCTCGAATCCTAAGACCTTTGCTTCCATTGTAGATATCAAGGCAAACCTCCTTGATAGTGCATCGGCTACCACATTATCCTTGCCCTTCTTGTACTTGATGACGTAAGGGAAGGTTTCTATAAACTCCATCCACCTGGCATGTCTCCTCTTGAGATTGGTTTGCCCTCTGATGTGTTTGAGAGTCTCGTGATTACTGTGGATCACAAACTCCTTGGACAACAAGTAATGTTGCCAAGTCTCCAAGGCTCGGACTAGGGCATAGAGCTCCTTGTCGTAGGTGGGGTAATTCAGTGAGGCCCCACCTAACTTCTCACTGAAGTATGCCACTGGCCTTCCTCCTTGGGTTTGCACTGCTCCTATGCCTATTCTAGAGGCATCACACTCCACTTCAAACGTCTTGTTGAAGTCGGGCAGGACTAGCACTGGTGCATGCGTGAGGCTGTCCTTGAAGGCCTGGAACGCCTTCTCTTGAGCTTCTCCCCAGCTGAATCCCACATTCTTCTTCACTACTGCCGTCAATGGTGAGGCAATGTTGCTGAAGTTGGGCACGAATCTTCTGTAGAAGCTGGCCAGACCGTGGAAGCTCCTCACTTGGATGATGTTGCTTGGTGTTGGCCACTCTTGTATGGCTCGAATCTTTTCTTCATCAACATGTAATCCATGTGAACTTACAACAAAGCCTAAGAAAACAAGGTTGTCAATACAAAAGGTGCACTTCTTAAGATTGGCATAAAGCTCTTCTTGTCAAAGGGTTTTAGGTACCATCTCAAGATGTGTAAGGTATTCCCATAGGCACTTACGTAAACCAATATATCATCAAAATAAACTACGACAAACTTACTGATGTACGCCCTAAGAACTTGGGTCATAAGGCGCATGAAGGTGCTTGGGGCATTAGTCAAGCCGAATGGCATGACTGTCCACTCGTAGAGTCCTTGCTTTATCTTGAAAGCAGTCTTCCATTCATCACCTTCCTTCATTCTGACCTGGTGGTATCCACTCTTGAGGTCTATCTTGGAGAAAACCGTGGCTCCATTCTGCTCATCTAGCATGTCATCCAGCCGTGGTATAGGATGCTAGTACTTGACTGTGATGTTGTTGATTGCTCCACAGTCTACGCACATTTGCCAAGTCCCATCCTTCTTGGGTACTAGCAGCACTGGTACGACACATGGACTGAGGCTCTCTTGAACATAGCCTTTCTCTAAGAGTTCATTGACTTGCTTCTCAATTTCCTTGGACTCCTCTAGACTCATCTGGTAGGCTGGTCGATTAGGTAAGGCTGCTCCGGGCACGAGGTCGATCTGGGGCTCTATGCCGCGTAGGGGAGGCAAGCCTTTTGGTATCTCCTCAGGGAATACATCCTGGAATTTGTTGAGGAAGGTTGCTATTTCAGGAGGTAGCTCTACCTGTTCTTTTTCTACACTCAAAACCTCTTTG
Organism: Pugionium cornutum; assembly: GCA_018901935.1. Classification (NCBI taxonomy): domain Eukaryota; kingdom Viridiplantae; phylum Streptophyta; class Magnoliopsida; order Brassicales; family Brassicaceae; genus Pugionium; species Pugionium cornutum. The sequence continues at coordinate 26,131,015 of CM032160.1, forward strand.
AAAACCATTAGTAACATTAAATCCTTTGAGGGTAAAGCTCTCCGGACATGACTAGGTTGAATGAGAAAGTTAGATTTAATGGGTTTCTTTTCCTTACTCATTTGCTGTTGAAGCTCATGTACCTGGGCAGGTGTGAGAGGAGCTAGGCTGACCTTTCTCTTGTCATGCACAAAGGTGTAGAGATTGGTTCGGCCATAATGTCTTGTCTCCTTGTCAAACTGTCATGGCCTTCCTAGCAAAAGATGGCCAGCTTGCATAGGTACTACATCACAGACTACATGGTCCTGGTATCTGCCCATACTGAATGGCACGGTTACTTGCTCATGGATCTTGAGCTCCACCTTGTCATCTAGCCATCTCAGTCTATATGGTTGGGGTGTCTTGTCTTCTCTAGATCTAGCTTATCAACCATATACGCATTAGCCACATTAGTGCAAGAACCACCATCTATGATGAGGTTACATACCTTGCCCTTGATGGTGCACCGGCTGTGGAAGATGTTCTCCCTTTGAATGGTCTCGGAGGGATCTACCATTTCACTGAGGATACGTCTAGTGACCCGAACTTCCCCCACATCAGGGTACTCAATGTCACCGTATTCTCCTTATGGTTCAAAGTCCTCCTCATCTTGAGACTCATATTCTTCAGCTTCCGTGATCAGCATTACTCGGTTGTTTGGGCACTCTCTTGAGATGTGACCGCGGCCCCTACACTTAAAACAAGTGATGTCACGTGATCTCTGAGGGTTAGAAGACTTACTAGGCTCTCTTTGGTGACGGGTTTGCTCAGGAGGCTTGCTCTTGAACCATGGTTCGATTTTCACACTCTTGCCTTTGTCTACGGGCTTGGTGCCAATGCTTGGTGCCCAAGGTGTCTTAGGCTTGCTGTGTAGGTCTTGGCTCTTACACCTGATGTGCTGCTTAGCCAGAACAGAAAGGTGGAACAAGTCAGTGAAGTCGTTGTAGATTTGTCTCTCCACTTTCTGGCTGATCCTTTTTTGCAGTCCATCCAAAAATTAAGCCATCAATGCCTCCTCATCGTCATTGAGCTCAAACATGTTCCTTAGCCTTTCAAACTCCTTGTAGTACTACTCTACTGATATTGTGCCCTGTTTAAAAGTACGAAAACATCATTGCAAATCTCTATGGAAATAAGGTGGGACAAACCTTTGCCTCATGAGGTCCTTTATGTCGACCCAAGAGTCTACGGGCCTCAATCTTCTTTTCCTACGGTCAGAAGCCTCACGATCCCACCAGATGAGGGCATTATCCATGAGTTGTGCTACTGCCATGGAGAGTCTCCTAGGGCCTGGTTGGTTGTAATGATCGAAGATGTGATCCATCCTGCTCTCCCAATCTAGATAGGCCTCGGGGTCTACTTTTCCTGTAAAACTAGGAGGTGTTAGCTTAACATCATGATTGTTTACCCGATTGTAGGCGTAGTCATCTCCATCCTCCTGATGTCTAGGGGGCATCCTTGGTCTCTGGTGATGACCATAGGGCTCGAAGCCATTGCCTTCTGCTTCTGGTTGCCGTGGAGGTCCTCTCGGCCTAGCGTGATAGCCGTGAGGCTGTGCGTCCTCATCTCCATCCGGCTGGGGCTCCTCATCTCCATCCGGCTGGGGCTCCTCTTGTTGTGGCCGTGTCCTAGGGTGATCAAGACTTTCAGCAGGGTCTTGGTCAGCCCTCATGTGCCTTATGACCTGGAATCTCACCGGTCTTTCCACGCGCTCCAACCTCTCGCCGATTGATGCGAGTTGTGCTTGGAGGGTGGTGAACATGGCCATCATGGTCTCAGTTGCATCTTGGTTTCCTTCAGCCATCGTGTGCTACAAGAAGAAAAATACAAGTTAATTTGCTCCTAAAATTATTAGGAGAGTTTTCTTTTACAGTAAAAGAGGTAAATAGGAGAAAAGAAAAAATTTGAGAAAAAGAAAAAATTTGAGAAAAAGAAAAAATTTGAGAAAAAGAAAAAGTAGAAAAATGGAAACTTTTCTAACAATTAATGTAAAACATCCTAGATTCTTTTGGTTGATTTTTGTTGGTAGTTTTCTATTTTTTTCTTTTTAATTTAACGTAATAAATAATGGAAATATGTTTTTAACAAAAGAAATAACGAAATTACAATGCAAAGAATGTATTTAAACCCTAGTAATGCACGTAGGAGCTAGATGCACTCGGTTTGAACTTAGATGTTATTTTTTTTTTGAATAAAACTTGAACTTATGCACGAACTGAAAATTGGACTAAGTAAAAAATAGAAACAACCTGATTTTAGGAGTTTAAACTCTGATACCAAAATGATACAAGCTTAGAATCAAGGACGTAACACGTGTGGGCTGCTTGGAGAAAATTAGGCGAGAAACTCGGCCTTAGGCTTCTGGATGGGGGTTTCTGGTGGATATTGGATGGAGAGGTGAAGTGAACCACACGAGGGGTGATGAACCTCGTGATAAATTAAAACTTAGACGGTAGGAGGACTGGTCTCAACAAAGGTTCTAAGCGAAAGAGTTTTAGAAGAAAACTTGTAGGAAGAAAGTTCTATATTTATTAATACCAAAAAGTTGTCGAACTACAATGCTGAAGGAGCCTTATTAATATGCTTGGCAGCTTGACCTTCTCGGGTCGACTCAAAAAGAAAAATGGAAAACTTATAAAAGTGCACAAGGAAAAATTACAAAAAGGAAATAGCCAAAAAAGAACTACTACCTAAATTGTTCTTAACTCAAAAATGTAAAACTTCTAATTCCTACCTTGCAAAACAGAAAAGGCAAGTATATGATTGAAAACTTACCATTCTGGTCTTCTGGCCGGCCACACGATCTGATGCCCTCATCATTGGTCCTCAAAACTGGAATTCATGTATCATTAGAAGATAGTACATCTACATTAAAGATATGAGAAATGTTTATTTCTTCCGAAAGTTTTAGGTGATAAGCATTATCTTTTGTAAGATCTTGAATAGCCCATCTCCTTTTGGGGCTAGTTTCGACGCTCTCTTCTAGGGGAACCTCTCAGATGTCATGTGAAATGAGACCCACTCCCCTAGCTCAAAGGTCAGTTGCGTTTGGATTTTTTAGCCCTTTTTTGTACTCGGTTTTCTTTTCTATATTTTCCTTGGCCTTTGTATGCAACTTTCGGATCTTTTCTCCTTGGTCAAGGTGATCTTGGTTTACCTGTTCAACTTGTAGAATTGGTAAAAGATCTACTGGAGACAAGGGGTTAAAGCCATATAGTATCTCACATGATGATAGTTTAGTGGCCAAGTGACTAGCACGGTTGTAGAAAAATTCTACAAATGGTATACAATCCAACCAAGTGTTCATATTGTTACCAAATGTGGCCCTTAATAGGATTGAAAGTGATCTATTGACCACCTCATTTTCTCCATCAGTTTGAAGATGGTACATTGCTGAAAACAGTAGCTTGGTGTCAAGATTCTTTCATAGTGTTCACCAAAAATGATTGAAAAACTTAGTGTCTCGATCCGAAACTATGGTTCTTGGTAAGCCATGTAGTCATACCACTTTCTTGAAGAAGATGTCAGTTATTTTAGTGGTATCATGAGTCTTCTCACACAGTATGAAGTGTGACATCTTGGAGAACCAGTCTATCACCACAAAGTTTGCATCCTTGTGTCGTATCTTGGTCAATCCTAGGACAAAAAGCCATGTAAATATTCACTCATTGGACATTAGGTATAGGTAGAGGTAAGTATAAACCATGATAAAGTAACATGGATTTAGTTTTCTTTGGCATGTAATGCACCGAATACAAATCCTCTCCATATTTTTATTGAGGTGAGGCCAATAGAAATAGTCCATTACCATGGCCAATGTCTTATTAACACTGAATACAAATCCTCTCCACATTTTTATTGAGGTGAGGCCAATAGAAATAGTCCATTACCATGGCCAATATCTTATTAACACTGAAGTATCACATTAGTCCTCTTCCATGTGCTTCACTGAGCACTAGCTCTCTCATTGATCCATCGGACAAGCAAAACTTTTTGTCTTTCAACAAATAAACATATTGGATGTACAATGATTTTTTGGCTTATAGGGAGGTGGAGTGAATGTTTCTTCTTCTCCGTCAGTTAAGTCCCTAGCCTTGGAAGTGGTTTTCTCATTATCCATTACCTTTCTTTCAACCTGCTTGCTATCACCCATCTGTGGGGAATCGATTTCACCCTTGGTCTCATCCTGCTCAGATGCTACTGTCTCCTCTCTAGGTTAGAGCTCCTTTCCATTTCTCAGTGTGATTTCTTGACATTATTGTCTTAGGTTAGCTTCAGGTTTACCATGAAGTTTCCCTTTAGGTGCAGATGATGTAAAAGCTATCTGAGCTACCTTGCTATCTAGTGCTTTCAAATGAGATAACAAGTGTTCATATTTGGCACCGAGTTTTCCAAAAGATCCATCAACTTTGTTGTTAATGTCAGCCATCTTTTGTTTTCAGTTTCATCGCTCCTTTACCCTGCCCTTCTAAGATTTTCTGCAACAGGGCCATCTTGAGCTTGTTTAGGCGCAGGTGGAGCATGAAGTTGAAGAAGTTATTGATGTTGATTGTATGCCATTTTAAGTTGAAATCCTGGCACCTGAAACTTAGATCTCGCAGCATACCCTTGCAGAAAGCCTTGAGATTAAGGCTTTTAGGGATGGAAGCCTTGGTCTTGCAAAGCCAGATCTTGTGGGTTCTCCACATTGGTGCCCCTGTAGGAGAAGGTTGGGTGGTTCTGGTAGTTCTGATTAAACCCTGTGTGGTACCTTAATGCACCCCCCCCCCCCCCCCAATGTAGTTCATCTTCTCATGACCCTCCTGAACACCATTTCCTTCCCCTTGATATCCACGATACCCATCGAACTCTCCAACAAAATTTATTCCGTTGAGATACTTGTAGTACCCTGTATAACTTCTCGTTCAATTCTCTCATTTCCATTCTCCGCTAATCCTCATAATCTCTACCTCCTCATGAATCTCAGACATAATATTCCCCATAAATTCCATCACTTTGTGCTAGATTCTCTACAAGAATCAGTCCACTCTCAGCTTCTTTTCCCAGAAAGTTTCCATTGCTCACAGTATCCAAGAGCATATAGATTCTAGGGAGCACTCCTCGATATAGGGTTCTAAAGAGCAACTTATTCAAGAACCCATGGTGGGGTGATGAGACATCAATGCGAGCTCACTAGAAGTTGAGGAAGAGTTCATTATTGTACCTACAATAAGACAAACTACAACAACAAGATCAGGCACAAGAAACTTTAGTAAGATGTTCAAAAAGTCCGTGGAGAGTTTCATCACAATCATAGAAGATGGAAGATTACATTAAGCTTAACTTACTAAAGAAATCAAGAAGAAGCGTACGAACAATTCAACACTCCAAGATCTTCACTTCTTTTAGTTTTATAAGGCTTTAATGATACAACATTGTTCATCATTGCTAAATAAACTTAATAAGGTGTTATAAGGAGCTACAAGAGACCAAAATGCATATTTAAAATTTCTATGTTTAAATTAACAAGTTTCTTTGCCTTGTTTTGCAAGAATATAACTTTTAAATTTAAGAGTGTTTTATTTGTCATTAGGTCCTAGTGTCTAGTTTTTGCAGTCCTAGAAGGCATCTCCTATTAGACTAGTATATAAAGTCCCTTCTGAGCATGTAATAACTTAAGTTTTATAAAATAAAAATCTAGTTTTTCTTTATTTGAAAACAGATGACGCATGTAGCCTTCTTGTGTGCAAATCTTTGAAGCTTGAATGCTCTATAATTAACACAAACTTTCCATAATTTATGTGGCGTCTCTCGATATACCTATCAATCAAATCACCTATTAGATCCTCAAAAAAGTGCTCTACAGCCAGTTGAAGGGTCACCATCGATTTGTTCATCAAACCATCACTTCTGAGTCTCTAGAAAATGCCGTACCGCCTCTTGAGCAGATTCCCTTGCTCGAACAAGCCCCCTTGTTCCTGCTTCATTTGGTATTAGAACTTAATCGCTCCTATTCTCGCTTATCTACCCCAATTTTAATTTTTGCTCTATCCTCTCATTGTTAACTTGCTGTTAAACTGTATCTCTTAAGAAAACCCATAAAAATCAAACCCCGATATGTTGTTTTATGTATTGAAATCTAGTAACATCATTAGTTGTTGATAGCTTGTATTGCTGCAACTAGATCTGCTGATTTTCAGTTGTTTTTATTGTGTCGATTCGACTACCTTTGCACTTGATTTGTCTGTTTAATGTGAGATAGATTATGTGACTATGTGTGACCAGTAGATGTGAATGTTGCTTAGATGCTTGCTGCTATTCAGATTCAACTTCGGAACCTAGGAGATCACATGACAAGAATAGAACAGCCACCACCAATTCGAAAAAATCCTATCAGAAATGTGAAAATCCAACGTGTGAATCATGAAAAAAATGAAATAGCTTACTTAGAAGATGATCTTCTACTATAACCTGATCATAATCATAGACCAAGAAGACAAAAAATCATGACAAAGATAGTAGAAGATATGTGGCATGGAAATAGAGACGTAAAGCTTATGGCACCAACATTTTCTGGAAAGTTAATCCAAATGTCTATCTTGATTTGGAAGGCATCTGGAAAGGTTAATCCAAATGTATATCTTGATTGGGAAGGCGTATGGAATATATATTTGAGTATTACAACTACTTAGATCAGAGAAAAATGTCTTTAGGAGCTGCTCAACTCATTTAAAGTGTTCTAGTTTGGTAGGACAAAGATGTATCTGGAATAAGAAGGCATAGACATGGTCAGATCAATATTTGAGAAGATATGAGATTCCAACTAAGGAGAAGATATGTCCCTGCATACTATTATAGAGAATCGCAGAAGAAATTTCAAGGGTCTAAATCTGTTGAAGAATTCTTTGATGAGATTGGAGACTGAAGATTCATAATAAACTTTCATGGCTCAATTCCTAGATAGTCTGCAAGATCGAATTGCTAGAAAAGTTGAGAGACATACCTATCATGATCTAGATGAGTTCCTACATCTTGTGGTTCAAGCCGAGCAACATATTAAAAGGAAGACTATCTCAGCAAACCATAGCAAGTCTACCTGGAATCAACAACCTCAAAAGGTTCTAGACAAAGCAAAGGCCATTGACACATAATCCAAATTCAAGAAGTCCATACCTGAAACATCTAAAAACAACAAAACATAGCAAGGTAAAACTCTAACTCAAAAAATCTCGTGACATAACTTGCTTTAAAAGTCAGAGAAAAGGCTATGATGCAAGGAAATGCCCAAACAAATGGCGAATATGAATCTCAAGATGAAAAAGAGTATGAATCAAAAAACTCCATGGAAGATGTTTTGGATTATCATGACACCGGAGAGCTTCTAGTTACAAAGAGATCCTTCAGCATTCTTTTTGAACCAGAAACTATATAAAGAGAAAACATTTTCCATTCTTAGTGCACAATAAACTATAAGATATGTAACTTGATCATACATGGTGGTTCTTGTACTAACGTAGCTAACAAATATTTGGTTCATAATCTAGATTTCCAAAAGAAAAAGCACCCTCCACCATACAAGCTCAAATGGTTTAACGAAGAAACTGAGTTCAAAATCGCAGAACAAGTCGCCATACCATTCAGCATAGACAAGTATACAGATCAAGTTATGTGTGATGTGGTTCCTATGCAAGTTGGACATCTACTTATAGGTCGTCCATGGAAATTTGACAAAGAAGTGTTACACAATGGTCGCACCAATCAATATACCTTCATGCACAACAACAAGAAACATAGCTTAGTACCTTTAACCCCATAGAAAATGTATGAGATGCAAAGAGCTATATATGTCTAAAGGAGAGAAGCTAAGTAAAACTAACTTTTATGTAACAGCTCCTTCTGTTTTGACATATCTTGACTCTCAAGAGCATGTTGCTACTAATAATCTTTAAAGAAGGATTGTTTTCAAGTCAAGAAAAGGAAGAACTCACTACTGCTGTTCTATAGCTTCTTGATAAATTCATTGATGTTTTTCCAGAAGAGATACCACCAAGATTGTCACTTATAAGAGGAATCGACTATCAAATTAATCTTATTCCTGGAGCCCCTTTGCCAAATCAAATTTCCTATAGTGTGAATCTAGAAGAAGCAAAGGAGTTAGAAAATAAGTACAAGACTTAATATCTAAGGGCTATATCCAAGAAAGTCTAAGCCCATGTGTTGTTCCTGTTCTCCTAGTGCCTAAGAAAGATGTAACTTGGAGAATTTATGTTGATTGTAGAGCAATAAATAATATCATTGTTAAATACCGACATCCAATTACCAGACTTGATGAACACGTTAGATGAACTCAATGGAGCAATTATCTTTTCAAAAATTGATCTAAGAAGTGGATATCATCAGGTGAGAATGAAAAAGGTGATAAATGGAAGATAGGATTTAAAAACAAACAAAGATTGTATGAATCACTAGTCATGCCATTTGGACTCATAAATGCTCCAAGTACATTCATGAGACTCATGAACCACGTCCTAAGAGTTTATATATGTAAGTTTGTAGTGGTTTATTTTGATGATATTCTAAACTATAGCTCTAATCTTTAATATCACTTACAACATCTTGAGCAGATAATTAAAATGCTTAAGGCTTAAAAACTTTATGCTAACCTTAAGAAATATACTTTCTGCACTAATCAAGTTGTATTCCTAAGATTTATTGTAAATTCTCTGGGTTTAAAAATCGATGAAGAAAAGATCAAAGCAATAAAAGATTAGCTAAGCCCAACAAAAATTGGACATGTGAGGAGTTTTCATATATTGGTTAGTGTCTATAAGATTTTTTTCAAGGACTTTAGTATTATTGCCGCACACCTCACTTCGGTAATTAAGAAAAATGTGGAATTCAAGTGGGGACCAGCACAAGAGAAGGTATTCAATGAGATGAAAGATAGCCTCACACATGTGCCTATTTTGGTACTTCCTAACTTTAATAAAACCTTTGAAATTGAATGTGATGCTTCTGGAACAGGTATAAGAGTTTTCCTAATGCAAAGAGGGAAACTAGTGGTTAATTCAGTGAAAAACTTAGTGGAGCTTCACTTAAATATTCTACATATGATAAAGAGATATATTCTCTGGTAAAGTCTCTTGAAACTTGGAACATTACCTATTGTCAAAAGAGTTTGTTATTCATACATATCATGAGACGCTCAAAAAATTGAGAGGACAAAATAAGCTTAAGAAGAGGCATGCAAAATGGCTTGAGTTTATGCAAACTTTTCCACATGTGAAAAAATATAAGAAATGTAAAGATAACATTGTGGTTGATGCTTTATCAAGGAGACATACTATTATTAGCACAATTTTATGATTATGGGATTTGAGCACACCAAGGCAATGTATGAGACTGATCCAGATTTTCAAGAAACATTCAAGGAGACCAACACGGCTGTATATGTTATGTTTTATCAACATGATGGATTTTTTAAAGGAAAAACGTTTTTGAATTTCCCAGGGATCAATGAGATAATTATTGCTAAGTGCATCACTTTCTTGGAAGCAAAATTCAGGTCACATCCCTTGGGTATATATATTTATGGACTTTATCTTAGGTATACCTAAGATCAACCACAAGGAATCTATCTTTGTAGTTGTATACGTGTTTTTAAAGATGACTCATTTTATACCATGTAACAAGACTAATGATGCTATTCAAATTGCTGATATCTTTTTCAAAGAAGTAGTGCGTTTACACGGAGTGCCCAGAACAATTGTTTTAGATTGTGGCACAACATTTCTAAGCCCTTTCTAGAAGACCTTATGGAAAAAGTTGGAAACTAAGCTGCTCTTTTTAACCACTTGCCACTCACATACCGACGGTCAAACAAAGATAGTAAATCAAACTCTTTCAACCTTGTTGAGATCCACGGTCGATAAAAGTCAAGATCAATATGCGTATTTAAAAATCCTATGTTTAAATTAACACATTTCTTTGCATTATTTTGCAAGAACATAATTGTTAAGTTTAAAAGTATTTTACTTGTCATTAGGTTCTAATGTTTAGTTGTTATTTTCGTTTTCGTCTTCCATTATAATGTATTTACAGTCCTAAAAGGAATGTGCTACTGAACTAGTTTTTGATAATTTAAGTTTTATAAAATAAAAACCTAGTTTTCTTCCTTTGAAAGCAGTTGATGCCTTCAACCTTCTTGTGTGTGAATCCTTGATGCTTGAGTACTCTTGACTTATCACATACCTTACATAATATGTGTGGCATCTGTCAATCAACCTATCTATCAACAACTCAACTATTATATCCTCAAGAAAGTGCTCTACAACCAGTTGAAGAGTCATCATCGATCTGATCATCAAACCATCACTCCTGGGTATCTAGAAAGTACTGTACACCCGCTAGAGCCTCTCCAGCAATTCTCCTTGCTTGAAAAAGCTCCTTTGTTCATGCATCATGGGGAACTGTGATGTAGAACCTTTAAATCTCTCCCACGCCTTAGAGATGCCCTCATTACCGTGCTGCACAAAACTTGAAAACTCATTCCTCAACCTTGCAGCCCTTGAGGTTTAAAAGAACTTAGACAGAAAGACCTTCTTACATTGATCCCAATAAGTGATGAGATCATGTGGCAGACTCTTTTCCCACTTGTATGCCTTATCTCCCAAAGAAAATGGGAACAACCTCAGATAGAGCCTCTCCATCAGTTTTCCTTGCTCGAACAAGCTCCCTTGTTCTTGCATCATGGGGGCACTATGCTATATAACCTTAAATCTCTCCCATGCCTTAGAGAAGCCCTCATTACCGTGCTACACAGATCTCATTCCTAAACTTTGTAGTCCTTGAGGTTCAGAAGATCTTAGATAAAAAGATTTTCTTGCATTGATCCCAAGAAGTGATGACATCATGTGGTAGACTCTTTTCCCATTTGTATGCCTTATATCCTATAGAAAATGGGAACACCCTCAGCTTGAAAGTATCCTCAATATCTTGTTGATCTTAATAGTCCAATAAAACTTGTCAAAATGATCCAAGTGGTCCAGCGGATTTTCCATTGGCAGACCATGAAAATTTCTCCCTTGCACCATATTAATCAAGTTTGCCTTGATTCCAAAATTTTTGTTCTCCACAAGGGGTGGGCGAATTCCAGTCCGAGTCCCGTAGACATTTGGTTCATCAAATGTTCCAATCACTCTTTGGGGTATTTGTAGATGCATTGGACCTCTTGCTCTCCACACATTCTAGTTCTCAATCCCTACTCCTTGGGCTTCATTCTCACAATTTTGTGGAGGGTTTTGCTCATGGTGGTCCTTCTTTGAAAATCTTCTTAACTGATTCAAACGCTCTCTTAACTCTTCCTGCTTCTCTTTCTAGCTGTTATATGTTGATTTCACTCGTTTGCAGGTCTATTTGTCATTTTCTTATCGTGTTCATACACCCACAAGACCCAAGGAATCATAGTTAGAAACAACAGAAAAATAAAAACAAAAACAAAAACAAAAACTTGTCTCTATGTGAATCATAATCCTAGTGACTATTGTTTATGTTTTATCCTTATAAGAATCCAAGTGTAGAGCAATCAAAATTGTAGTTAGATATCAAATCCACAAGGAATATAGAACAGTGCACTAGTGATGGGGTTTTAAGTTTTAATCCCGAGTACAACTCCAAGTGCAAAGCAAATCGAGTAGTAATTGGGTATCGAATCCTCAAAGAAGTAGAATAACACACTAGGAATGCACGAAACACTTAAATCTAGGCAAATACTAATTGTGTTTTTGATTGGTTATCTAATAATCTAATTGCAAAAAAAAAGTAAAAGACGAGTTAAATTCAATAAACAAGAAATATGGACAGTAGGCAAGGCATTTGATTCGGGGCAATCTTCCTTTGACTAACGATTCTACAGGTTCGATTAGATAATTTCCTAAGACTTAGAACACTATCTAGTAGATTGATCCACTCTCGTGGCAACAACCCATTCATCAGCCTATAGACTACAAGTCTTTTGCACATCAATTTATCGCCTAGTGATCATTGGGTTCGAGTCTAATCATGTCCACCTATCATCTTAGACATCAACTCTTATTGGCTAAGATGCAATAAGGATGTTTAGGCCTACCTACATGTTTAGTCTACACCTCTCGGAAGCATAACATCATTCATATAAGCATTGATTAGCTAGTTCAATTCGTAGCATTAAGCACACCGTAAACATCAGGGATTTGTCATCTAATCTACCTAAACAACCTTAAGTCAATATCAGATTTCTCTAATCTACTTTACCGACAATCCATACCGAAAACAACTCAACTATGTTCATTAAAACAGTAAGCATAAATAAGTAAAAGCATTTAAACATAAGGTAAGAGATAGGGTAGAGAAATCCTTCACTAAAAACCAAGAGTTCAAGAACAAAGGTTGAAAACCAATCTCCTCTCTCTCTAAACGTCCAGAGGCAAAAAACTAGAAAAAACTTTAAAAAACTTATGTTAAAAGTGTTTAAAAAAGGTGTATATAATATCCCTACCAATTAGGTTTAATCCCATGACAAACCGGTTAAGTAAAAATAAGTTTAGGATAATTTGGGCTCGGGTTGGCCCGAGACCGGCATGGTGAGACCGGCCATTTGGCCGGTCTGGTGATGGCCTGGGTTTGCATGAGCTGTCTTGGGATCGACTAGGCTGGAAAGGAGTTGGCAGGTCTTGGGATGAGCTGGCCGGGTGGTACGCGACCGGCCAGGTGCAATCTGTCGTATGGCCGACCGCGTGGGCAGGTGCATGATCAGGGGCTCGCAGGATTGGTTTGAGCTCGGCAGGTCCGGGCAGGTCCTCGGTAGGTGATGCGCAATCGGTGTGGGGTGATCGGCCACGTGGGCAGGTCTTGGCATGTATCGGCAGGTCTCTAAACGTCCGGGCAGGTCCTCGCTAGGTGATGCTGGATCGGGCTGGGTGCTCGGCATGAGTGGCCGATCGGGTGATATTCTGGCTCGGTAGTGCACGATCGGCCATGTGCGATTGGCTACTGTGTTACTATGGACGATAAACGATTTTCCAACGTATAGAATGTTGTCAAGATGAACAATGTATGATAGACTATCTTTTCCAATTTTTATGGATGATACCAAGATATTTCAATGACCAACTGGTAGAAAGACGTGTTGGTTTGATTGTCAGAAAAAGTTTCTTCCTCAAGTTCATCCATTAAGGAAAAACAAAATTTTTAAAGAGCAATCACAATTTGAATGACCATCCACCATAATCATTGACCGGCGAACAGAACAAATTTTATACTAGCAAATAAAATCTGTCAATCTTTTAAGAATGTTTGAGTGCGGTGGAAACAGTCATGAATGAAAGGGTATAGAAGCTAGTATAATTGACACAAAAAAAACATATTTTGGGAGTTTCCGTACTGGACGGATCTTAATTTACGACATAATCTTGATGTGATGCATATAGAGAAAAATTTCTTTGACCCATAATAAATATTGTTATGAATGTCAAGAATAAACCAAAAGATACAGTTAAGTCAAGGTTGGACATTATAAAGTTTTTCTCTCGAAAAAAACTACATGTGGATGGTTGGGGTAATGTTCCATTCCCTATATTTAGATTAATAAAAAAAAGCCAAAGAACGCTTATTGGAATTTGTCAAAAATGAGGTTAAAGTTCGAGATGGATACACGACAGACTTAAGAAACGTTCATCTGGTATTATCAGATATATAAAATTAAATCATTTAATTTGTACATATATATATAATAATATTAATTGCAAATATTAATTAATTACTTGATTAAAATTTTAGTAATACATGGATTGGAGGATTTTCCGAGATCATTGCAACAAGTCGTGTCCGAATTCTGAAAGAAAACATAGTTATAATTTTGTTCAATTTGGAGAAGATCTTCCACCTGCTTTTTGACGTAATGGAGCACATATCTATATATCTGCCATACGAAACTGAATTGGGTGGATCTGTGAAGTATAGATGGATGTATCCATTTGAAAGGTTTTTTAAAAAATTGAAAAGCAAAGCGAATAACAAATGATATGCTGATGGATTGATTGTCAAATCATATATGAATGATTAGATATTTTACTTCTCCAACCACTATTTCGTTGCCTATATACCCAGAAAAACTAGGTAGGTAGTTACCATTATTTTATTTCACGTTAATTCACTTCTCATGCTTTGTATCCATATATATATTTACTCACAAAAATCGTCCAATTGGTAAAAGTAAATAAATATGACTATGTGAAAAAAATACCAATACGCACATACATATGGTTTACAAAATTGTGAATATTTTCATCCACTTGAAAGGTAAGATTTTATGAAAATGATTTCTTTACTAAATGAAAATTGATATTTCTTTAAATTTTACGTAATATATATTAATTTTTTGGAAACAATTGGATTTAATTTTGTAAGTTGTTCGAAAATCAAATTCGTGTTACATATGTATATTTTTTTGAATATAACATTTCATTTAAGAGAGATGAAAAATTTCATATACGAGTTAGAGATTATATATATATATAATTAATATGTATAAATGTTGTTTTAATTGTAATAATTTAGCAATCAAGGATATATAATAGAATTAATCTTAATTAATATGCAAGGTCAATACAAGTACTTTAATGGACCAATTTGTTTTTTTTGCAATCAAAATGTGACAACCTCTAAAAAATTTATGGTGGTCATAAATTTACGACCACCTCGTTATTGGGGGAGTTGAAATTAACGAAAAAATTTAATTCCTCCCCAGAATTAATAGGATTCGTAGATTAATCGCAAAATTAGTTTTTGATCCCAATTAATTTGGAGGGAGAGTTGAATTGTTTAGAATTTTCAACTCTTTCCAATTTAATTCGTGGTCGCAAATTGGTTGCAAAATTTACGATTAATTTGTCACCACCACGATTTGTGATCAATTTGCGATCCCCAAACAGTCGGAAATTTTTTTTATAAATATGTGATTTTTCCTTCTCGTATTTCACATTTCAAACATTTTATTAAAAACTAAAACCTCTCAAAACCACTATAAACACATTTTTATAACAGGGCGAGTTCCGATAGATCAATGAAAGGTCGAGAAAGACGACAAAATCCGTCGTCTTTCGGTCGAAATTCATCGACCTCGTCTAATCCATCAATCATTGATACTAGAGCAGCCTCCCACCTCCACCCTGTGTAGTACACATTCAACACCCATCCACCCCCACCACACACCTTTCTTGAAACCAAACCTTTACACAGGTTTCAAGAACTCTCAAAACCCAAAGAAGAAGAGGTTCCATCCTTGGATACTTTGTTACAAACCCATGGACGTGATCAATATATGTCCATGCTATCTCCAGTACCATGCGAAGCACTATGTGGTAAATAAAAATTTTATTTTACAAAAATATTAAAAATTATTTATTTAAAAATTAGATATTTAAATTTATTGTATTTAATATCTTAGGTTTGATCGGGACAAAGGAGTTATATTTAAAAAAATTAAAATAATTTTGAATTTCTCTATTATAGTTGGACGGCCGTGCCAACGGAACGACAAAAAAAATATTTCATTGAATTTTTGGTAGTTATTTATCTTTATTCATAATATTTTTTATAAATATGTGATTTCTCCTTTCCGTATTTCACATTTCAAACATTTTATTAAACACCAAAACCTCTCAAAACCACTATAAACACATTTTTATAACAAGTTGAAAGGCTGAGAAAGACGACAAAACCCGTCGTTTTCTGGTCGAAATTCATCGACCTCATCCAACCCATCAATCATTGATATTAGATCAGCCTCCCACCTCCACCCTGTGTAGTACACATTCAACATCCATCCACCCCCACCGCACACCATTCCTGAAATCGAACTTTTACACCGGTTTCAGAAACTCCCAAAACCCGAGGAAGAAGAGGTTCCATCCTTGGATACTTTGTTATAAACTCCAGGATGTGATCAATATTTACCCATGCTATCTCCAGTACCGTGCCAAGCAAAATAGTAAAATTATTTATTTAAAAATTAGATATTTAAATTTATTATACTTAATATCTTAGGTTTGATCGGGACAAGGGGTTTGTTTTAAAAAAATTAAAATATTTTTACGTCCCCTATTATAGTTGGACGACCGTGCCAACGGAACGGCAAGAAAAATATTTCATTGAATTTTTGGTAGTTATTTATCTTTATTTTTTAATCTTTTTAATTATTATTTTTTTAAATATAAATTATTAATTAAATATTTTATAATTCTATAAAAAGAAAAATTCTTAAAGAAATCGTACACTTGGGATTCTATGATCTCTTCGTTGTACGAAAGAAGTTTGAAACTATATGTATTCAATGGATGAAAAGAATGGTGAGAAACGTTTACACAACCGACAAACATTCGAGGTAGATATCACTCAGTTTTTATAAAATAATGACAAACTATTGGATCACATAAACGGCGAATGAGAGGAATAGCAATTCATCTAAAACCTTTTCGGGATGCCATTGGTCTGCATAAACATATGTCGGGGTAGAAATCATAGATTCAACAAGAAATAGTAAGTATTAATTTAAAGTTAAAACTTTTAATTTTTATATAAATGTTTATTTATTTATTATATTTAAAAAATTTAGGAAAATGAGTTAGGACAACCAGTTTTTATTAAATCTTTATAAAGACGCACATGCGGAAAGATATGACGTATGTCGATTTGAAGGAAAAATATATTAGTGAACCATACGAAAAAATTTGGAAGAAAAATAGGAATTATTGAGGTGGATCCTTGTGAAACATCTAACAGTACTTCCCACTGACTAAAGTTGACCGTAAATAAAATGAATGAAATATTCATTCAGGTATTAACCAAATTTTTAAAGATTTGTTTTATTTTATTTTATTTTCTACTAATTAAATTAATTTTGAATGATTTTTAGTCTTCTATTCTAGATGAGAAAGAACGTTCTTACAGTCTCGATACTCTTAACCATATTCACGGTACCGGTAGGCATAGAGATGGCTTCGGGACAAGTTCTTCAAGAACAACTACTGGTCGTGCAACATCAAATTAAAGAACAAACTGTTGCAAATGCTCGTACAGAAGAACAGAATGTCCAGCTTCAGCTGAGCTTGCTGCTGAACGAGCACGACAGTGGAAGAATGGGATGCTGATACAAGCCTCGATTCAAGGCTTATATGCGTGTGGGGTGTTTGGAGAAGGTTAGGTGAGAAACTCGACCTTAGACTTCTTGGGTAGGGGTTTTTGGGTTGGTATTCGATGGAACGATGAAGTGAACCACACGAGGAGTGATGAACCTCGTGATAAATCACAAACTTAGAGCTAGGAGGGTTGGTCTCAACTAGGTTCTAAGCGCACAAGATTCTTAGAGAGAAAACTTGTGGAAGAAAGTTTTACTTTATTAATATCAAAAAGGTTGTCGAACTACAATGCTGGAAGGAGCCTTATTAATATGCTCGACAGCTTGACCTTCTAGGGTCGACTCAAAGAAAGAAAAGGAAAGATTACAAAAGTGGATAACCAAAAAAGGACTTATTCCTAAAATATCTTTGACTCAAAAAAATATAAATATTCTAGATCCTACCCTACAAAACAGAAAGAGGCAAAAATTCATATTGAAAACTTCCCTTACTTACCTCACGGCCAAGAAATGGAAGGTGGTCGTCCTTGTGGTATGCACGCGCCTTGCTCCTAGTCTTCGACTTGGAGTAGGGTTAGGAATCTCTGGGCCCTAACCTCTCTTTTCACTAAAGCCCAAGTCTCTGAAGTCCCTTGTATTGTTGAGAAGCCTTTGGACTCTTCTTTGCACTTCTGGCCCATTGTCCTTAGTCGATCTTCCTCTAGGAGCTTGTCGACCCATAAGCTGAACTTGTGGGAGAGTGCTCTTGATATGTTCCTTGTCATTGCTCCTGGTGACACTACTGGTGTGGAGACTTCCTCTAGGTGCATGTCCTGAAGGTGGTAGCTTATCTGATCCGAGTTTCCTTGTGTAGAAGTTGAAATGCTCGTGTACTCGGCTAGATCGGCTGTACCGGCTGGACTGTGCGAGGTACTGGCAAGAATACTTTCAGGACCGGCCAAGTTGATCCCGGAGTCGCGGCATCACCAGGGGGACCGGCGGTTTCATCCACGTCGCCACCAATTGTGCCGGAAGTTTGGGCCTCTCCGCCGGCAATGTTGATCGGTCCGGTCCTATTGGTCGAGGGTCCGGCGGTACCGCTTGGGCCAGCAGACTGCCAAATGGCCAGGCTGTCTCGAGCAAGCTTCATGGTCGGCCAGTCTGGTCTCCTGACTAGACATACGACCTGATGTTCATCAGATGCCGTAGCCGCCCGAGTTACATCGGAACAACAAAACCGTATCACAAGCTAGGAGATGATTGTGAGGTACATACAACAGACAGATCCAAGATTTTTGCCTTATATGAACGCCAATGCTCTGCCAAACACGACGACACATCCCCGACCATCAACTGCATCACCATCATTTTCTCAGGAGATTTTCAATTTACGCCTCCCGATAATAATTAATTTTTTAGTTTTTATTATTAATTAAATTTCAATTTCAATTTATTTGTAATCAAAATTTAATAAATAATATTAATATATATTTTGAATTTTCTTTTAATAACTAAATTATATTTCAAATAAATAAAATAATTAATAATAAATAATAAATATAAAAATAAATAATTAATAATAATCAATAAATATTAAAATCAATAATTAATTAACAAAATTAAATTAATAATTATTTGAAATTATTAATTAATTATCAATAATTAGCTAACCATTAGATAATAATATATTATTATTATTATTACAAATTATTAATTAACTAATTATTATTAATAAATTGTATATTTTAAATATTTTAATAGTTTTTAAAAGTTGTTTATTATATTGAATTAATTTTTTTATTAAATTGTTAAATTATGATCGCAAATTGGTTATATTTTTGCTGACCAATTTGCGACTATGCTATTTACGTAATTAGGATGGCTACAAATTGGTCAGAAAAAGTATGACCAATCTATGACTCCCATTCGGAAATTTAATTATTTTTATACTTCATAGTCGCAAATTGATCACACTTTTGTGACCAATTTGTGATTAAAATATATAAAATTTTAATCTTTTAAAACGCTGGTCGCAAATTGGTCACAACTTTTTGTGACCAATTTACGATCATAGTATTTAAAAAATTTAATTTGAATATTTTTATACACATGGTCGCAAATTGGTCACACTTTTGTGACCAATTTGCAACCACAAAATGAAATACATGTGATTTCTTTCATTATGGCGGTTGATGGATTTGATGAGGCCGATGAAATCACGTCAGAGAAAGATTGTGTTTGCCTTCTATCTCGACCTCTCATCGATCTACTGGAACGAAGGTGTTTAAAGTTAGAAATGTTTAGAGGAAGTTTGAGTATTTAGAAAAATGTTTGAACTGTGAATGAGGGGAGAAGAAATGAATTATATATAGACAAATTTTGTGACAACACAGGGTCACAAATTGGACACAAATACTTGTGGTCGCAAACTAGCGACCAAAGAATGACTGCCTAATTTTGGAGGGAGTTGAAATTTGCAAAAAATTTTAACTCTCACCAAATTGGTAATAAGTTATTTCTTGGGTTCGAACTCGGAACTCTTAACGCATTTATGGAATGTGTAGCTGCTAGACTAGTGATTTCATTCAGTATCTAACTACAAAAACAGAAACATGTAGGTGGAAATGTTATGTATTTTGTTACTATTTTACCACCACATTTTACTAGTGACAAAGTCGTGACAAAGTAATGACAAAATATACCCTAAATCCTAAATCAAATTAATATTTATATATATTATAGATTATATGATATTAAATATAACATTATGAAAGGTACAAACTTAAATTATTAGCTATGCAATAACAATTAACATATTTAATAAAATTTATAAATTATATTACAAAAACACACTTTATACATTTCTTTAACCTTATATTACACTTCATAAACACTATATGTTTCACAATTTTTTCTAAAAATTTTTGGTCTTTAATTTTATGTGTGGACTTATGATGATTTGTAGATATGTACAGTTGAAATTATGAGTTTGAAAACTCGAAAGTTTTGAAAGACTTATGATGATTTGTAGATATGTACAACTGAAATTATGAGTTTGAAAACTCGAAAGTTTTGAAAAACATGTAAAATTCGAACTGTAGTCGCATTTTGGTCGCAAAAATAGCGACTACATTGCGACCACCATCAAAATTTTACGAGGTGGTTGCATTTGGTCGTTTTTTTGTTACTAAAATGCGACCACACCATAATTTTTAATGTGTTGTCGAAAAATGGTCATTCTTTTGCGACCACGTGTAAAAAAATTGGAAATAAATTGTTTCTAGCTTCGAAGTCGAAACTCTTAAGACGTTTATGGAGCGTATAGCCGCCTAGGATACTTATTTCATTCAGTATTTAACTATGAAAACAAAAAATATATAGATGTAAATGTTATGTATTTTATGACTACTTTGCCACCACATTCTACATATAGTGGCAAATTGGTGGCAAAGTAGTGACACCATAGACCATAAATCAAATTAATTTTTACATATTATAGATTATATGATATTAAATATAATATTATGAAATGTATAAACTTAAATTAGTAACTATACAACAACAATTAACACATTTTACAAATTTTATAAATTATTTTACAAAAATATTCTACACATTTGCTTAACCTTATACTACACTTTATAAACACTATATGTTTCATAATTTTTGTCTAACATTTTGGTGTTCTTTAATTTTATGTGTGGACTTATGATGATTTGTACATATGTACAATTGAAATTATAAAACTCAAAACTCAAAATTTGTGAAAAAGACATGTAGAACTCGAACCGTAGTCGCATTTTGGTCACAAAAATAGCGACTATGCAAACACGATCAAAATTTTATGAGGTGATTGCAGTTTGGTCACTCTTTTGCGAAAAAATGCGACTACACAATTTGCTAAGTCTATTGCATATCCGTTTGAGAATTTAACCTGATTTTTGACACATTCTAATAATCGTTCTTTGACATTTTTATTCAATATAAATATAGGAAATAGAGCATTACCATGATCATGCATATGAAACTCTTTTCGTGAGCAAAACTTCTCAATGTCCAACCTTGAACTAATTTTATTTTTTGAAATATCCTTCATATTTCTAACAATGTTTATGATGTTATCGAAGAAATTTTTTTCTATATGCATCACATCAAGATTATGTCATATGTTTAGATCCATCCAGTACGGAAACTTCCAAATTATGTTTTCTTCCATATCCTTCTTCTTTTATTTCATGACCATTTTCACCGCAGTCAAATGTTCTTAAAGGGTTGACATATTTTATTCGCTCGTATAAAATTTGTTCGCCGGTCAATGATTCTGGTGGGTAGTCATTCAAAGCGTGCTTGCCTTTTAAAAAAATTATTTTACTTTTCCTTAATGGAGGACCATGAGGAAGAAATCTTATGTGACAATCAAACCAACACGTCTTTCTACCATTTGGTAATTGGAATGCTTTGGTATCATCTATACAAATTGGACAAGATAGTCTACCATGTGTCTTCCATCCTGACAACATTCTTCTGGGATGCAAAGTTTTTCTTTCATTATGTTCATTGTAGTGTTCTCGCTTTGATACATTCTCTTCAGTCTGTCACCTATCGGTAAATACCACATACGACTAAAAGGTACTCTCGTCTACCGTCACTTGGCTTATACCATGGTGAATCAAAAAATTTACATTTTCCCATTTTGCATCTTCTTTCCAAAATATCATATAATTGTGAGCGTACACATCAATTATATAAAATTGGAGGCATCAATTTTTCGGTTTCGTAATATAAACCTGTCATCTGATTTTCCTCAAATAAATATTCAGTAAACAGCTCCCCCCACGAGTCCATGCATTTTCCAGCAAGATTAAATTCAGACTTATTATTCATGAATCGAGCAGCTAAAGATAATTGTGCGTGCCTTTCAGGACAACCATCATACAATGGATTTTTTTTGCAGATTCTAACATGTTCTAAAAAAATTTTACCTCTGAATTAGGTTCTTCTATATTATTAAAACATTCTTCGTAATGATTACATAATACTCATTAGTCGTAGTATCATGAAATACATATATTACCAGAGGTCGATGAATTTATAAACTGCTTCATCCCTTCTGAAAATTTATCTATATATTCTTGTTTCATTATCAATTTTTTGTACATCCATTCTCTCGAATTACTACAATTCTCCCACATGTTTGCACTTTTTTAATTTTTGATTCTACAAATGAGAAGAGAAACATGGGGGCATATATATATACATATACATATATATATATGTATATCTTATATATATATATATATAAATGAGAAGAGAAACAGTGGTAAAATCTTATATATATATATATATATATATAAAAGATTTTACCACTGATTTGCCACTACTTTACCACTATTTTTTGACCATGGTGGGGTGATCGCTTATTTTTAGTTACAACTACTTCGCACATGTGTTCCATGTTATCATATAGCCACAACATTGAGACTGAAGTGCAACTAATGCAGTAGTCACAAATTGGTTGCAAAATATGCGACTAATATACAATTTATATGCGACTAATATGCGATTACGTTAAAGCTACTACCACGTAGTCACATATTGTTCGCCAAAATGCGACAAAGAAGCAACCACAATAATGCGTCGCCATGTTGTCGCATATGGATCACACTTTTGCGACTAATATGGGACCACACTGCTGAGTTGCAATGTGGTCGCATATTAGTCGCATATTGGTTGCAATTTGCGACCAATATGCAACTACAATATTTATTCCCACAAATACGACTAATATGCGACACCACACATGTAGTCACAAATTAGTCACAAAACGGTTGCATATTGGTCGAATTTTTTGCGACTACGGATGTAGTCTCAAAACAAAATGGAAAACAGCTATTTTTGTAGTGTAAAGTTAACCCGCGGGAATACTATCAAGCAATCATGATAAGAAGTGAAGAGGAACACACATCTAGGGAGGAAGTAGAGAGAATCGAGCCAAAAAGCAAGAAAGGAAATGTGAGCTTTTGAATGAAATGAATGGCAAGAAGGTTGAACCTATTTTGGTGGAAGCTGAAAAAAACCCTCAAAAGGTTCAGGAAGTGATTGAGGAAGGAATGAGAATGGTCAATCATGAGTGTAGTGCAATACTCCAAAGCTACCAAAAAAGCTTAAAGATCCATGTAGTTTCACTCTTCTTTGTGCCTTATGATATTTGTCCTTTGGTAAATAATCAATAGATTTTGGAGTTAGTGTGAGTCTAATGCCTCTGACAGTTTCTACAAGATTGGGTTAGCAAACTTCAAAAAGACTCACATCTCTTTAGTCTTGTCCGATAGGTCGAAGAGGTATCCTATTAAGTTCTTGGAAAACATACCGGTGAAAGTTGGAAACTCCATAATTCCCACAGATTTTGTTGTGCTTAAGATGGTTGGGAAGACAATTCTTAGTTGCTGCATGAGTTGTTATCGATTTGCAGAAAGGTATGATTGACTTCAACTTGAAACCTCTACTCTCAAGTTCAGTATCATATGGCCAAGCAAGAAACCCACTATCAAAGGCAAGGTATTCTCTATAGAAACCTCTACACTAACGGTCACATTTGCATCATTTGCATTAAACATATATGAACTTATACTTATATATTAGAAAAAACACAAAATATTTCACGTCGTTTGTATTTCATGTGTTAGGATTGAATCTAAAAACATATAGAATTTCACTTGCATTTACATATGTACCAATGATTAGACTACATTGTTAAGTTGTACTTAAGTCTAGAATTAGAACCCTTTCTAAGAGTACATTGATGCTTGTAATATTTTAAAACTTAGGAAATTTTGCATTGTGCCGGTCTACAAAAGAGGTGCAGCCGTAAATCGGTCACAAATGTTTGTGACCGATTTATGACTAAAGTGGAAAACATGGTGGAAAATGGTCACAAACTTTTGTGACTGATTTGCGACCACTATTTTTGTGACCACATCCGTAGTGACAAAGTGGTCGTAAATTTTGTAACTACAAAGGAGTGGCAAATTAGTCGCAAAGTATGTGACAACACCGTTGATGGGGACATCAGGTCGTATGGCCGGCCAGGAGACCAGACTGGCCGACCAGGAAGCTTGCCCGAGACAGCCGGGCTATTTGGCACGTCTGCCGGCCCAAGCGGTACCGCCGGACCCTCGACCAACAGGACCGGACCGATCAGCATTGCTGGCGGAGAGGCCCAAACCTCTGGCCCTACTGGTGGTGACGTGGATGACACCGCCGGTCCCAGTGGTGATGCCGCCGACTCTGGGATCAACTTGGCCGGTCCAGAAGGCATTTCGGCCAGTACCTCGCACAGTCCAGCCGGTACAAGCGATCTAGCCGAGAGTACACGGGCATTTCAACTTCTACACAAGGAGACTCGGACCAGATAAGCTACCAGCTTCAGGACATGCATCTAGAGGAAGTCTCTACACTAGTGGTGCCACCAGGAGCAATGACAAGGAGTAGATCAAGAGCACTCTTCCACAAATTCAGCTTATGGGTCGACAAGCTCCTAGAAGATGATCGACAAAGGACAATGGGCCAGAAGTGCAAAGAAGAGTCCAAAGGCTTCTCAACAATGCAAGGGACTTCAGAGACTTGGGCTTTAGTGGCAAGAGAGGTTAGAGCCTAAAGATTCCTAACTCTACTCCAAGTCGAAGACTAGGATCAAGGCGCGTGCATGCCACAAGGACGGCCACCTTCCATTTTTTGGCCGTGAGGTAAGAAAGGTAAGTTTTCAATTTGGATATTTGCCTCTTTCTGTTTTGCACGGTAGAATTTAGATTCTTTACATTTTTGAGTCAAAGACATTTTAGGAATAGGTCATTTTTAGGTTATGCACTTTTGTACGTTTTCCATTTGTGCACTTTTGTAAATTTTCCTTTTCTTTCTTTGAGTCGACCCTAGAAGGTCAAGCTGTCGAGCATATTAATAAGGCACCTTCCAGCATTGTAGTTCGACAACCTTTTTGATATTAATAAAGTAGAACTTTCTTCCTACAAGCTTTCTCTCAAAAGAGACTTGTGAGCTTAGAACCTAGTTGAGACCTGCCCTCCTAGCTCTAAGTTTGTGATTTATCACGAGGTTCATCACCCCTCGTGTGGTTCACTTCACCTTTCCATCAAATACCAATCCAAAAACCCCTATCCAAGAAGTCTAAGGTCGAGTTTCTCACCTAACCTTCTCCAAACAGCCCACTCGCATATAAACCTTGAATCGAGGCTTGTATCATTTTGGTATCAGAGCTTAAAGCTCCTAAACCAGGTTGTTTCTATCTTTTAGTTAGTTTTGTTTCTTGTTCTTGCATTATTTTAAGTCGCATTCAAGAAATATAAAAAAATAACATTAAACTCTAAACCGAGTGCATCTAGCTTCTACGTGTATCACTAGGAATTCACTTTTGCATTGCCATTCACGTTTTCCTTTTTGTTCAAATCATATTTCCATTATTTTTAAGTTAAATTAAAAAGAAAAGAAAAAGAAAATAGGAAAAATACGAAAAGAATTCGAATTGGACAGCTAGCACAAGTTGTAGGAAGTTTTCATTTTTCTAAACTTTCAATTTTTTTCAAGTTTTTCCTTTTTTTCAGATTTTTCCTTTTTGCAATTTTCGAATCCCCCTATAAAAGAAAACCCTCCTAATCAATTTAGGAGCAGCACAACTTGTGTTCTTTCTTTGTAGTACGCAATGGCAGAAGAGAATAGAGAAGCAGCCGAAGCAATGATGGCCATGTTCACCACCCTCCAAACACAACTCGCATCAATAGGTGAGAAGTTAGAGCGCGTGGAGAGGCCTGTGAGATTCCAGACCATAAAGCACGTGAGAGCTGAGCAAGACCGTGCTGAGGGTCCTGAGCACCTTAGGACATGGCACGAACAGAAGGAGCCCCAGCTAGATGGAGATGAGGACGCACCACCTCATAACTATCACCATAGGCCGAGAGGACCTCCACGGCAACCAGAGGCAGAAGGTGATGGCTTCGAGCCATATGGACATCACCAGAGACCAAGGATGCCTCCTAGACATCATGAGGATGGAGATGAACACGCCTACAACCGGGTAACTCATCCTGATGTTAAGCTAACACCTCCGAC